>VZSC01014889.1:34813-144204 GCA_013398225.1 Steatornis caripensis
CAAGCAGGATTTTCCCTTGGTGAATCCATGTTGACTACTCTGGATAGGCTTTTCTCCTCCATGTGCTTTGCGATGACTTCCAATATGAGCTGTTACACCCCCTTTCCAGGGATGGAGGTTAGACTGACTGGCCTGTAGTTTCCCGGGTCCTCCTTCTTGCCCTTTTTGAAGATTGGAGTAACATTGTCTTTCCTCCAATCCTCAGGCACCTCTCCTGTTCTCCACAATTTTTCAAAGATGATGGAGAGTGGCTTTGTAATAACATCTGCCAGCTCCGTCAGCACTTGTGGGTGCATGCCGTCGGGGCCCATGGATTTGTTGTTTTTCAGTTTGCCTAAGTGGTCTCTGACCCAATCCTCCCGGATCAAGGGGATGTGTTCATTTTTCTAGGCTTTCTCTCTAACCTCCAGGGTCTTGGAAACCTGAAACCCTTCCTTAGCAGTGAAGACTGAAGCAAAGAAGGCATTCAGTAATTCCACCTTCTCTTCATCCTCTGTCACCAAGGTGCCCTCCTCATTCAGCAGTGGGCCCACAGTTTCCCTAGTGTTCCTTTTGCTTCCAATGTACCTGAGAAGCCCTTCCTGTTGTCCCTGACCTCCCTCACCAGCTTCAATTGCAAGTGGGCTTTAGCTTTCCTCACTGCATCCCTGCATGCTCTGACAATGTTCCTATATTCCTCCTAAGTGGCTAGTCCTTTTTTCCCCATCCTGTACCTTTCCTTCTTCCCTTTGAGTTTTTTTACAAGCTCCTTGCTTGCCCATGCAGGCCTCCTGCCTCCTTTACTTGACTTCTTACTTGTAGGGATACACCGATCTTGAGCTTGGAGGAGGTGGTTCTTGAATATTAACCAGCTCTCTTGGGCCCTCCTGCCCTCTGGAGTCTTAACCCATGGGATTCCTCCAAGTAGGTCTTTGAAGAGGGCAAAGTCAGCTCTCCTGAAGTCCAGAGTTGTAATTCTACTTGTTGCCCTGCTTCTTCCATGTAGTATCTGGAACTCCACCATCTCATGGTCATGGAAGCCAAGGCTGTCCTGAACCTTCACACCCCCAACCAGTCCTTCTTTGTTGGTTAGCATCAGGTCCAGCAACACTCCTCTCCTTGTTGGTTCCTCCACCACTTGTATTAAAAAATTATCATCAGTGATCTGCAGGAACATCCTGGACTGTGCGTGCCTAGCTGTGTTGTCTTTCCAGCCGATATCAGGGTGATTGAAGTCCCCCATGAGAACCAGAGCCTGTAACCGTGAAGCAACTTCCAGCTGTCTGTAGAAGGCCTCATCAACTTCCTCTTCCTGATCAGATGGCCTGTAGTAAACACCCGCAATAGTGCTCCCATTGTCCAATGTCAATATGTTCACTGCAACACTAGACTGAAAAAACTGACTGGTTATCTATGTATTTCTGGGTACAGATCGGCAATTTTGTCATAGCATATTGATAGTTTTAATTTCCAGCTATTACATCTTCTTGTATCACTGCCAGCTAGATGGAAGAACCAGCTATTTTCAAGTTTCTCTTAGGCACTTGTATGTTTCAAATTGCCAACTAATTTCCATTTTGTTAAGCTAAAGAGATGAATTCCAGGTTGAGTAATTTAGGTGCTTAAACAGAGGTACCATTTTAGGTGCTCTGATATATCTTGCCTGTCCTCCAGCTGCTTGTTTAGAAAAACATTGATCTCCTGTAAGTGCTGGGTCATACCTGCCATCTCCTCACAGTGTCTTGCATTATAACCCAGCCAGTAACTTGTTTAGAACAGGTCTAAGTACATGAATGGGATACTCCTTCCCATCCCCTCTGGGACAGTCAGACCAGCAAATCAAAATAAGGTACTTGCAATAATTTCTTAGTTTTGAACACCAGCTGAGGACTGAGAGGAATCACAGAATCACAGAAGGGTAGGGGTTGGAAGGGGCCTCTGGAGATCATCCAGTCCAACTCCCCTGGTAAATCAGGTGCTCGTAGAGCAGGTTGCACAGGAACACGTCCAGGCTGGTTTTGAGTATCTCTGGAGAAGGAGACTCCACAACCTCCCTGGGCAGTGATGGTCACTGAAAATGGAAGAAGCCTATTAAAAGGAGAAGGTCCCTTCTAACCTGAACATTCTATAATTCTATGATTAAAAGCTACCAGCAAAAGGGTAGAATACTTGCAGTTGGTATGGTGACTGCTAAAAAACACTGTCCAAGATACCAACTGTATTCTGTGTATCAAAAGGGCTTTGAAGAGGGCAAAGAAAAGCAAACACAGTTGAACAGCAGGGTAATGGTGGCTAGAAAAGGGCATGAATTAGGCCAAATTAAAAGCAAAAGTGGAGTAAGGAGAAAGATTTTGAATAAGCTGCCAAGAGTAAAAAAAACCCAGCTCTTTTTTTTTTCTTCAAATTGATCAAAATGAAGAAGCTTACCAGAGAGCTTGTAGGACAGATTTTCAGGATGTAAGGGGAATGGTCAGAGGTGGTCAGTCTGTAGCAGAAAAAACAAATGAGTTATTTGCCTGAATGTTTTCTTGAAGAGGACGTGGGGAAGTCTTCACAAAGAAAAAGCATGAGCAGGAGGAGCATGACACTCAAAATGAAGTGTCAAGTTAAATTTCTCAAACTGAAAAGGTTTTAGAAAAATAGGTAAAATGAATAGTAATAAATAAAAGAACGAGGTGATATTCTTTCAGGCATTGGAACAGAACTTCAAGATGAAATTGTGATTCAATCACAATAGTAGACAATTGTAGTGTAGTTGCCTAAATAATTTCCAACATTAGGGGACTATAAAGTAGCAGGTGTCAAAGGAGATGTAGGACTACAGACTAGAATTTGATTTTCCTACTAGGTATATAAAAACATAATAAACAACAAACTTAAGTAAATAGAATTAAAGAATGCAGTCTTTCTTGTATAGATACAAGAACAAGACACATGGCAAAGAATTAGCAGGGCTTTCATTTAGGGAAGTCATGCCTTACAAACAACCTAGTGTTCTTTGAAAGAGTCAGTGATACATGAATATAATTACCAAGTTGTTCTACTTGGATTTCCAAACAGCTTTTGACATGACCCCTCATCAAAAAGGCTTAAGAAAACTAACCTGTCTTGAGATAAAAGATAAATTCTCTTGTGGCTCGGTAAAAGCAAATATGATAGGAAATGCAAAGATAAGAAAATGTCATTATGTGATTATGTGATTATGTGAAAGGAAACAAAAAGTACAGATAAGGAGAGGCGTTACAATGGAGGCTGCTGTTCGGGAAGTCTAGGTATTCATTATATTCACAAATGACCTAGAAAAGAAAGTAGATACAGAGTAACAGAATTTGCTGCTTTTGAGATATTATTCGAGGTATTCAACTCTCAAATTGACTGCAAAGAGTTACAGGAGAATTTCATGATACTGAATGACTGGACAGTAAAATGGCAGATGAAATTCAAGGTCAATATATGCAAAGAGATGCACATGGAGAAACACGTCCTTAATTGTACATACAGAATGATGGGTTCTAAATTATCTATTGCCTCTCAGGAGAGAGATCTTGAAATTACTGTAGTTGGTGCTATTAAAACATGAATTAAATGCTCAACAGTGGTAAGAGGAGCAAAAAGTGTGGTAAGAATGGTTAGGAAATGAAATGAGAACAAAATATAAACTATCATTATGCTGCTTTATAAACGTGTGATGTACCACATCTTGAACAGTGTATAGTTCTTGTCTATGTTTCTTGAAAAGGGGAAAATGAAACAAAAAAGGTCAAAGGAATGTAATCACACAGATGGAACAGCTTATTTCCAGGAAAAACTTAAACACATTGGCAAAGAGATGACTCAGATTGATATGAGATACATATATATATATATATATATAAAAACATAAAATAATAAATGTCATAGAGAAGATGTATGGAGAAAGTTCATTCTTTTTTCTTCATAGCACATTATATAAAGGGCATGAAATAAAAACAGCAGCTAGACACAGAAAATAAAAAAAAGGAATTCTATTTTTGCCGCGTGTGTAATTGAATTGCAACACTCTTTACCGGGGGATGTTGTGGTGATCAGATGTAAGGCTGGGTTAAAAACCCTCTGAGAGTGTGAGCTATTAAACACCATGATGCATCTCACGAATCCCATCAACCGCACGTTGTTGGAGTGAGACAGAGGCAGAGATATCACACAGTCCTTGCCTGCCCTTTTAATATTTTCTTAACCATCTGCCAGTTGCAGCTGTCCTTGAGGGGATAGTGAGAAAGGTGTACCTTCCTTCTTACTTGCTACAGCTCTGTTTTGTACCCAAACTCTTATTTATCTTCTGGTAATACCAAGAAAATCCGTTCTTGCTAGGCACTATGTATGCACAATGCTCCTTGCATGAAGTGCTTACTTGAAAGATCGTGTTAAAACTGAGGTTTACTGTTTTACAGATAAGAAATCTTGCCTTAGCAAGATTATATACCTTGTCCAAGGTCAGGCAGAGAGCATATTGCAATGTGCTGTTGGTAAGATCCCTCTTGCAGTCCAAATGCGGTTAGGAAATATGTCACAGATTTTGGTCATGAGCGTTTTTAATTATCTGGGCCTTGCTTGGGTTCATTATTCTAAGTCATTTAGGATCATGGTCTTATTAATTACATAGCAACTTTCTGTATCCAGTAATTTAATTATAAAATATTACCTCATTAAAGACAACAAAACTGATCAAACTAAAGGATTATTTAATACACATAATTGAATCCTTCAGCTTTTAATCAAATTAAACATTGATTATTAATTAAGTGAAATGGAAAGCACTGTCACCTTAATAGAAAAAAAGCAGAGAGGAATGAACTAGTGCTTTTCGTAGGCTGTCTGAAGGTGGCGATGTTGGAAAACTCACAGATGTCCACTAGTGGGAATAGAGTCCTGATGCTCTTGGGACAGGCACATATAGGTGTCCACAATGGACACGAGAGGCATGTCAACTCGTTATCCAGGTTCTGCTCTGCACAATCTAGTCCCAAACTGAAAAGCAGGATCAGCCATTTCCCAGGCTTTTCATCTGTAATGTGTTTGATGGCACTTCAACTCTTATAGAAATTATTTCATGAATATCAGTATTTTAAATAATTCAGCAGGCAGATTGTGCTGTTAAAAAATATATTTTCAGTCTCTTTTATGCTTCTCTATTTTTCTGCTCAAGTTAGCACAGCATGGTTGGGAGTATCCCACAGTCTCCTAAACAAACAAACAAATTGTTTGAATTTTCACCTTTGCTTTTATTTTTGACTGTTCCTAAGGTTTTTCTGGGATAGTGTTATATTTCTGAAATTTCCTGAAGATGTTTCATTTAATAGGAACAACATAAAACTTTTCCCCTTGCTTTTTCTCCTTTCTAGCCTCTTTGCTTGAATATGCCGTTGTCACAACCAGTCTAACTCACATTATTTTTCCTTCCTTTACTGCCTTTTTCCTTTTTCTGTAGCACACCCACTGTGAGTTTCTTTCTCATTCCAGGTGTCTCCTATCATTTTGAACTTTGTCCTGGCCCTATGGAGCAGAATGTTCAGGCCCTTCAGGCTGTCAGGGTCTTTTTTCTCTCCTCTCATCTTTATTGCCTTTGAGCAATGCAGGAACCGCTGCACAGTACATTTACCCCACGAACCTCAGAGACCCAAAACAACTCAGGACAACTTGGCTGAAGGGAGCGGATAGCAATGTATGCTATTTCATTAAATAATCAATGTCTATGATATGACCGCATGTACAGTTCTGGTGCGATTAATGTTGCAGATCATCAGTGTGTTGAAGAACTCCTGAGGCAGGTATTGAAGTCAAATGGTTCCCTTCCCCAAAAATTTATGAGGGAAGAGCTGCGTGGTAAACACAATTATAGTCATTCCAACCCCAGATCATATTTTCCTTCCTTTGGTTACCGAAATGTCTCTCTTAAAATCTCAGCCACTGTCAGCAGTGAAAATACGGAATATATGTTATGAAAAAGCCTACTCATATCTCAAACTTCATGACTTGTATGGATTAGAATAGAAAATCAAAGGTAATAGTACCATTTGTGAGATGTATTAATCTGCATAGTCAGCAGACTTGCATTATGCTACATGCAGGATATAGTAAATTAAGCAATTAAAGGACGACAAACATAGCCTTTAGAAAGTGAAGCAGTACATAAATTTGGTGCTAAATCATACTAACTCCTACAAACTTTCTGAGACTTAGGAAATCTCAATTTGGACCACCGATAAAAAAACCTGTGAGACTTTCCTCTTTATTAAACCATTTTACTGGAGCAAGATCGACACTCCAAACTCACTTCTCTCTGAATGTATCTGTAACAAAATCTTCTAAAGTGTCTTATCATCTGAAGAAAGAAAACCATAACTTTGCATGCAAACAGGGCTTCTGCAGAGTAGAGGGGAAAAGAACCAGTGATTTTATGGGACACAGTAGTGCTCACGTTGTGCTTGATCCAACCTCAGTAGAAGGCTCATCTGCTACTTGTCATGGTTTAACCCTAGCTGGCAACTCAGCCCCACACAGCAGCTCACTTGCTTCTCCCCGGTAGGATGGGGAAGAGAATCAGAAGAGTAAAAGTGAGAAAACTCGTGGCTTGAGATAAAGATAGTTTAATAGGTAAAGCAAAACCACGCACATAAGCAAAGCGAAACAAGGAATTCATTCACTACTTCCCATGGGCAGGCAAGTGTTCAGCCATCCCCAGGAAAGCAGGGCTCCATCATGCCTAACAGTGACTTGGGAAGACGAATGCCGTCACTCTGAACGTCCCCCTCTTCCTTCATCTTCCCCCAGCTTTATATGCTGAGCATGAGGTCACACAGTATGGGATATCCCTTTGGTCAGTTGGGGGCAGCTGTCCCAGCTGTGTCCCCTCTCATCTTCTTGTGCACCCCCAATCTCCTTGCTGGTGGGGTGGGGTGAGAAGCAGAAAAGGCCTTGGCTCTGTGTAAGACCTGCCCAGCAGTAACGAAAACATCTCTGCATTATTGACACTGTTTTCAGCACAAATCCAAAACACAACCACATACTAACTACTGTGGAGAAATTAACTCTATCCCAGCCAAACCCAGCACACTACTCTAATGGAAGGAAGCAGAACAATAAAGTTGAGTAGCTACAAGCTTGAAGGAGAAAAGATTCAGAACATCTTGTTTGAGTGCCGTTGCCTCTGATGGCTTTTCTGTCTTAAGGTGGCATATCTCTTTGATGCTGTTAACAAAACTCTTTCAGATGTGTATATTGCACCCATCTTTCAGATCAGAAAAACTAAGCAGAATGAGAAAAGTAACTTACTGCCTAAATTACGCAGTGAACTAACAGCAGAGCTGGAAATACAAGCTGTATCTTCTAAGTCTTTGCTCAATGCCTGCATTTATCAGATTTATAGAGTGAAAGGGCTTTTCCTGTGCTACCAGTACTTGATAAACATGTATGTTTTTTTCTTAAAGTAAACACATGAAGTTCTTGATCTTTCCATAACCCTCTTGGTGAGGTTATGCAGACGTGCACGAAGGTTTCATGTCTTTAGAAAGCTCTTTGAGGTTATAATGTTATAATATTTTCTGTGAACCTACCCAGATGCAGGATCATTCTGGCCTCATTGAGGAAAATCTTCATGACTGTGGTCTGCACACCAGGTTCGGGTCTCAGGAGGCGACTCTGCCTGTGATGCATTCATGTTGTGAGAGAGATGCTTTTGTTGCATAAAGAATGGACTCAAGCCTTGGTCCGCATTCAGTACTCAGCAGGAATGCCAAACTCGTCTATTCTCATGTTCAGAAAAGCATTACCACATTTCAAATCAGCTGTAACTTAGAGTTGAGTTTTGATTTGTAGCTATGATGTGTTACAGTAATCAAGTTGAAAAGTCAGCAACCAGCTACTAATATGATGATACAAGTGTAAAATAGTAGTTGGGGGATGGCATTTACCCACCCATTACTGGTTATGGAAAACTGAGAGAAATGTGTATTAGAATGCGCTAAGAAATATAGGAAAGTAGCCAAAGACTGAATCAAAAATGATGACAAAAGTGGTAGAATATTGGTTGTAATCCAACCCGTATTCTGTCAATGGACAGTAAGGAACTGTGACAATTCCCAAGCTTCAAAGATGACTGGCGCTCTCTGAAACAGGTTTCTCACATCCCTTGTCATTCCCACATATTTTTACCAATGATGTCACTTTTGAATTTTGCCTTGCCTCCTGCAAACCTCTTGTAGATCACATTGTTTCTTAAGGGCTCTGCCATGATTTGGAGCAGCTCTGCTAGCAGCCCACCAGCACAATCAGAGGGTTTTGCTGAGCTCCAAGCACAACCTCCTTGCTCAGGCTTGGTTGGCAAGGTGTCAGGTTTGACGGAGATAAGGCAAAGAAAGCTTTGGGAACTGTTCTGTAGTTAATCCCAGATCTGGTCCTTAGACTGATGCCTGTAAACTGTCCAGTGAGAGTTAATTTTCACAGCTCTAAGCCCATCTACTGAAGTTTTAGGTGATCAGACTTTTGTCTTTTAATAAAATGAAATTGCAGAAAGGAGCCAGAGATTCTCTTCACTGCAAATCAGTAAAAGTCTAGATAGGAATACTCTACTTTTCACCGTCCCAATTCAACAACACAATTCTGTGCTTATTTAAGAATGTGCTGAAGGTCACAACTGCACTGGAAAGGTGGAGTACTCCCGTACCATGGTCTTGTTCAGTCAGTGCCTTGTACAGCTAAATGGTAATTCAGGCTTATGACACTGAATGGATATGATGGGTGAAATGCTGCTCCACTTCTGGATAATGAGAGGTTTTCTGTTGCCTTCGATGCAACGATGATTTATTTTAAGCATTAAACTTTAAGCACATAGACCTCTCTTAACTTGGAATCATTGTTAATACTAATGAAAACAATGTGAATTCAACATTTGATACGGGAGTTCTGAACTACATACATTTGAAATATACATCAAACTAAATATTTTGTATTTATTTGATGGCTTTAATAGAATGTTCTCTCATGAATTACGTTATTGAACAGCTATGATTTTAATAGTAATTTTTAATATATGTACATATAAACATGTCATTTTCCTGACATAAATCATATTTTTGCATGCAATTTGTTCCATTCTTGTCTTTTATTTGAATGGATTCTTAAAATTTTGATGTGATCATTTCTCAAGTCTAAAGAGGTCAGCTAGTGTACCTGCACAATGAACCAAATTAGAATAAATTAAACCCTCTGCTGCTTGTCCTTCTCATCACTTCCTGCTACATTGCAGCGGCAGCATGAAACCTATTTATCACTGTAAGAAAATACAAGCAGCTATTCAGAAAAAAGAGACACCCTCTATACCTTTGTGCAACTATATGCACAATTGACATGCAGTGTAGAATTGAGCTTTCTGCTCTGCAGAGACGTAAGTGAAATGATAAACCTTTGAAGGCCTATGCGGACAAGCACTGAGGTACAAAGAATATGCACATTGTTTCCTTAGTTAATTTTGAATGTCTTGTGGTAAATTATTTCCTCTTTATGAATACTAGAGATGTTGTAGTGAGAGCACTGCTGGAGCTGTGTTTCACTAAAACCATCTAGGCATAGTTCTTGATTGTTTTGTCAGAAGAGAAATGACAGGACAACGGAGAGTTTTTCAGAAAAATACAGTTACTTCCTAAAGTGAAAATATCTGGCTATGAAAACATAAGATCTATACATTTTCTGATGCTGTCTTGTTGTGTTGTATCAAGTAAAACAACTACCAGGTTTTGGTGGTTGATGACAGTGGAGGAAAGGTAAGCATGTCATCCTTGAAGGTAGCCTCTATGAGTGAGATCTAGATTTAAAAATGTTAGTGGCTCCTTCAGATTGCTCAAAAAAATTAAAATTATGAAACATTTATGAAAATCACGTTTACTAACCCTTACTTACTTACAGTAGATAAATTGCTAAATTGTGTGTTGTAAAATAAAAATTAACATCTGAGTTGAAAATGTTAGTGAATTGGTCTTTTTTCTGTGAATGTAAGTTAAATATTTACCAGCATTCAGAAAATAACTTCCGTTCTGTAAGTTGTTTGCAGACAGTTCACTCTGATTCTGAATCTGATTGTGCTGGTTTTGCTCCTTGGTGTATGAAGAAGTAACAGGTGGCGACACAACTTCCCTGTCCCCAAAGCACACACAGCATCCTATCTTCAGAGATATGTCAATGAGAGATTTTACATGTTGTGATTCCACTATATAAATTAGGCAAATAATACCAGGGAATAAACAGTATGTATACACAAGGTTGAACCAACAATTAATAAATTGAAATACCTAGTCAAAACTGATGTGATCATATTCGACCCATTGTAACACACTGCAATGCAACAGGCTTGCAATTTCTTTTATTGCATTCTTAATCCTTTTGCGATGTCACTGAAGCACCTGTTTGGAAAATTATATCTAGACTACCTATATTAAATGCAAAACAAAACATGACTATCTCATCCTACCAAATTTTGTAAACTGAAATACAAAAAAGCGGTCCTGAGGAACAACTAGGAAATATATTATACTTTGCTCAAGGCCAGATGCAAAAATAGCAAAGGGAATGATGAAAAGAAAAGCAGCATTTTCAAAACGTGTCATTTTCTTGCCTGCAGATCCTGGACTGTGCAAAACTATTTCAAACGTATGCCTAACCTGTTGAGTGGAAAACTGAAAATTTGACCAGAGGATCATTGGAACTTCGTTCTCAGAGCCAGTCATCTGAAAGAGGGGGTACCCCTAACCCTGGATGCTGACACCAGCGTCGATGCTCAGAGGCACACGTCGATTCAGACAGGGTAATTATCCTGAAGTATCTTGTAGGAAATGCTGAGGTGCTCTTCTGATAGGGAGGTTCAGTGACTACTGGAAAGCTGCATTAACTCAAAATGTGGTGGAGACGTGCAAAAACTTTTAGACTAGGCGATGTTTGCCAGAACCTGCTAGAGACAGCAGACGTCAAAACTTGGCACTGCTGATGGGGCTCCCGTGTGGTTTCTACGTGTTTACCTTTCAGATGTTTTTGAAGTTTTTAATTTTATTCTTCAACTTGCTAAACAAAAAATTCTGCTGTTCAGGCTCAAAAGAAATATTTATTAAGAACAATAAACTAGTTTAGAAAAAGAGTTTGGAAGATAAACAAAAATATTAATTGACCTGGACTGTTTTCCCCCTTGAGTTTTTGGTTCTCATGTTATTACTCTTCAATGGAGACATTTTTTTATAGCTGGACGACTTTAACAGCTCATTATTTTTTGGGTGAAAAGGAAACTCCCGGAAAATGTGGCAGGTAAGACACTTCACCTGTTCTTTTTCATGACCTGTGGAGGAAACTGTTGGAGGTATCAAGGGCGTCAGCCTGTTGTTGGGCACTGGGAAGGAGCACGGCCTCTCAGAGGTCCATCCTGCAGCCCTCCTTTGTCTGAAATGGCCATCAGGAGTCTTCACCTTTTTGTTCATCTTCTGGTGGAGGAATTGCTGATGTCCTTTCCTGATCGTTTTTTGGGTCTCGCCTGTAGCAGCAGGGCAGGTCGGGAGGCTGTGGGGTGCCTGGGTGGGAGGAGGCCATAAGCCATCCTGTGCTGCTCACAGCTGGTTCCAGCCAGTTCCAGCCAGGTTGGAGACCTGTGGGGCTGGCTGGTGCTTGCCGAAGAGCCTATGGCTGGGGGTGAGTGTCACCTGCCAGGGGAGGAAAAGTTAAGTGGATGGGTGGAGGGGATGGTGCTGGGGACATGGCATGGAAGGAGGAGGCTTCCCTGAGTGACCCACGTCCGGGCCGGGTCATCATGAGGGACTGGGTCTGCAGGCCACCCACATGGGGGTAGGGAAATCCCTGAGCAACAGCATCCTGAAGGAGACTCACACTGGAGCAGAAGAGCAGTGAGAAGCCAGGACAGAGGAGCAGAGAGAGGAAGGAGGAAGGAGGAGCAGTGGGAAACAGCTGCGCGGGGACAGCACCCTTCTGGGCTGCCCGCGGTCCCTGCAAAGGCAGCAGGGGTGCTGGCACAATGTGCTGTGAGAGCAAGGGAAAGCACGAGGAGAGGCAGTGGGATGAAACTGAGTGTGGGGAAGGGAGATGAGATGTTTCCCTCAGTGTTTGTTTAATTGTTTGTCTTCCTGTTTTTCTTAGTACTTGAATCGGTAACTAAAAATTGATGTCAATTGGCAATAAATTACATTAAGTGCAATTCCCGAAGCTGAAACTGTTTTGCCCATGACAAACCCTTATCCTGAAACATTTGCCTCTGGTGGTGTTACTGAGGAGGGGTTTCAGTGATGAAGGAAACAAGGTTAGAAATGACCATGAAATGACGGAGCCTTCTCAGATGGCAATCTCACTGACGCCAGCATATGGATGACTGTGTTCCTCCTCCTTCCTGCTTTCCCCTGCCCTTCTTCATCCCTATTTCCCATCACCTTTCCCTCCCTGTTAGGGAAGGCAGCATCCCCTCTATAAGAAAGCAACTTTGGTCACAGGACAGAGAGCAGACATGCAACAAGGAAAGAATGTACTCAGAATTTCTTAAGGTGTTGGAGGATCATGTCTTTGAAACTATTTTAGTACCTGGGGTAATGGTTGAGGATGGCCACATGCTGCTGGTGTTGTACAAAGTTTTACATCTCTATTTAAACTACATTATTAAAATGAATGTAAAGTAATCTACTGTAATGCCTTGTCCTTTTCTGTGCTGAGTACACTTGACAGGGGAAAAAAGGATGCACTTATTTTATGTGCGAGGAATAAATGCAAAAATAAATCCTTATTATGAAGCTTGCTTATATAGGTCTGTTTCAGATATTAAACCATTATATCTTGCCTCTAAACTACATTATTCCCCAATGCAAACAGAAATTTTCACAAGGTGGCATTTCATACTGCACATTTGAATTTATATAAAGTAAGGCATATAGTGTTCAAAACATATCAGTAAAAGCCTTTGATTTATATTTCCTAGAACTAGGTCACATAAAGCATTCATTTTAGGACGAGGATATGCATATGCCTACTTATACTGGCATCTTTGGCTCTGAATGAGAATATATAACAGTGTTAAAGAGTTATTTGTCAAGTAAAATAATGGCGTATTGTTTTTCTGTGCGTTAAAGGTCATAATTACTCATGGTTTATATGAAGCCGTCAGTAATACACAGCTGCTCTGATACTGCTATTCACCCTGTTGGCATCCCTGTAAGTTTACCCCCAATGCCTGTTATTATCTTGGCGGTGGCTGATCATCCTGAGAAAAAGACAGTTATGGTGGGAAATGGCTTCCTCTGTCACAGAGTTCAGGACTCTGCTACTGCAGGTAGCCACGCTATGCAACATCTTTGTTGATCTCATCATGACCTATATTAAAACTCTCCAGTTTTGCTGGAATCCATTATTCTTCAAAAAAATATTCCACACAGTCGCTTCGCTGAGTAATAAGGCTTCTTGTCTTTGTGGAGCTGCTGGATAAGTGTTAATGCTCAGTTTATACTCATTAATTCATGCACCTACAGAGACCTTTAATTTAAAGAGCTTCACTTAGAATCATAGAATCATAGAATGGTTTGGGTTGGAAGGGACCTTAATTATCATTAGTTTCACCCCCTGCCCCCGCCATGGGCAGGGACACCTTCCACTAGACCAGGTTGCTCAAAGCCCCATCCAGCCTGGCCTTGAACACTTCTGGGGGGGGGACATCCACAACTTCTCTGGGCAACCTGTCCCAGGGTCTCACCACCCTCAATTGTGAAGAATTTCTTCCTAAAATTTAATCTAAATCTACCCTCTTTCAATTTAAAAACATTACCTCTCATCCTATCACTACATTCCCTTGTAAAAAGTCCCTTTCCAGCTCTCTTGTAGGCCCCCTTCAGGTACTGGAAGGCTGCTATAAGGTCTCACCAGAGACTTCTCTTCTCCAGGCTGAACAACCCCGACTCTCTCCGCTTGTCTTCGTAGGAGAGCTGCTCCAGCCCACTGATCATCTTTGTGGCCCTCCTCTGGACTCACTCCAATAGGTCCGTGTCCTTCTTATGTTTGGGGCCCCAGAGCTGAATTCAGTACTCCAGGTGGGTTCTCACAAGAGCAGAGTAGAGGGACAGAATCACCTCCCTTCACCTGCTGGTCACGCCTCTTTTGATGCAGCCCAGGATACAGTTGGCATTCTGGGTTGCGAGTGCGCATTGCCCACTCGTGTTGAGCTTCTTATCAACCAACATCCCCCAAGTCCCTCTCTTCAGGGCTGCTCCCAATCCATTCTCTGCCCAGCCTGTATTTGTGCTCGGGATGGCCTTGACACATGTGCAGGACATTGCACTCGGCCTTGTTGAACTTCATGTTATTTGGATGGGCCCACCTCTCAAGCTTGTCAAGGTCCCTCTGGATGGCTTCCCTTCCCTCCAGCATGTCAACCGCACCACAGAGCTTGGTGTTGTCAGCAAACTTGTGGAGCATGCGCTTAATCTCACTTTCTGCAGCTTATTACAAATCATGTACTTACAAAACACAAACAAATCTACTCCCAAACTTTATAAATTTGCCTAAAGCCACGTTTTAAAATTCTCATCCAATAAAATAGGCTTTTGATTCACTCACATAACTGCAGCCCTTGCACTAATCCTTTGTAGCCTGTGTGCATCTTTGAACACTGATGTTCAAAGCATTGCAAATGAAGCCAAGGCGGTGCCTTGTACAGAGCTCTAATGCTTCTCTGTTACTGAAATACTTCACCTGAACCTCATCGGAGGATCATATTTGCCTTTTTTCTTGCCTGTGTTACAGAAATAGACATTCTACAACTGATTAAATCAGCAAATGCAAATGCTAGTGAAATAACAACATTGAAGAAGTAATAGATTTTTAAGTGACCAGATTTAACAAAGAGTTTTTTTGGCCGTTCTGATTTTTTTATCTTTTGGTGCTAGGTACAGGTGGTTCTAGGTATAGACAATGCTTGGTAGCAAAGCTTACACTGATTATAACTGACTGGCTGATCTCTGTGAGGAAGTCCAAAATCTGGAACTTTGTCCTTTGTGTTGGCTGAATATTGCCTTGCTGTAAAAAAATAATGAGGAGTGGAGGGTAGACAGAGAAGGTGTGAGAGAGGGAATTCATGGTTTTATGTACACTACATGCTCAAGAAGAGACACTTTCTCTGAGAAATGCAAACTCAACCACTTTCCTTAATTGACCCTTCACACTTGAAATAATTTATTTCCAGTTTGTTACTAGTTGTGTTTTGGCTTCCACTCTTGCACTGAGGGGTGGAGCTAGGTCTGTTCCTGAAGGCTGTTAGCTTTTGCTGAACCAGTTATTTTTGGGCTCTGCATGTGGGAATGTGGCAATGAGATATGGGAGATATGAGTAGATAATACAGTGAGGCAGGGCTCACTTTAAATTGGGATTGAACTTAATAAATTAGAGGGAATGCTGTTAAAACTGTGGCTTGTGACCTATTTTTCTCTTGCATTTTGTCAAGTAAGGGGATAGTCTAGGAGTCTTCTTCAAGCTTTAATGAGCCCCTACTTCTCCTAGTTGAACTCTAAAAGAAAGAAAGCATCCCAGTGAATAAATGCCAGGAACCAAGCTTAACTAGGCTGTGTGAATGATAAACTTTTTTTCTAGCAGGATTAATTTTAAAGATTTGTTGGGCTGCAAGTTTATACACACTGGCACAGAGAAGTCTAAGTGACTTCATTTTATCCCAGAGAAGAATGCAGTACCTCACAGGCATGAATCTCACAGGGATGGTTTTGGGGTCTGCGCTATAGATGGGGCTGGGTATCTGTAGATACAGATAGCCTGGAGGATATCTGTAAAGAAAAGGTGGAGCATGTATGTTCCATTGGCAAGGGTAGTTAAAGCATACCTTTCGCATTTGAAGACTTTCAGGAATCACTTGTTGCCATCAAATGACTCATAATGCAGACTGCTTCACAGGCAGAAAGTGATGAACACAATAAACAGTGTTTTTTCAAAAGACATTTACCACTATTTAGGCATATGATTGTTGCAGGGGGATTGTGAGATGCAACAATTTGGAGATGTTCTGAAGATCATGTGTGATGAGCATCTTGTAGATGACATATCACAGCCTGAAGCAGAGACTCCAGAACTAAAGGCATAGGCTCTTCCTTGTGTCCATGAAAGGTCTGATATTTTGGCTTGCTTTTTCTCTTTAGGGAAGGGCAAAAGTGAGACTGAACACATACCAAATAGTGAGCAACAGAATCTGGAAGGAAACCGACCGGAGGCTCCTTTCCAGTGCTCAGAAGTTCACATCCAGCATCTTGATCTCAGATGTACAACCACAGAAGAATGCAGAGGGGCTAAGACTTCCCAGCAGCTGTCTGAAAGTGGCTTCTTTTAACCTTCCAAATTTTATGTTTTTGCTTGTTTATTTTTTGTGATATGGGCTCCTGTTGACGTAACCGCTGAGCAAACACTCTCCTGTCAATAGGTATATGCTTTCCTTTTCCCTGGCAGCAGCAGAGACTATGGCAACATCTGAGTGGGGAAGAGAAGATCCATCTAGCTCAGGGACCTGAGGGGAACTAAATAGTTGACAGGCAGTTTGCTGAGCTGCTCTGTGTATGTCTTGGCTGCAACAAAGAACCCTTCCATTGCAAATGGACATGAAATTTTATATGAGGGACAATATTATCATAGTTCGGGAGAATGGGTGTCATCAAGGGTATGTATTCAGATTAGTGAGGGAACTACAAGCTATGAATACAAGGAGGGGTGATTACAAGTGGGCAGACTAATACTGACTACATGTTTTGACAGTGGAAATTCATGTTTTGCTTGGCTCAGGTAAGAAATATACAACTTTGTTGTTGTTCTTTTTGCATTTTCTTTATTTCTAAATTGCCCATCCTGTCAGAAACAAGGTATGCAAGCTGACAACAGTAAAGTTTGAGGTACCTTTTCCAAAGTCCTAGAAAGATTCATCAAAATGATGATTCTTCTGAGATTCTTCTGAGAAAACGGTGAGATCCTGGACTGAGTGCTCGAGTACCTCCCTGAAGTCCCTGTACACCAACAGACGCAGTATGGGGAATAAACAGGAAGAGCTAGAAATCTGTGCATGGTCAAAGGGTAAAATCTTATTGCAATTACAGATACATGGTGGGATAGTTTGCATAACTGGAATGCAGTCATTGACCACTGTATAGTTTTTAGGAAGGACAGGCCAGCAAGGCGTAGTGGTAGAGTTGCTCTTTATGTGAGAGAGCAACTGGAAAGTATCAAACTCTGCATAGGGGTGGATGAAGAATGAGCCGAGAGCCTATGGGTAAGAATTAGGGGAGAGTCCAATATGGGTGGCACAGTTGTGGGTGTTTACTACAGGCCACCTGATCATGAAGAGGAAGTTGATGAGGCCTTCTACAGTCAGCTGAAACTTGCCTCACAGTCACAGGCCCTGGTACTTCAACCACCCTGATATTTGCTGGACGTCAGGGAAAACAGGAAGGGCTTCTTCAGGTACATTGCAGCAAAAGGAGGACTATGGGAAATGGGGGCCCACTGCTGAACGAGGCGGGCACTCTGGTGATGGAGGATATAGAGAAGGTGGAATTACTGAATGCCTTCTTCACTTCAGTCTTCACTGCTAAGGCCGGCTTGCAGGATTTCTAGTCCCTGGAGGTAAGAGAGAAAGCCTGGAGAAATGAAGACTTTCTCTTGGTTGAGGAGGATTGGGTCAGGGATCACTTAGGCAAACTGGACAACCACAAATCCATGGGTCCTGATGGGATGCAACCACGAGTGCTGAGGGACCTGGCAGATGTTATTGCTAAGTCACTCTCCATCATCACTCCAATCTTCAAAAAGGGCAAGAAGGAGGACCTGAGAAACTGCAGGTCAGTCAGTCTCACCTCCATCCCCTGCAAAGGGGATGGAACACCTCATTCTGGAAGTCATCGCAAAGCACATGGAGGAGAAGAAGACTATCAGGAGTAGTCAACATGGGTTCACCAAAGGGAAATCCTGCTTGACCAATCTCATAGCCTTCTATGATGGCATGACTGGCGGGGGAGACGGGATAGAAGCGGATGTTGTCTACCTTGACTTCAGCAAGGCTTTTGACACTGTCTCCCACAACATCTTCATGGGCAAGCTTAGGAAGTGTGGGCTAGATGAGTGGACAGTGAGGTGGATTGAGAACCGGCTGAATGGCAGAACTCAGAGGGTTGTGATCAGTGGCACAGAGTCTGGTTGGAGGCCTGTGACCAGCGGNGAGTGTGGCCAGCAGGTCGAGGGAGGTGATCCTGCCCCTGTACTCTGCCCTGGTGAGGCCACATCTGGAGTACTGTGTGCAGTTCTGGGCTCCCCAGTTCAAGAGAGACAGGAGAGAGTCCAGCAGAGGGCAACAAAGACAGTGAGTGGAATAGAGCATCTCCCTTATGAGGAAAAGCTGATATGCCTGCGTCTGTTCAGCCTGGAGAAGAGAAGACTGAGAGGGGATCTCATCAATGAATAGAAATATCTAAAGGACGGGTGTCAAGAGGATGGGGCCAGACTCTTTTCAGTGGTGCCCAGTGACAGGACAAGGGGCAATGGGCACAAACTGAAACACACATGGTTCCACCTGAACATGAGGAATGACTTCTTTACTGTGAGGGTGACAGAGAACTGGAATGCGCTGCCCAGAGAGGCTGTGGAGTCTCCTTCTTCGGAGATATTCAAAACCTGACTGGACGTAACCTGCTGTAGGGGCCCCTGGTTTACCATGGGAGTTGGACTAGATGATCTCCAGAGGTCCCTTTCAAACCCTACCACTCTGTGATTCTGTGATTCTGTGAGATCTTAGTCACAGTCAGTCCTGTGACAGCATCACAAACTTACTTTCATGTTTTTTCTGGGTTACAATACGTGACTTAAACAAGCTTTGAGGCCTGTCAGAAGGATGCTCATTATTAAACTCCAATAATGGAATACGTCCTTTTAAAAGGTCCTTAAGTTTGGAGGTTTTTCTGCAATCATTCTATTAAAACATCAGCCACATGATTAAGCCAGATGGCACTATGCAAATGAACGTGTATCTTCCTGTGATGTCAACACTTTTGCCTTCACTGCTTGAAATGAGGATGTTTCTTCCTACGATTTGAAAAGGCAATTCCTTTGCTAGAGAACGTGTTTCTCGACTGTGGACAAATGAAAACCTGAACACTCCCTCTGAATACATTTAAAAGTTGCACATGAAAAGGAAAAACTGCAAAACTTTGGAAAGACTTTCGATATCAAGAAAGTAAGAATCACAAGTTTTTGAGAGGTGGAGTAGGTCAGAGCAATTGCAGATAAAATTCAAAGCCTTGTAGAGGATGTCTGAAAGAAGTCAAGAGTTGTAACATAGAAATAATCTTGTATAAATTCCTTTTCTGTCACACTGATTGTGCTCCTTGAATCACATGCCCAGCACTATATATACTCACATTGTTGTCTTCCTCACTGGAATTTCAAAGCTTACATTTCTCTCTCCACCTGGTGCTCATTCTCTCTCCTCTGTTACTTTTACTGTAAATGTTATGGTGTCAGCTGTGCTGATCGCTTCAGACGGCTGAGGTCTTAAAAGTGTTGGTAACAACATTCAATATTTATATAGCTTTTTATCAGTTTATTGGCTTTTTTCATTCCCTTGCTGTATCAGTCTATAAATGAAAGGGACATTATTGCAACGGTCTTGGATTTCCTCTTGTGTTGAGATTTTTCAAATGAAAGGGTTACCTTTTGAAATGTATCTGTGATAAGAAATGAACTCCAGATCTGTGTCACTTGAATTATTTATCCTGACACTTAGCATATAGAGCAGCTTAAGTTCTCCATGAAAGCAGTATAGCTAAGAAAGAGGATGCAGATCAGACCAGTTGCATATTTAAAGTGTGACTGCACCAAAATACGAACTCTGCCACACTACCGTGTCAACTTTTGATAGTCATTAAAGGAAGATGATATATTTTCTTTCGGCTTTGGTCATTTGGAAGGTGTGTAGAAGATTTCTTCCCCCCTGCAAGCCCACATTATGCAGTCTTGGTTTTTTAAATCCAATCTGTCTATGTCAGAAGCCCAGCAGTAAGTCTGCTTCTCTGTATGAGGGAAATTGTTTTCTACTAACTGATGACCTCAGCATAGCAGTTTCTTTTCCAGCACATCAACGCTCACAGTCAGACTTGCTGCAGCAAGTGCACTTTTGAGTGGCTTTATGACATATAAAGACCCTCTTTGGCATTCATACTGTGCTTCTCTATTGTTTACAAGCTAGAAGTGAATTATTTATGGAAGTTGCTGGAGATATGACTCTCTTTTTGCTCAAAAGTTGTATTTTATATTGTGGTGGGATTTTATGTGAAAGCTATTTTGGGGTTTTATGTCCTTTTTACATTTATTTGACAGGTTTTCTGGTAGCAATCCCTTGTTTCCATTTTTATTACCGTTAAAACTTGTCTCTGAAAATTGTTATTAAATTCAGCATGGCTTTAACTCACCTGATTAAATTTTTCTTTACATTTCTGTTTTTGAGGAATTTCAGGTAAGATCGTACTGAACAAACTAATATGAATACTCTTAGCAAAGGAGCAGCCATTTTGTTTCTTCAAATAAAGCTTAAGATCATTGGTTCATATATGCAAAGTACATAGATCAGGGTCCAACTATGCTTCACTCTACCAGTATTCCTAAGATATGACATCAGCCAATAGCTGAATTGGCATAAAGCCAAACTTTTAGTGGTGGCCAATGTTAAAACTCACTGATCGTTTATTTTATAGATACTGAAGCATCAAAGACAGGCAGCGTTATAACAGTTTGAACAAACTGATCTTACAAATGCCATATAGTTTCAGCTCTGTAGGAGTGAACTGCAATTTGATATTTTCTTTTTCCTACTTAACAAGAGGAAGGCAACTGCATTAATTGCCTCATTACTCTTAAGAAGTTATTTGAAGTTATATTCCATAAATGCCAGACTCAGAATCAATTCAGTTCAGAGAATGGAACGATTCCAGACACTGGTGGTTAAAACTGGCTGAGAAGGACTTTTGTTCCCCAGGTTCTTCACCTTAAATGTGTTTACTCTTTGGATTGTAGTACTGTCTAAATACTGTAATTAGGTCCTCTGCTACAGGCAGAGTTAGGAACTTCTCCATCTCTGAAGTTTGCATTCAGATATATACGTACCATTTGACGTCAGCTGAAAGGGGAAATTTTGGCCCTGTCAAGTCGCAGTCTTTCTGTTTAAGTTCAGGATCTAGAATGCTTACCTATGTGCATTTAGAGCATGAAAGTCTAAGAAAGTAGATATCATCTGGATTTGTTGCAATTGTTAGTGTCTGTGCTGCTGTTACTTTGCATGGATCTTTTAAAAAGTTTTTCACAGAAAAATGACTGTTTGTGGAAGTATATGTCTCAGACTAAAAGTTGAATACTTTGGAAAATGGAAAAGCCCGACTCTAGGCATTTATGTAACTGTTTTTGCAACATGGAACCTCATGGTTGGTTTGGTAGTGGTGTAACTTGCACATCAAATGCTGCATTCATTTAACTTAGCTTCACATGATTATGATTTAGATGTGTAGAACTGAGATAATAATCCTCAATCCCTTTGTAGTCTATGATGAATAGTAGGCATTACTGGACATTGAAATTAATCTGACTCCAAGATACCTGCTCTTCCAAGCATCACTGGAGCTTTCATAGTGAAAAAATTGCATGACCACATGATTTCTGTTCATGGCCGATTGGATCATTGGGGTTGGTATGGCTTTTCATCTTACAGATGTAAAGCTTCCTGCAGGAGATGATTTGAATATATAACATGGGACTTGCAGAAGTGGGTAGAACCATTAAAAATCTGGTTCGTTTCATTATAAGAGAGATGGATCAGCATTGAATGCTTTAGGATATACTATTTTTAGTGCCAGCTGTTTCTCTTGGGAGTTAAGAATTTATGTTGGCTGCTTCTTGTTTCTCTTCTTTGAGGAAATATGTGATCTTCTGAAACACATCATGGCTGCCCAATTTTAATCTGAAGGACTCAGCTCTGTTGCCAAACATTGGCATTTACTTTGATTTGAGATGCCACAGGGCATCCCTGACATCTAAATGGGGCTGGCAGATATTACACAAGAAAGGAGGGAGACAGTTGCACTGCTGTACAGCTCAAGGCCAGCCAGGATACTCTACAACATCTTAAATGTCATTAGCAGTCTATGCTTAGGATGTGAATCATGCCCTAATTTCCTTCTGTGGTTTCCTTTGACTGTCCAGGTATGGTACTGGGGCAAATGAAATTGGAATTAGCTTCTCTAATTACTCTTGCTGTAACAGAGTCTTAGTGGAGACAGGACACTTTCCATTTCTTGCCACAATAGTTGAAATTTCCTCTTTGACTTACTAATGTCTTGTCTTGTATTTACAGGTAGCTTTAAAGATCTCTTTATGCAGGGATCTGCTTTTATAGACAGACTGTTGACATAGGTCTTGGCAACAGTACAGATATTCCCATGCTAGAACAAGCTCAACTGTACAGGACTACAAGTGCATTTGTCTCCAGAAATGGAGACCTCCCTCCTGCTTGTTCATTCCTCTTCTACTCACACAGCACAATAAATGGAACTTGGTCTTGATCTCAGTAGCTGGGGCATGGCATTTCATAAAGACCCAGTGCCTGTTTGACTGAGATTTTTAAACTCAATTCTAAATCAAGCCCCCCCAGCTCAGTCAACTACCCACAGAATGACATTTCAGAAATAAAAGCATAGCATCTCTGCAGATCTGTCCCTTATTACTGAAGCAGCTTTCTCTCTCCCAGATAATTAAAGCCTTACCTGTGAGCTATGGTCCTATATATCAAGTAGAACATGGTCTCTCAAAATCTGAAAGGCTTTGGAACCTGCAAAAAGCAGATAAAATTCAGTCAGTGACTTCAAGACCTATTTTCTGCCTGAGTTAGAAGCCAGTGTAGAGACATGATGGAGCTAAACCCAGCAAGGAGTAAGGCTTACTGGCCTTCAAGAGAAGCTTTCATACTTGCTTATACCAATGTTCTGCATGCAGAGCTCCCAACAAATTCAGCTGGAGTTGTATGCAAGAGGCAGGTATTGACCAGGAACGGATCCAGCCAAATACTGCAACCAAAACTCAAAAATGACCAAGCAGTAAAAAGCTCAAAGTGAAGAGAAAAATGTTAGGTAACTAATTGCTTCAAAGGAATTCAGAAAACCTGGGAAAGCTATTTATTCATTCCCTATGGGCCAAATTATTCTTTAATTTCAGCCAATTATTGTTATATCACTGCTACTACTATTACTACCACTACTCCTACCTCTATACAACTATCTAACTAGATATATACCTGGTTTAACTAACTTGATTTTGAGTACCTGTATTTTTTGCTTTTTAGACACAGAAGGGTACAGTGCTGCAGTGTATTGTCTTAGAAAATCTGCCTAATGACTAGCAGTAAAAAGTAGCACTGTGTCTTTCATCCGAAAGCTGACACTTTTGTTCAAACTACTGTCTATTACTTTCCTCTTCCAGACTTCCATTGAAGAGCGGTGATGGTTTATGCTCGGTTCTTTAAATTCAGCAGACAAGCTTCTCACATCTGGTCAATTACCTGTGTCCTACTTGCCCTTTCTGTCTAATCTCTCTCTTATATACAAGTCCTTTATGATGTGACAGTTGAACATTAAAAACAATGTGAGGTTAGATCAGAGGCAAGCTGAAAGTAACCCCTGTCTGAATGACAGATGCCTGTGTTGTACTTATATTTTGCTTTTCCAGCATAAAGGCCCATGAAACTAATCTTTTGTATATGACTTTACAGAAATTTAAGTTAGAACAAAATTTGTTAGAAGATATTTTCAAAATTAACAGCATTGACCAAATGAGTTTTGCATGAAGAGTCTATTTACTGGTAATGCTTGTTTAAAGGTATAAGATCCTGTAGAATTCCTATTAGTAATGACTGAACAAATACTGGATTTGATGCTTGGACAGTGGAATTAAAATAAAGCACCTTAAATGTCTTGTGCTGTTGTGCTGACGGATGACATCTTCGTGTTCTGTTTATGTGACTTTAGTACTGTAATTTTGGGATGTTTTGACAGGTAAATTAATCCCATCTGGAGTCAGGAAGTTAATTTTTTTTTACCATTAAACATTGCTTTTCTTTTATACCTCAGCCTTTTAAACTCACATTAAAAGTAACATAAACTGTATTCTAACATTTGAATTATGACCAATGTGTTCTCAGACTGGGCATAACAGAAGAAGTGACCAAGAAGAGGAGTCCATGGAATAAATATTCCTGACTCACTATCAGTTCTTCTAGGGGCCCTCGGGTAGTTTAAACCAGAGACTTTTTGCCCTTGTATTGGCCAAAAAGGGAACTTTTCAGAAGTAGTTTTGCTCCATATTTTGCCCTATATGTATTTGCATTGACATTCGGGAGCTGTACTCATTTTCCTAACTCGCAGAGCTCCAGAGATTTGTCCTATTCTTCATGTTACTATTTAGTCATAACTGGTTTAAATGAGATTTTTCCAAACTGTGGTCTGAGGGTGGTTAGTGGACTGTAAGGTCGTGGAAACTGTTTCCTGGGGTTATTAAACTGTGTTTTCAATAACATTTAGAATTTGAAGCGTAAAGGGTGCACGACTGTCTATGAAAAATGGAGAATGAAAAAAAAAGAAAAGATGTCCCACTCCTCTTTCCCAGATTGCAGAGCAATGCGTTCAGTCATTAGTGCAGACAGCGTGAATGAAGACTGCAGGTACCGATCCCAGTTCCAACTAATTTTCATTCTAGATATTCCAGTTTTCTTGGCTTAATCCTCATCCTTTCAAAAGCAGCAGTTTTTCAGGCATACTGCACAATACTCAAGACTAATCTAGCATAGCATTAACTGAAAATGTTAAAAATATGTTTTAATGTTTTTGCCAACGCTAAGTAAAAAACCTAAGAAAAATGAAGAAGGTTTATTCATATCTGTGTTTTCAGAGCTCTCAGAGAACACAGGAAATCCATACATTCACTCCACAGCCCCCAACCCACTGCCATTTCCATGCCCTTAACATGATATTTATTCATTGCAAATTAAAGCATTATCATTTCTGCATTCAATCCCTCTGTAATAGCAGAAGCAGTAATCTAAACAGGCTGCTAGATTCCAATGACATATTCATTAGGACTGAATTATGAGTTCAGCACATACTGAAAATAGGGACTGCTAAGTACATTCATACAGCTGTCATTTTGCTGCAGGCGCAAACCAGGAAAGGAATGACTGCAAAACCAACTGCCATAGTTCTGTACATACCAGCTGTTTTGGTAACCATATCCTCCTCTCCTCCTCCAAAAAGTATTCCTCTGACAGGATTTGCCTGACAGAGCAAAGAAGTAAGTTGATTTTTGCAAATAAATGTAAGAGAAGGAAGGGTGTTCAAAAGTGTTGGGTGAAACACACTCTAAAACTAACATACGTCAGAGAATAAAACCCACTTGCTGCAATATAACTTCTGTTTTAAAACAGTAAAAAAGCACATAAGTTCACATCGCACCATATGGTGTTGAGTTAAATCAGCTTCATAGTTTTGAATCAAGAACATATGCACCCAATGAAGTGGCAGTTGTTACAGAAAATATGACTGTTTTGTTAGTAAATAACATTAGAAAGCTACAAACAGCCCCTTAAGTGACCTGTTTCTCCAGTAGATTATTATGCAGAACAGCCATTACCATGAATGAGCTTTTAAGGGTGATCCACTCCTAATGACCTTAGAGGCTGAAGGAGCTGCAGAGATGTGCGTGAAAGTCTGCACAAGCCCGCTTGTCTGAGAAGAGATCACATAAATACGTTTGTTACACTGCCTGTGGCATTTTAATGTTTCAATTCCACCTTTTTGAACGAGGAGCGCTCAGGCTGTCTATCAGAGCAAGAGAAACAGCCCCTTTTTTGCCAGATGTGTTTTCTCATTTGATCCTCTATGTCTTTGTGTGTAAATCAAGACATGAATCCTGCTAAGTGAAAGCTAAGTCAGGCTACACAGCTGTTCGTGTTCACCTATTGCACTCGGGCAAAACTGGATTTGTTTCAGCACGGTGCTCTGAACCTAGTGGACAGGTGCTGGTGCTCCATACTGGGTGCTGGCGAACCAGTGTGCTCTAGTCTCCTGGCAAACTAGTGATGTAGACTGTGTCAATACTGGGTGACAGCTCTATGAAGGATTGGGGGAAGGACATAGAACCATAGAGGAAAGGACATAGAGATTTCAGAGGATATAGGAAGGACTTAGAGAAGTCTCTGCCACCTTTTAGTGCACTGGTTTTTACTGTGACTAGTCCCATTCTGAGTTTGGGAGCAGTAAGAGGATATTTTGGGTCCCTACCGTGCCTTGGCTGAGGAACTGGTCCCACTCAAATACTTAGACATCACTGACTTCAGTGCTAGTGCTGTCTAAAACAGCAACTGCAGTTTATGAAGAGTAGATTATCTATATGCTGTTAGGGCTGTGATAAAAGCTTAGAGAGACAGTGAAGGGGGGCAGCCCAAATAATACCCTGCCCAGCTACTGCCAGGCCCATTTACATCAGAAGCCATGGGCCCATTTACAGCCCGTTTGCACAAACCCAGAGGAGCACAGGGGCACAATGTCAGGTAGGGCTGAACCTGAACCAAGGACTCCTGAGGAACCACCATCCTGTCTGGGCCTCTCCCAAGGCTGTCCCAACGGAGCCTCAGCCCCAGTACCCAGGTGTGAAACCTGTCACCATGAGCCAAGAGAGTGGCTCTCTGGATCACCTTTTGGACTAAAAGGGCTGCTGCTTAAGAGTGGGAAACATTATGGGATGCAGGGGAAAGGCAGCTTGGCATCTCACAGGACTTGGGGGAGGAACTGAAGGTAGGAAAAGGGAGGTACTCAGATGATTTGGGGAGGAACAAGAGTGGTAGAATAAGGGAGTAAGCACGTCAAAAAGGCTGGCTGTGTGTAAACAGTGAGCTGGTCAGTGTGCATGTCTGGCCATGCCCTGTGCCCTATGGGCACAGTCTGTCATGTCTTCTTATTAAATTTCTTTCTAGCTCTTTCCTGGGTCAGTGACTCTTTATTCTGTGTGCAAACCTGTGCGTGGAGGTGTGAATGCAGTAACTTGAGTCAGACCACTAGTCAGAGCGCCTGCGTGTCTGTGGTGCCAATGACTGCAGCAAGTGTGGGTGTGTGGCCACCAGCGGAGACCAAGCTGGTGAGGAGGTGAAGTGGCCTGGAGAAACGCAGTGACTGGGTCTCTAAGGGCCAGCTCTGAGTGCAAGAGTACTTGTGTACCTTTAAGGGCTGGAGCTTAGGGCAGCACACATTATTGGGACCCACGAAGTGCCAGCCATGTGTGTGTGTGTGTGTGTGTGTGTGAGAGCACGCACGCATACATGGTGGTCTGTGCCAGCAACTGGAGTGGGTTTACAGCCTCGGGGTTTTGTATGTCCAGGTGCCAGTAACTGGGGAAGCTGGGCAGCTGCTTGGCAGACTGTCTAAGGCCAGCTGCTGGAAGGATCCACATTGCACATACACACACACACAAATATATAAAAACATAAATAAAATATAAACAAATATAAATATAAATATATATATAATTATATTCTCACTAGTGGGCTTCTATCCTGCGTAGCCAGAGAAGGGAGCAGAATGAGGCCTTTGGTGTTGTGTATGTTCATACAGGTGCTCTGAGTATCTATCTGTGATCTGTGTGGCTGGCCACGTATGTATACGTATATGTGTAAATATGTATATACTTGTCTGTGCATGTATATATGTGGTGTATGTGTGTGGTCTGTGTGCATGCCCCTGCTGGGAACACATCTTCAACCTCACTACCAATTGGACCACGGGATATGGAGTGGCAGCAGCCTTGCCTCTGTCAGGGTGCTGGATCCAACATGATGTATTTTCCTCTAACAAATCCATTATGTATTACATTTATTCGACATTCTATTTTCTTTCCTCACTCATCATTCATGTTAAGAGCCCAATGCCAAGAACAGCTTTCAAGTGCAGCAAATGTCTGATGACTGCACAGTTTGGTAGTGCAAGATGTGTATTTCAGGAGCATACATCCCTTCTGAACCCATGCCATTACAAGCAACTATTTAAAGCCCATCCTGCTGTGTGGTGGAGGGATCTGCTGGAGCACACATATCCTGGGGTAGACCCATGTGGGTACCAAGAAAATAAAACTTTTCTATATCTCACAAGCCACTGACCAGGAACAGAGAGCATGGAATCAGGCTCGTGACAGCTGTGAGTCTCCACAACCCGTGCTCACCTCTCCGTGGGGAGGAACAATTGCCTTTTCTCAATTAATCCCGACAGCAGAAAGATTGGACATGTGACAGCTGCCTTGACAAATTTCTTGATCATAGTACTTAATCTTTCTTTGAACGTCTTCACAACCAATGAAATACGACTCCTATCTTCAGGCTTGACAAGATCTTAGAAAGCTCAAAGTAATCTTGAACTCTAAAACCTTTGGAAAAATGTTTGCATGGCATAATGGCACATATTTAATTACAAAATTCTTTAACACCTCTGCAACACTGTAAATGCTACTCTGATCTCTGCTGAGGGCAGTTGCTTTATTGCTGCATTTGCAGACCTTCCTTTCTCTCATTTTTGCACTCCTTACTCAGATCTTTAGTTTTATAATTCCCCTCCTGTACTGTAGTATGATGGTGAATCTACAAAACAACATCTGATGAGTGGCTGATCTCTAACTAACCCGAGTGTTCTAGTCAGCATTTTAGCTTTTATATGAATAAAGCATGAATTTGCCTTCAAGGTTCTGTGAATTGTGACTGTAATATTTAGAAAACGTCTTTGCCTTGTTTCACATCCTTGCCCTCTTCTGCCCAAAAGAGGGCAGTCTATACCTGACTTTCTTCCAATTCTTTTTGCTCTTTTTTTTTTCTTACATTCAATCCCTAATTGCACAAAAGATGATTCCACCTTTTATTTACAGTTCAAAATATGTAGAAGTCTTTCGTTCATCTCTAATGAGAATCATCCACAAAGCATGGAAAAAGAAAATTATGCACTGCAATTCAGTAAATAATGAAGCACTTTTCCTTTTCATTTTTTCCTCACAAGTAAAAGACAGCAGAAGGCTCATAGTGTGATGTACAGTGTTAATCTGTGAACAGTTTAATTGGGGAAGTAGCATTTGACCTTTCCCATAGTGGAAGGATAAAATCATCCAATGTTATGCTTTTATGTGGCACTATATTGGTCTCTCTCTTGATCTTAGTGCTCCTTGGGACAAATGGTAACTTGTCTTGTGGTTGTGCAGCAGCACCAGCATGTCAGGAGATATCTGTCTGAATAGCCAAGAATTCACCAATGCAACACGCTGTGGAAAGCAGCTGAGGCTTAACTCTCCATTTCGTCCTTCTGTCTTCTTTGGTGTTGTGGTCCATGTACTTGGTGTCCACATATTTTGTTTATGGCAGGAAAGGAAAAATGCTGTTTTGTAACAGGCACCCTCCATCCCAGGGCCCTCGCTTCGGTGGTTTAGTTAGTCTTCGGTCTGCAGTAGCACAGGGAGAATCAAGTCCATTCTCCTACATTTTACAGAGCACCAGTGTGTGAAAGGGGAGTTGTGAATGACTGAGCCCAGCAGCCAGTGCAAGAAGATGAGGAAGCTTCTATTCAACTATCAGTGACAATTTAAAACAGAGTGATCTGCTTGTGGTTTTTATTTTTTGGCAATATTGGCTCTTAGTTTAGATCCCCTTTTTCTGAATGTGGACAGAAGTAACTGAAGAGATATGGGAAAGAGATATGGTGGAGGCTCAGTTGGGATGGTCTATGTAGTTGACAATCTGTGAATAAGCTCTCACACCAACACAATTGTTACAAATCACAGCATCATATACTTTCTATACAGAGACATGCATATGCATGCATATATATACATACATATATAAAACACTATGCATATGTGTGTATACCATAAAAACAACTCCTAGTGAGATGCTGTGGTGACTTAGTTATATGTAAAAGCACCTAACAGGAGCCTGATGTATTAAAAGGAAGTATATTGAGTAATATTAAAAGTCTGTTCTTTCTCATTGATTATTATAGCTAATCATTAACATAGAGTAAATTAACTCCACCAAATCAATCACGCAACAGGAAGTTGTCCAAGATAGTCTCTACTATAAAGAACATTTCTTCTACCATTACATACCTTGGGGTCTCTATGGCTATGTACCAAGTTGGGAGTTTTGAATAAGTGGAAGAGATGAAGAATATACTTATCTACATATATGTATAATCAGCTTACTCTTTTCATAGTCTATAAAATATCTGTGCCTAGCTCTCTCCCATTTTAATTATCTCACCCTCAAATCTCTTTGTTTCACCTCTTTTGACTTTTTCCACTCTGTGGATCTCCTCATGACTCACAGTATGTCTTGGATGAGGCCACAGACTGCTGCTCCTTTCAAATATTGTCTCTCTCTTCACAATTTTCTTAAGCAGAATTAGAAAAACTGACACAAGACTAAGTTTCTGAACCTCTGGGGACTTATGTCCAGAATGTTTTTATGAAATAATGGAGGGTCAAAAATGATAGACTTGACAGCTAAAAGGCAGTGCTTAGAAATGGAAAAGTGAATGGATGGAGGGATTGGTTTTAGGGAGCACTGAAAGGCCAAGAGAGAAATAAGACAGTTCTTACCCAGTAACAGAAATCAATCACCTGCCTCTGCCTACTATCTTGGGCCTGAACTGTAAGTATGTACCCCTCCGCAATCACCTTCAAAACCAGCATGAGCCTAGAATTGATCCAACTCTTCTGTTGTCCGCCTCTTGAAAGCCCAGCTAATAGAAATGCTGGGTGTGGGACTTCAGGTAGTGCTTGTGAATCTGTGCCTCAGAATGATTCTAAAGATGATTTTTAAAAACCATGTGAAGTAAATTCTGCGCTGAATTTTACCTTATCTAATCATAGGTGCACATTAATCACTGCAAATAGGATACTTTACTCCCTTCTGTTGTTACAGCTGGGAGCTAAATTCTGCCACAGTCTAGACTCGGCTGTACTACATATTTTAGGGAAAAACTAGTTCAGCAAATATAAAGCCCATACAGGATGTAAGGAGCTCCATTTGCTTTCTTTTCAGAACATGAATTAGAGTATTAAAGCAGGATCTATCAAGAAGAAGTGTTATCCCACTTAGAAACCTATGAGTTCTTGCCATCTAACACTGTGAAAGTGAATCAGCTACTTGAATTGAGACATAGTTACTTAATTATTTCTTTCACTTTCTTTTATCAGAGAAAATAAAGGATATCCATGGTTTAGTTTGCACCTGTGTGTCAAGAACTGTCCATTAGTTTGGTTTCACTTAAGAAAATCAACCATGTGAAATATTCATTGGCTTTTTTCACTTTTTTTCAGATGATCCTTCATTGTCTTTTTTATTAGGGTTTTACTATACCTATGCCTAAACATATACTTATATCTATAACTGTACCTATATCTAATCATCTACATATATAACATCATCTATATCTACATCATAAGACATATCTATATCCATATCCATATATTTTTTCTTTGATTCGTTTTGAATACTTGAAGATTCAACTCTTAGAAAGTTATCTAAAGGAAAACAAAGAGGACAGCTATTTTTATGCACAAAAAAGGGGAAGTTCTTATCACTGACTGTTTAAAAAAAGTCAGACCAAAGGTTTAATTCCACGTATTCTATCTGCTGACTTTGCTTCTTTGGAGCACCAATGCTGTCTTATTAGCTAATTTTGCTCAATTCTCAGGATCATACTCACCTCTATGTCTCTTTGAGTCTACTTGATTTCCATTTCATTGTATGTATTTTAAATCAGCTCTGAAGGAGTGTCTGCCTGATTTTCCATTTGACAGTCTGGTAGTCAAATCTTTCCTATGACAAGTGTAGATGAAGTAAACTCACTTCTTGAAAAGGTGAGTTGGTGTCTTAATGAAAAAACCTTTTGACTTCAGAAATGGTATTTGTCAGTGACTCACACATATTTATGTATAACGATATATATACTTTTTAAAGAGTATTCAGGAGCTGCAAAAAAGATTTTCAGAACTGCAGATTTGTATCTCCAGCCACTCATCTACCATGAAAACTCAACTCCAGATATTTCAGTTGAAGCATCTTTACACGGGTCTCAGTTGAAGCATCTGAAGCTTTGTGATCTCTTCAGAGAGCCTATACCTATGCCAAAAGGATATTAGTTCCTCAGCCCAACATGATTTCAGCTAAATGGAATAATATGTAAATTCATCACACAGTGTTACCACTCACCATATGTGCAGAGAGTCTGCCTTTCCCTTCGGTCATAGGCTTCTCAGGATTTCCTCACGGGGTGTCAACGCTGTGAAGGGATTTAATTTTCAAGTCTAAACTTTCTATCCCAAACATATACATTATCATTTGTCTGAATAGTCCTGGAACAAAGTACCTTACATTAGGAAAAATTTAGAAAATAATTGAATGGAGGTAATCAATGTGCATATATATATATTCATGTGTGCATGCTTATACACACACACACACACACTCTTTTATATGTGTATATATACATACACACAAATACAAATATATGTATACGTGTACGTACATAGATCTCTCCCTAAAAAGAGAAAGAATTCCAGAAACTATGCAAGTTTTTTAGTGGATTTTTTCTTCCAGCAAGGACATTTTCTATGAGGACTAAGGACTGATTAGATAAGAAAGTAAATGTTTAAAATAGAAGATAAGAAAAATACAAAATCTGCTCTATTGTCTGTCTTGTCCAGCACAGGACTTGGAAATCCTTGTAATGAACAAAGCCCATATGATGTGTGGAGAAAACAAGTCAGCGATCAAGGAAAGTTGTTTCCTCCCTTCAGAAAGTTTTGAGAAAGGGTGAACTTGCTACATTCAAGCTTGGGATACTTAAAACCTGATTGGAAACATTTTCTTAACATTGTCAAGTAAGGATAAGGAAAGATACATCAGTGAATGTGACATCAACTCAAGTAAACACTGTTATTTACTTCTAAAAAGCCTTGTTTTCCATCCTTTTATGTGTATGGTCCATCATGTCAAGGTAGGAAAGGAAACAGAACCAATCAGATAAATGAATCAACTTGAGGAGCTGTGTGTGACATTCAATAGTTACAGTATATTAAAACAAAAGATAAATTCAAACCTGCTCCAGAGAAGTTTTCAGCAGTTACAAAAGGGATTGTACCAGGCCTTTTGCAAGAAAGAATATGACACTCGTTCACCTTGGAGAATGATTCAAACCTTAGGAGCAAGGCCTAAATAGGGCACGTTTTGTTCAAAATTAATCACATGCGTAAATGGTTCTCTGAAATGGAACCCTGCAGGAAACTTAGCTAGAATTACTACCTGTTAGTAATGTTAACCCTGTGGGATATATTATTGAGAAAAGTGGTTTTAATAGATAATAATTTTTTGTTCAGGGGATACTCATTGAAGATAAAGGTTATTGAGCAGGTGAAAATCATGGAAATTGGGATACTGCTAAAATAATGAAAAAAATGTTCAAGAACATTTGATCCAGCTGTTTTTCCCCAGCTCTTAACACTGCTTACGGTTTAATACCATCTTACTACCACTGCCATTAGAAAAAAATTTACCCTACTGTAGATATGCTATTGCATGCAGTGTTCAAACATAGTCGTCTCAGAAGTTTTCAGTTAAAATATAATAAACAGAAATGGATGTGCCTCTATTTTGCTCAAGCTAATGATATATTGTGACTTAATGTGTAAGAAACAAGAAATCAGGGATATTGTACATTACTTTCACTGTGGGTGATCAAAACATTATTGAGTTCTTCTATAATTATGATATATAAGGAAAATCCACATTCAGACTTGCAACAACCAGCTGAATGGTGAGATTAGTTAAAGTACCCTGAGCCATAATAGAAATCATAAAAGGGAACAGTTTAAAACATGCTAGCAGACTTTTCATTGATAATATATCCAAGTAAGTTTGTTGTTAAAAAGCCACAGGTGTAAAGCACATTAAAAAGTAATTGCAGTGACAGTTCAATGCAATTGTTGCATATTACATATTAGGGCATGTTTTTACTATTTACTTTTAAGACATTTATGCACCTAAGCGACCACATCTAAAAGATCATAAAAGAGGAAAAGTTAAAAAAGGAACCATAAAGCCAAATGACAAAGAGAACAAGAGTTATGAGCACAATTGGTGAGAATTGTAGCAATTGTATAAAAGGACAAGGAACTGCTTAATGTTCTCACATATACATTTTCCATCATAGGCAGAAATCAAAATACACTTACCCATAGGCTGCTGAAGTCTGCTGAGCTTTCAGTAGTCTCCTGGAACATTAATCACTTGCAAACTCTCAATTGTTAATGTGAATAGAAATTAAATAAACAGTCTCTTTGTCAGAACTCTATTTCTTTACTTTTCTTAGAAATTATTCTGCAGACTGCAATTGTTTGCCTAGTTCTTAAGAAACCTTCACTCAGCCTTAAAGACATCTCCATCTCCAATCTGTTCTCCAACTTCAGTCAAGTGATCTAGAAGTTACAAAAAATAACCAGATTATAAATCTAACAAACTAATAAAATACAATTACAAGGGAAAAAATAACATGCTTGTACACTCAAAAAGCAGAGAAATAGAGATTTCAAAAAGCCTATTAGGAACTAGGCTGTGGTTATTGATTTTACATGGAAAGCAATCAAACTCAGTGGTAAATCCCTTCAGAGATAATTCTGTTTGAAGAGTGGACAAGTGTAATTGTTACAACACACTTCTCTTGTCTGCCGTTGGTGTGTAGCACAACTACATCAACTGCTTAATTAATGAAGGCTGGCTTGGAGCTAAGTCCAAGGAATTCAAAGACTTCAGCTTTGATGGGAGTTACAAACTGCTCACTTAGGTTCAGAGGAAAAGCACAGGCAATGACATGATCACTCACACACTCGCTGAAAGGTTTTAGCCTGTTAGATTGGGATTAACACATTTAAAACACACAGATGTTCCTAGAGAAATCTGGCCTGTCTACAGGCATGGAAAGCTTCTCTTGAAAACTGTGTGGTTTGTGATCATGGGTCGCCAATGCACGCTAAGAAATGCCCATTGCTGGAGGGGTCTGAAATGTGTGAGGCTAGAAACTTCAGCCTTGTTCACTTGTCTGGAGTCTGCTGTACCACAACATGTTGAAGGGAGAATGGAGATACTTACTGATAATTTTAGACATTTAAGTTACTTACCTAGTAGGTAAAGTGAGGCCCAAAAGAGACTCTTCAGACTCTTCTCAGTGGTGCCCTGTGACAGGACAAGGGGCAATGGGCACAAACTGGAACACAGGCAGTTCCACCTGAACATGAGGAGGAAGAACTTCTTTACTGTGAGGGTGACAGAGCACTGGCACAGGCTGCCCAGGGAGGTTGTGGAGTCTCCTTCTCTGGAGATATTCAAAACCTGCCTGGATGCATTCCTGTGCAACCTGCTCTAGGCTAACCTGCTTTAGCAGGGGGGTTGGACTAGATGATCTCTAGAGGTCCCTTCCAACCCCTACCATTCTATGATTCTATGATTCTATGAAAAGGAGCCAGTGGGGAAGGACAGGATTTCCCTGAGGGTGATGTGGAGCACCCAAGTAAGACTCCTGCTCTGAATTACCCTATTTCTCTACTTAATATTGCTAAGCTGCTTTGGTTAGTAGCAGTAAATTTCTTAAACCTCGCTGCTTGGATACTGGTTTCTGCAGCCTGTCACTTTCTCACAATAATGTATGCATTCCTGAAGATTCAAGGGGCACTGGACACGTTGCAAATGTAATTTAAATCTAGACATTTCCTACTAGTCTCTCTCTCTAATGATGCCAGTTAGTTATCTAATCACTACCCTTTGGTGCAGACATACACCAAGTGCTTTATTGTATAAAGTACTGAAGTAAAAAAATCTGTCTTGTGATACCAGCAACACAGATCTGTCCAATAGTAGGAGGAAACGAAGTATTGTTTTTGGAGTACGGCAGTTTTTAAAGGCTATTATTGGCCTGCTAACTACCAATTGCTTGCTGACTTCAGAAGTGCTGCAATGAACTCATGCATCATATCAGGGAAGATTTCTTCTTCTCTTAAAAAATATCCTGCTGATTTTACTTTGGCATTTACAGTGAATCAGGGTCACATTGATTTGCTCATGACATGCATCGTTTACTCCTTGGTTCATCACACAACTTGTTTTGGAGATGCAACTTCATCTTTCTCAGAGAAAAATGGGTTTTGTCTAAATTGATCCAAGTGGTAGTAAAAAGCAAGGCAGGAGAATAAGATTTCTTTTGTTATATTAGAAAAGTGTAATGTCCCCTTACCAATAATAAAAACATAATGAAAAGCAATTAGCAGAAGAAATAATTTTCAATAAAGGCAGTAATGTTCTATTAAGTCATACTTGATAGCTCAACAGAACTGTGTTTTATACTCCGTATTAAACTCCATGACAAAGAAATTATGGAATTTCTGTCAGGCATAGCATAATTTATTCACCATGAACATGCAACAGTGCCTGGTAGTATCTTTTCTGTGACAGGACTAAAATTAAACTCAAGACTTTCTGCAGATACAAATACCAAAACACCACCAGCCATGAAGATGTCTGTTGGATCTTAACTCTGATGGTGATTAACATCCTGTGACAGAAGATGGTCATACTTTATTTCGAGGTCTCATTTGTAAGTGCTGTACAAATGAACAATAAATAGACCTTTCAATTAGCAGTTTGTCAGTTGCTAGTGCCTACTGGGTCGATAGACTGTCTATAATCATGGTTTATGTGCATCTACTGACGTGCAGTCACTATCCATGAAATATTTTATTCCTGTCTGAAATAAGGGAATAATACCTATTAATCAGATATTAACCGTTGAGAATACGTCCAATATAAAGGCACCAGAGTTGATGAGATAGGTCTTGCTACATGATGCTGTCCTGCAGCAAAATGTCTTTGCCAAAGCTAGTGGGACTGATTTCCCTAAATCTCCTGTTGCAGGTATCTCCAATGCAGAGGATAATCCCTTCTCATTTCGAACAATTCATATTCTCAAAGATCACCAGGTCAGAATGAAGGGGTGAAACAACAAATTAGTGTCTGCCTGGTCTAAGGGGCTTCTGTATGTGATTATGATATTAACTGTCTTAGCAACCAAAACCCAGCCCAAAATCTCCACATGCTTTATCATTCCTCTTAGCAATAAAGATTGAGAGGACCACTAGAATAATTAATGTCTCTAATTTGGCTCCCCCACTACCAAGAGCGTTGTTAATTTAGTTCTAGAAATAAGCTGGAAAATGAGGGAGTGTTGCATTTTCTGCTGTTGAGTTCCACAGTTTGAGTGGTGCAAGTTTGGAGGAGAGATTTTACTTACAAACAGCTGATGTCGTTTAGGCTGCATTCCATGTTAAGGCATGGAACTTCACAGTGACGCTTTCTTAGAATAACTGAAGATACACTAAATGGCTCTTACAAAATGAAATAAGAATTGAGGACATGATGTATACGAGAACAGGGAAAAAGAGCCTTGTCCTCTGAAGGCTTTATCCCTGAAGGGATAAATTGAAAAATAACCAACTATCCTTCTGTGCTTCCAGAATGATTTTAAGCTGTGAAACAGTAAGCCATTTAGTCTTTATGTGATTTCAAATATTTTTATTTTCTCAGAAATTCTGAGCATAGTCTTATCCCACTTTCAATGTTTTAAATCATCTCCTGTTTGGGAAATATTTCAAATGCTATTTGGACTTACTAATTTTACGTTCGATGTCTTGGAGAAAGAAAGAAGAAGGGCAAATGTTAGCTGTCATGAAAGATAACAGTTATTTATCTTGTGTTACTTTGTGGAGATAGGTTAGGGAAATAGGCACTGGTGGGAAAGGTCAGAGAGAGTTGGGAAAGAAGTGCCCAGACTGGCAGAGGAGCTGGCAGAGGTGCTGCCGGGAGGGCAGGAGCATATCACTGATCTGTGTGGCATTTTTGCAGTCGAAGAGATGCTAGGGATGAAGATGTTCACTAGAACTGGGATGAGGAAGAAACCATGATGTTAACTGGGTTAACCTATCTGCCACAGTCAGTATGCCCTCCTCCTCAGTCGGAGGGAGCCAGTGACCAATGTATGGGTGACTCTTGGTGTAGCTGAGGAGAAGAACAAATTTTTGGTGCTTTTTAATATGGTATGGCAGATATCTGATCTTGGTATCTGAAAAAGTGTTAATTACAACCCTACATTTTCACCCATAGACCAGGCTCTGGAAAAAGAGGAAGGGGCTCCTGACTGTGCTGTGAGAAGGAGGCAAGAGGCTCTGATGGGAGCTTGGTGAATGCCAGGCAGTGCTGGGGGGGGCCTTGGCTACCCTAAGAAGGATTTTGCTTTCCACCAGTGGCAGGTACTTCTACCACTTGGCTCTTCTGCTGGTGGAGCAAAAATTCCTGGGACAACCAGACATGTTTTGGGACATACTCACTTTCTTAGGTCTTCTTGGATATATTGCCTCATTTTTAAATATCCTAGTGGGTGAGGGAATGTCTTCTATATCCAATGGAGTGGGACTGTCAGTAAATAAAAGTCCAAAATAAATGAGGATCTATGACAGGAAAGGTGAAATGAGAGCTTCTCTAATTGTAAAATGGTTATTGCTAATTATTGAAGTATGAGCTTCATGTAATTATACATGACTGCAAACAGCTCCAGCCAGTGCTCACTACATTCGCTGAATTAAATTTTACAGCTTTGTGTTTCAGTACAGCTAGTTACACTCATTAATAAAACTGGGTGACAGTAGGTGAGAATAAACATGCAGGGCTTCTGAAGAGAAGGTAGCATTTGCACTTTCTTCTTTGCCCAACTTGTTTATTCTTTGGGTAATGATTACCTCCATACCTTACCGGCCACAGGGTGCTTAGGAAAATGTGGCCACCCTGTGCAACATGGTGATGTGTCCTGCACATTCGTGTACAAAGGGCACTCCTCAGAGGGAGGACTCATCATAGTCCTCTACAAGACTTGCATCCTCACGTACATGCAACCCTCATGCATTTTGTGCCCTGGGAAGACCTTGCTCTCAGAAAACTTTGGCTGAGCTTGGAACAGAAAAGAAAAGAGACCAGAGCCTTTCTGAAAAAAACCCCCACAAGACCAAAAAAATGAAACAGTAAGCAGAGTCACCTGAGAAAATCTCATTAGATTGAATGATTCCTAAATCCTCTTCTCTTCTCCCTCTGCTCCTTCATCACTTTTCCACTGACTTGAGAAGCCTGGAATAACTCCCTCCTGCTACTGAAACTTTGTCAAATTAATTTGATGCTAACCTTTTCTGACATTATCTTATTTTTCTTCAATATTTATCCATCCTCCCACAGGTCATATATGTCTGTTTCTGGCATGTGTCCCAGTCCTCTTGGATAGGCAGAGTATGATAGTTTTAATGTAATTTTTTTTCACTTTGTCTATCTTTCTGCCTCCTCTGTCACTGAACTTGTCCCATGGTCTCAAAAGTGGCAGTGCCTTCCTCACAAGTCTCTTGGTAGATATGCATGCACATGCACACACACACATACCGAGGTTAAAAAAAGGAAAAGTCTGTTACTCTTTTAACCTTTTTCATTCCTCCTCTGTTCACAGTTATGAGCTCTTTTTTTCCCATCTTGATCTTTTAGTATAGTTCCTTTTGATATTTAGCGAGAAAGTTACTTTCTTCACCTTCATTCCTTATAACTGAGGCTGACTGCATAGCACACATGACCCTCAAAAATACAGCGTTAAGCATTAAAACGAGTAAAATTATTGAACAGAGAGAGAGCCCACATTGTACATTCCTTTAGCACTCAGACCAAAGACCCAGTGTATGCCTGATATTCACTTCATCAGCTACAAACTCAGTGAAGGAAACTAACAATTAGATTCTGATTATATGAATTCTTTGACTGGACTTTTTCTTATTTCTGACAATATAAAATCTTGTTATTAAGGACCAATTTTCACAGGATTTGATCACCAGCATGTATTTACACAAGTTGCCATCAGTTCGTTACTTGAGAAACCTGTAACTACAGGACATTTTGTCTTGGAAAAGTAGCTGGAGGTGGTTGAGTCAAGTTAATAAAAGGTATAATAAAAGCAATCTGTTCCATATCATCTTGTCTCTTCAGCTAGGACCATGCCTACTGACCCAATACCTCTTGAACCACATAGCATTTTAGGTAGTGATTAGAGGCCAAGGCTGTGTCAGAGCCTGTAATCATGAGCCTTCAGTGAAATGAGCCTCCAGCTGCTAGCACCAACCAATAAACTGCTTTTAAACTGGATATTCGAGAAATTGTTTTATTTTAGCTCCAACCTTTTAAAAAGCTCACACTCACTGTGCTCTCCACGCTGAAGATGTAGGACACAGCGTAAGTCAGTTGTGTTATGCGCTCCTAACCATGTGCACCTGACCATCCACATGGCTAACGTGCTCTCTAACTCAGTTATCAGTGGGATGGTACATACGGGGATGCTTATGCTGGCAAGAACTGAAGGAATTCCGTTATGACTGGGGGAACTGGGGAGGTGCAGGAGTCACCCACCCCAGGTGATAGGACATAAGCCGTGTCTGCCCCCAAACAGCCTTGCTGTGTTTGCAGGGAGGTGAGTCCAAGGAAGGAGCCCTGCTTCAAGCACAATGCTATGGAAATAGCACTGTTCTGCCTTCTGCCTTGAAGGCAAGTGCAGCCAGTGCTGCGCTGCACTACCTGATCCCTGATCTGCATCCCTGTGCTCGGCACTGCTGCAAAACGTGTACAGACTGGAAGGAGAACAGCTGGAGATGCAAAAGCGAGTATCTCCGATGAATGCCATCAGTGCCGGAAAATCTCTGAACTCAAGACAATTATCCCAGAAGACAATGGTGAAAGAGATATAAAGCAAATAGCGTAAGAAGAATGTGAGCAAGATCATGTGTTTTGGTTTTTTAAGTAGCAGGAAGGAGTCTAGCCCCCTCTGGCAGCGGTTTTAGTGCAAGTCAGAAGACCTGAAGAGTTTAAGGGGAACAGTGGGTGTTGCTGGAAATAGATGGTCTGAAAGATGCTTATACCAATCTCTCTGCTGAATTTTCNAATAAAGCAAATAGTGTAAGAAGAATGTGAGCAAGATCACGTGTTTTGGTTTTTTAAGTAGCAGGAAGGAGTCTAGNAGGCACTGCTGCAAAACGTGTGCAGACTGGAAGGAGAACAGCTGGAGATGCAAAAGCAAGTATCTCCGATGAATGCCATCAGTGCCGGAAAATCTCTGAAATCAAGACAATTATCCCAGAAGACAATGGTGAAAGAGATATAAAGCAAATAGCGTAAGAAGAATGTGAGCAAGATCATGTGTTTTGGTTTTTTAAGTAGCAGGAAGGAGTCTAGCCCCCTCTGGCAGCGGTTTTAGTGCAAGTCAGAAGACCTGAAGNGCCCCCTCTGGCAGTGGCTTTAGTGCAAGTCAGAAGACCTGAAGAGTTTAAGGGGAACAGTGGGTGTTGCTGGAAATAGATGGTCTGAAAGATGCTTATACCAATCTCTCTGCTGAATTTTCAACTTGAAAAATTTGTATTTCAATGTTTTTTTTAAACAAAAATAAATGCATTTTACCCTAGCTATTAACTATATTTTAATGACTCGGCTCTCACAAAGGTTGTACATTTATAATAAGCAATTTTAAACATACTCTATGACACTGAAATCAGTTATGTTCTCATACCTGACATGGCAACAAGGAAGCTTGGGTTTAATTTCTAGTTGTGTTTGTGACTAATAAAACAAAGGCATCAAGACTGTAAATGGATAAGAATAGAAAAAAAAACAACCCAAAAAACTTTTGACTCTCATTGTGGTCACATCCACAGAATTTCCCTGACACCATTTAAAAGAGCTCCAGAATGTAGCCCCATTGATTTAATGGTAAGTACATTTATTTGTGCTTGCAGAGTACTGAGTATATGTATAAATAAATACATATTACCATGAAAACTTTTATCAGCCCTGTTTTTTTAATACTCAGATATGTTATCTATAAATTGGAAAAAATACTTATTAAGGAAAAAAGACTGTGCTTAAAGAAGTCAGAATTATAGGCAACCCCAAGGACCTTACCTCCATGTCTTTCATCTGGAATGCATGTGGAAGCAGTGGCAAGGGTGGAAAGGGCCAGGAAAGAGCTCTGTTGTTAAGCAGAGATGAGGACGGTATTTAGCAGTTGCTGCATTTGTTTGTTCCACTCTGGCCACCAGATGTTTGCACACTAGGTTTCCTAAACAAACCTTAACTTTTGGGGCGAGGGATCAGTTTTGCCAAAGAAAACAGATAATGAGAAGCTTGTGGGCTACAAGTACTCAGTACTTTAAAAATGGACCGACAGGTCCATTTTTTAAAAAAATGATCTTTACATTTCATATTTTGAGCATGGTAGCTGGACAAGTTGGGCAACATATTCATACTGGCTTGATGTTTCGCATTACTTTTTACTTAAAATTTCCTTAAAATGAAAAGAGGCACCTGAATATATTTGACCACCAGAGGAAGCAGGCATTGCTCTTAGTTTGGCTCTTGCTATGCTCTGATTTGGACATAGCTGATGATGGTGCAGGAGTGTATTTCACAGGCCCCAGCTGACTCATCCTCAGTTGTTCAGCCTTTTCTGTCATTGTTCTCTGTTTCTTTTTCTGCTGGCTTCTTCTTTAAATGTTAAAAAACCATGCCCCATTACACTTGATTGCTATGAACATCTTGCAGTCTCCTTTCAGAAGAAAGCAGTGAAAATGTTACCTTACAAGGCAAGAACACGAAATAAAAGGCTGTTCAAAAATAGAGAAAGAAAGACAGGAAAACAAGACTTGGTAACATAAGTACTGCACAAAATAGCATGAAGACCGCAATGTCATTTGAAGTTGCTCTTTAGGTAAGTATGAGTCATTTGCATATTCAGCCTCAAACTTGTAATTTCTTAATCACAGTTTTTACATGATTACATCTGCAAAATCACAGAAGCTCGGTTTTTAAATTTTGTTTTAATATTTTATTTTATTTTTATTTTTTCAGGCAGCTACAGATAGTTTTCAGGGTAATTTTAAAGACAAGAATTTGTGTTTGGATTTGATTAGTAAAATTTTTATTTTGGTGCTTTTCTGGACTGTGTTAGATAAAAATGCAAACCTTCCTGTTGAAATGTGTTTTCAGTAAGATTTTTTTGCTTGCAAGAAATGAATCCTAAATTTTTAATCCATTTTATCAAGAGAAGAGAAGTTTATTATTTCCCTTTCAGCAAGATAATCTGTCTAGGCAAATGTTACACATGTTCATTTTCCCTGCATGTTCCTAACTTTGTGCTTTCCATTACCAGTTTCTATGCATCACATCGCTCTTGATAAAGTACTAGATTGGTACCAATATGCTTTTGTCCCTGAGTTGGGCAGTGAAGTCCTTCAGCAATTAAGAAAGCTTTTCACTAGTTTCCGTGTGCTGTGTGCTGAGTGGAGGGCAGATAAATGAAATAAGTGGAGCACACCTAGAGTACGTATGACTGACTGCTGGCTAGAAAACAAGAGAGGCAGCACCTAAATTCTGCCCAGTTCCCGAAAACCAACCACCTCTGGATTGCAAAGTCTGTGCCTACTTTACTCTATGAATTTGGATTTGGAGTGTTCTTTCGAAACCAATCATTTGACCAAGTTCTTTTAGTGTGTTTTAGTCTACACATTAGAGAGCGGGTTCAGAGAAATGGGTTCCTTTCAGACAAAACAGGCCAGATGTCACACTACAGGATTGCACCTCATGTGCTCCTGCCACTAATACGCATTCAGCCTGTGGGAATTGATTACAACTAGTCTGATGTAGAAGTCCCAAAATAAGTGTCGTGTGTATGTTGGGTCCTCAGCATTGTGACTCCCACTCTGGTTATTTCTCGTGTCTTACTACTGCAGACACAGACAAAGTTGATTCTCAGTTTGTGTTCAGCAACTTGGTGAACATCAAAGAGAGGGAAATCCTCAATGATATATATATAAAACCCCTTTTTTATGATGAAAGTAGACAAGTATTTTAAATCTGTAGTATAGCTAATGGGCATGGTTTTGCCACAGGAGTGGAGTCAGGTGGGTGAGAAGGAGTGAAAGGATTTCTACCCAAAAGACTGGTGCTGTAGAAACTGAGGAATATTATGCTGAAAAAGGATAATTTGAGTTCCTATCAGATTCGTTTATAGGCTGTAATTGTGACAGCTATCCAAAGTTTCTACAAAGTCAACACATTGTACAAGCCCAGCCTCAGCCTTCCAGAGAAAAATTTATTCTACATGGACGCTTTCCAGCCTTCTACAGGTAAATTTTCTAGCAGTAGGACCTCTACTATTACACTTGCAGAAACCTTGCTACCAAAGTTAATTCTAGCTCCACAACAGTTTCCAGCTTTACATCTCATCTTCACACTGAACTGTCACTCAAGTACCTATTTAAACAAATCCTTTCAGCAGCTCTTCATCTTCTGAAACGGATTATTTTGCTTTAGGAGACATACATAGTGTTGCCATACATTTCTGGGACAGACCTGGGTATTTGTACCCAGAGCAGTTTGGACAGCTTTCCATAGCTTATCCATGAAAGTATCCAAGGGATTTTCTGGGCTATGCATGCCACAGCCAGAGAAAGAATCTCCACCAGAGGGGTTACTAGGGGGTTGGACTGCAAAGGAAGAGGAAGGTGTATTCTTAACATGTCAACATTGTTCAGGATGATGTCAAGGTACTAAAAGCTTGCACTAATAAACAGGAAGCATATGTTATGCCTAAAGCAAATACAATTTCTGCTGGATGCAACTTTCATGAGTGTGCATAAGGAATCTCTGAGGTTTTTGAATGGTTTTTATATGAGCTGAAGCGGCTAAGTAATAAACACTTCGGCAATGCTCTGATGAAGAAATGAGAAGCGATTCCATAATCTTTAGAACTTTCACTTTTCAAGTGTCTTAAAAGAAAAGAAACGAGAATTGGCTATAACCTGGTCTCTTGTGTTAGCATAGGTGCAACGGAAAGCAATATTATTAGCATACAAATTGTTATTGTCCAAATGCATTCTTTTGGTTGGAGATAATAGCCAGGACTCTTAGCAAAAGAAGTTATGTCCTAGTGTAGCAGAAGAAGCAAATAAGCAATTTACGCCATAAAAAACATGCTGTTGCAGAAATGTGACTGGCAAAGTTGTCGTAAAATGATCAATTTCTAAGTAATCTTTGATTTGGGAAATTTTGGAATGCAATTACTTTGTTCATTAGTCCTGCATTGTTTTCAGTTCAGGCACTTGTTTCTTCTTTTTTGGCACACTGTCAGAAAGGAGAGTATCAGAGAGGTGGATCAGGATCTAAATGCTTTCAATAGGATTTTTTTTTTTTTATTTTTAAAGGCAAAATATTAGGATCTATGTCCATGACTTAAGAAAACCTGCAGGTCCTCATTTCGCCCATACGCAGCCAGAGCAGCACCCCTGCCTGACAACAACATGCACTGTTACTCATCCAAACTGCAGACTCTTAAGAAAACAAAGTCCTGATTCAGCAGTTAAGAGCTCTGAGTGCATCTCTGAAGCACAGGATTAATCTTCATTAACCAGTTAGGAGAGACTCTGTGGGACTTTTCAAAGGCTTAAATATTGGGCATGAATCTAAATATCTGCTGAATACAACCTAAATGTGTAGCTAGACAGTGCTTCTTGATCAAAGCCGTTTTGGTGTGAGATACACGTTTCCACAGTTAAGCAAATTCCACAGCATGGCACTGTGCCTCTGCGGGAACTTTGCAGTGCAAAGAGAGTGCTGCTTCTGGGTGTTTACAATAAACAGTAATATGAGCTCTGTTAGGCATCCAGTTAGAGATAAAAACATAAACTGTATGTGACGATTATCTGGATAATTAAATTATTAAATAAGCATTATGTAAGGTTGAGGGAGGGGGTTGTTATTAATGCTAACATTAAATTTTGACTGCAGAAGACAGCCGGGTGCCTTTATTCCCCTCCAGGAGATTATTATCTCTTGATAAATCAAATTCCCTTCAGCGGCCTTATTGCAATTTCAGAACAGGCGTATTATTAACAACACTCTGTAGTTCTATATTGGAAAAGATAGAGTTCAGCAGGCTGAACAGAACCTGCAGCAGAGCTGCATAAATCCCGTGGATCAGGGTTACCTCTTGGAGTGTTAACCAGGACTCTCCCTTTGTCTATTCACCTCTGGAATGTGGATTTCCGAGGTTCACTTTCAGGACATGTTCTGGTGGGTAAATCTTCCTGAAAACTTTTGTTAATGCTAGAAAATTAGAATTACTGGGAAGCTAACAATAGTCACCTTCTCCTCATCCTCACCCACGCCTAGTGGCCCACACTCTACTCTGTTCAAAGGCAGTCATAAATTGGGGTCCTTAAGACAGCCAGAGGTCCACAAAGGAAGATGTGCAGCTGTGCAGGGTACAGATTGCACGGGGAAGGAGACTGCCCACTTAGCCTACACCTGAGGAAGCAGCAACAGGCTTTTCTAGCTTGATAAGCATCACACCATCAGAGCCCTCTGCTCTTGTCGGATGTCTGACCTTGTCTTCCCTCCTTGTAGCTGGCGAGACCCTGGTGAATGGAGAACTATTGCAGACGGAAGGAATGGGAGAAGGTTTCTTGCAGGACAGGGAAGGGTTTAGAGAGAGGTGCCTACTTCCTCCAGAGTTAACGCACAGCTTGACAGAGGCAGCACAGCTTCTATGGCATAGCAGTAGCTCACTCCCCATCCTGGCTTCAGGGAGATGCACTGGGAAGCCTCCTTTCTGCCTGGGCACCGGGGCTACCGAGTTCTGTCAGGTACAGATGCCAGCAGGTACGTCTCTGAATAAAACTCAGGGTGTTATATATTGTGCTCCGTTGGGTACTTAATCCTGATACAAAAGGGACAAAAGATTGTGTTTGGAAGAATATTACTTGCATCAGTATTTCTCTCTTCTCACCACAGAGAGAAAATCAAACCCCACACCATTTTTGTGATATAGGTTAATCTGCTTTTATGTATTGGTATGACGTATTTATGCAGAGGTATGAACTACTATCGTCCATGTTTAGTGAGTATGGGTATGCAGCTTTGCACATATATGAAATGTTACAAAATAAATGTGAAAAAAATTTCTTACTATTTTAATTCATACTCAAAGACAAGAGGTATGGTTTCTTTAATAGCTACATTTCAGCTGTTTGAATCCAGCTGAGAGCCAGCTGTGTGCCCACAGCCTCTCAAGGGTGTGATTATTTAATGATAAAACCCATTTTCTGCAGTGGCTGCTGATTACTATTGCAAAAATTATTTTAACATAAACTGAAGTGCTGAATTTTTGAGCTGAAAGAAGTCAGGTTTGGCTATGCAGAATACTGAGCAGCCTTTTCACCACAACTGTGGTAAGTTCTGTAAAATAACACTACCTGACAAAATGCTTGCTGAAGTCTAGAGTCCAATTCATCTTGCAGTGGTAAATTGTCTGCCTCGCTGAAAAGAAACTCTTCTACCACACCATTAACATCACAACATTTAGTTGTGTGTTCTTTAAAGGCAAAAGTCGTTCCGGGTCAAATGGGCTTTATAAGCAGTAGGTATCACCCACTCTGAGGCCAAGACTCTGTCCTGGGGGAGACTTTCTCATCACTCATGTTCAGAGTGGGCCAGGCACTGCCCTTTGAAGATGAAGGCTGAGTGATACAGTGGACTCTGAGTAAGATATTTGGAAATGGAATTAAAGTTTGACACGGATGAAGAAAAACCCCTTTGTGGTGGTTCTTATGAGATATAAGCCACCTGCATATTAACAGAAACATTTGCATAAATCATTAACTTTATACTTCTCCTTATGTTCTTTCCTGAATGGACGTTTCCCACAGTTGAAAGGCCTACCGAGGAACATACTGTCTTCAGTATTTAAAAAGATAAAGGGAATGAATAACATCTATTTTCTTACTTCACACCTGCCAAACTAGATGTTATACACTAAAAAGAGGAAAAATGCATTTTTGCTATTGTGGGATAAATTGTGTTTAAGGTAGGTACAAAAAAGTATTTTTGGGGGGACCCTTTGGCAAAATGGGAAAAATAGAAAAACCTGTCATTTTTAGTCACTTCTGAAGCTTGTATGTCTTGATACACTTTATGTTTTTAATTTCACTTTCTGTTGTACAGGCATCAAATTTGAAAAGAGAAAACCTGTTTTAAAGCCACATTTTAGTTTTCAAATAAAACATTTTTGGTCTTATGGAAGTATAATATTTGATTTTGAAATGTTTAAAGTTCTGAATATTAAAAAATAAGTTTTTTATTTATACCTCTCTGAAAGTTTAATGTTTGGATAAATTTATTAAGCATTAGAAAAAACGTATGCGTAATTTGTGTGTTCATTAGCAGAATCCACAGAAGACCAGTGGTTCCAGTCAATGACGACAGCATAATGGTAGAAAATCATGACTAGCCATAAGCATGGGTTTGCTCTGGAGGTTTTCAATCATTCTCGGTTTGGGAGACCTTGCCAGATTGCAGCTGATGATAGCAGTGTAAATTTTGAAAAGATAAAGTGGTACCAGCATTTTCTGTCTGATAGTTGACTAAAAACTGCAGAATTAAAGTTCCTACATTTTTAGCGGTACTGCACAGAAGGAAGCAGCTCTCTAAAAATTGCGACTAAGGGACAAGGTATGGGGTATAAAGACTGTATCTTAGAGTTATTATTACCATCAGTTATTATGTAAATGATTCCCCTTGATCACACACACACACATGTGCTTTATCATCCCGATTTAAAACATAATTGTAGCCCTTGACAGATTGCCATTGATTTTTTTTATAGAATGAATTAAAATATTTATAGTATGAAAAGATAGAATAGAACATTATGTCCCATTAAACTAATCAAATGTACTAAAACTAACCCCTCCACCCCAAAACCACCCCCTGCTGCCATCCACTACATCGAGATTGGTTATGAATGAACAAATCCACTTGGCACTTTACAAAATGAGGTCATGATAAGTGCATGAAAAAATAAAATCAAAGCCATTTATAGCTGGCAGGATCCTGGCTTTGTAGCAATGAGTTTAAATCAGGACAGCAAGATCAGAAAAGTGCTTCCAAATCCTTCCAAGAGCAAATTATAATTTTCTATTTCCTGACTGGCTTTCGTAGTGCTTGTGCAAGTTTGTTAAAAATACTTCACCATTTTCCACAGGGTGGTATAGAGGCCAATAGTGTGAGCTGACTGAAAAAAGAGATGTGTAATTTGACAGGAGGGTAGGGTCTAAGGGAAGCTGTAGAAGAGGATGCACTGTGTGTTACTTGAGAGGCAGGAAATCCCTCTCTGACCGATGGTCAAAATCTGTGGCAGTTTACCAGGTGCTCGCTTGTAGTTCTCTATCATTTGGGGAGGGGGCAGCAGAAAGACGCAAAATGGAGTAACATCAGCTAGTTATTCCCTTCCTCAGGGCGCCCACACTTAGGACCTCTGTAAGACTCGCTTCCTCTCCAGCGCTTTTCGTGGGCGACGACTTCTGCAGTTGTATATAACTCACATTGGGACAGCAGGTTGCTGGCAAGGTCCTTCCTACTGATAAAGATCCAGGGAGTGGGAACGTAACTCACTGTCTTCAGGGAGGCTGTTTTTATGTTCTGTAGCAATTTAATTACAGTGACAGTTAGTCAATGCGATAGAGCTCTTTACGGGTGGTAACTGTGTAAATGAGGAGTAGCACTTTTTCCTTTATAAATTGGCATTGCAATGCTTCTCTTCAGTTAGGGATAAATGAACTTGAGCAACCTCAAGCTCTCCATGTGCTGAGTTTTTGGGGAGATGACCTCCGATCCAGGTCTGAGCTCTGTCTTTGTATAATGGACATACTAAAACAGCAAATTTGAATAAATTGATAATTGGCTTGTTTTTTAGATTGATTGGCATGTGCAATTGAATGTACATCTCACATTTATAACAAAATAAACCATTGTTCACATCATACACTGCTCAATCACATTTAATCACACAGGCACTGGGGCATCCTGCTTGTTAATATATTTTATAGACAGTGGATTCCTGTAGTAATTCCCTTCCTGAGCTCTATTGTTTAATGCTTTAAACAGTTTCCAGGTTTCTGAAAGATCCCCTAAGAACTTGTCTCAATTTTCTTTTTCTTTCTACCGTACACCAATGGAAAGACCATACCTACCGCATGGGTGTTTGCATCGTACAGAGTATTGCTTAGGGCAGTGGTTTCTTATGGTTCACGTGTTCTGCAGTCAGACCTCTGTACTCAGTACAGTATAGTACTCTCAACTTTCAAACTGTTCGAAAATGCACTTCAGGTATGATGAATAATTTTGCATAAAGAAAAGACATGATCTAAAAATGCTGTCAATAGGATTTTTTTTTTTTTATTTTTAAAGGCAAAATATTAGGATCTATGTCCATGACTTAAGAAAACCTGCAGGTCCTCATTTCGCCCATACGCAGCCAGAGCAGCACCCCTGCCTGACAACAACATGCACTGTTACTCATCCAAACTGCAGACTCTTAAGAAAACAAAGTCCTGATTCAGCAGTTAAGAGCTCTGAGTGCATCTCTGAAGCACAGGATTAATCTTCNTTTTCAAGACTGGCTTCTAAAAATGTGACTACTCAACACATTATATTCTCTCAACTTGTCGTCTGAGTAATTCAGGTATGATTCTATTTCAGGCAGCAATAAAAGAAAGACGAACAGTTAATAGAGGTAAAGAGAACAGAAAAAACACTGTCCTCATAGTCGTGCAGTTTTGACCACAGCAAGAAGAGAAGAGCTGGCCTACTTTTTACTGTATTAAAATCTAACCTTGCATTTAGAATTTGCCAAGAGAGTTTTAATTATAGTAAAAATTGATTGTTTCTCACTAACAGTTTGAGAAACTGGCATCTGTTTTACCACAACTTGTCATCTAAGGTGATGTGATTCAGATCCAGTTGCCTTAGCACAGATACCTATTGCTAGTTTAGATCTTCAAGGGGTGTTCCTGCTTGCCTCTACCAAAAGGATGCAAGTTCCCCCTGGGTCTTGGGTTATGCCTGCAAACCCCCATGGATGTCTCAGACACTTTGGGGCGTACAGAATGGCACTGGGTTTGTGTGCTGAGGCAACTGAATCCCATTTTAGCTGCTTTAAAAATTCTAATTTGAAATTACATTTATGCATTTATAAAAGCTATTGATTTTTCCTGAATGGTTCAATATGGGCATGCAGTTTATTGCTTCATATCTGGAAACTGTTACTTGTGCCTTGTAACTGATCTCTTAAGTCATATTATTTTTTTCTTGTTTAATAACTTGAGATTAAACATTATTAAATTCCCTGTAAAGCAGAAATGACATGCAATTTTAGGATGTGTTGGTTATGCTAAGAATTATCCAGCCAGGACTCCAAAACTACACAAAGTGTTGTTGGTGATTTGTTATGTAATTCCTGGTTTGTCAGCTATGTACATTGTTCTGTTGATTAGTTTCTAATAAACTAACTGACAAATATATCATTTTTAAAGAGCAGACAATAAATATGAATTAAACTAATATCCAGGTTCCACTGTGTCGGCTGTTTGGGAAACATGAAACCACAGCACGAACCATACAAATACCCAGCACCATGCTGACCGCAAAGTTCATAACCAATACAAAATTAAAAGTTGGCAGTCGACACAGTTTTTAGCTAGCTCAAGCTAAATATTGCCTTTTTGCAAGTTTTTGCATAAATGAAATTAGAGTGCCTCATCTTTATGGGAAAAGAACTTGGGAAGAATTGCAAATACAGTCAAACGAAGATTCTCTTTTGAGAACTTTGTGCTCAGACAGTATTGAGAAGGATAGCAGCATAAAATCTTAAGACAAATTTGCACAAATGTTCGAATATTCCCCCAGCACACATTTACAATACTTGCAGCTAGTCATCCGTCTCCTACCAAATGCTGTGCTTTGGAAACCAAGCAACAAAGACTATGGTAGAGAGGCTAATTAATCATACATGAGTCTCATATTAAAGGATTTTTATTACCCCTATAAGACCACAGTAGCAGCTCCACCCTATGTGCACAGTAAGAACATGAAATGTCTACTGATATTTTTAACTGATTGTGCTGTTTTATACTACAGGGAAGACAGAGTCTGACCTTCTCAGAGGCCATTTCCAGATACAGTGACCAAAATTGTAAGCCCCTGAGGGGCTGTAATTTTGGTAGACTATATAATTTTCATTTTCTTTCCTGTAAACTGTACACCATGCACATACCCCATATTTTATTTAATTTAATACAGAAACAAGAAAATAGTTATTGATGGAGATAAGGGATTTAATGATCTTGGATGGTAGTTTGCCAGGCTACCGCACGCATATTGAGCTGCACAGAAACATAGTCTTGGTACTTACTGTATTACTAATATCTGGATTATGAAATGATTCATTTTTGGAAGATGTTATAAATGCACATGTCTAGACCTGCTAAGAATTCTGTACTGTATTTCACAGTTTCTGTGCCCTTGAAGAGCTGGGGTGCATGAGTGTCTGAAGTATACAAACAAGTGAAATCTTTATTAAGGTAGTTAGGTTATGAGAAGAGAGCAAAATAGACGTGTAGATCATCTCTCAAGCTGTGAGAGGAACTTACATGACAATGAACAGGTTGCAGAAGAAAGTCAGCTTGGAGTCTCTGCTCTTTTGAGAAGGTTTCAATTGCTTCAGGAAATAACTCAATTCAGGCATATTTAGTGAGTAAATGTTACACTACCTGAACCAGAATAGTTTAACTCTGGCCCATATTGTAATTGTTAGGAAGGAACAGTGCACTGCTTCAGGCGGTGCTGTGTCCTTCCCAAGCACATTTATTCCTGTTTCTCATCTTTTGGGATGAAAAATAAGACCTTAACAATGAGGCTTGAGGAATGGATCTACAAAGGGTGAAAATCGGCTGGTGAGTTGGGAAAGTGTGAGCAAGAAATGTGACTGGGGAGTTAGTTCTATATTTTAGCTACTTTTTGCTTTCTTATTTCTATGCTGATTTGTTCTATACCCATTTAAACCCTTTTTATTTCAAATTTTTGAAACTTGATTCGAGAAAGAAAGTCTATGGCACAGTGTCAATGGGAGAGTATTTCTGGGAAGGTTAAGTTAATTTACATGGAAAAATGCTCCCTATCATAATGCAAATCAGAGAGAACATAGCAGAAAAAAATTTGCTCCTGTTATATACTAATTATAAATGAGCTTTAGTGGAAAATTTATATGCTCATTTGAAAATGATCTCTGTTTTTTGCCTTGGAGTGCTGAATGGTAATTAGAATAAAAGGTGTTCCTGCAGTGGGGCCAAATGTGCCACTAAGGCTGTACTGCAAAAGCCCCATGGTTTCCACAGTGTGTAACCCCGAAGCATCCACTCGTATTTCCCAATTAGGAGTGACTAATGTTCCTCTATGTGTGGCAAAAATATAATCAGTCATTTATACCTGCTGGAAGCATATGAACAAAAGTCATCCCTAAAGCTATAATTTTTTTTTAAACATTATAGATCTTTGCTTTGACTGAATATCGATCATGTTATTTTTTTATTAAAAAAAATAAGTAATCACGAACCTTTTTAGGATGAGGTGTAGTATAGCATAAGATTTAGCCTATGCAAAACAGGTGGCTGCTGAGTAACAGAGGAGAGATACGAGGAATTAACTGAAAAAATAACGCTCACTTAACTATACATAGCTTATGATGCACAACTCGCAGCGTAAGAGAAGAAGGCTGGACCAGAGCTGGGTTCCAGCACTGAGTGAACGAGCGCCAGCTGAAGTCTATCATATAATACCCAAGTATCTGAGTCAGGAAGCAGTATTAACTCTCCCAAAGGACATTGTCTGAGCTTCTGAAAGCAGAACAAATACATTTTATGGCACTTTAGATTATATATGATTATTTAAACAACGAAGTTGTACATAACCGACCCCTGACTGACTTCTGTCTTTCCTTCCCTAGATGACTTTGATGATGATCCCTTGATGGTCTTTGATTCTGAGTTCCACGCTGGAAACTGCAGTGTGTGACAGCCTAGGTGTGAAAGAGTCATCCCTCTGGAGGGTACAGTGTTATACAACTGTTGTATTCATAAAACCCATTCCTCACCATCAGGTCTTAAATGTAGAAATAACTAATTTTGTCATTTTAAGAAAATGCTTTTTATAAGGCTCAACAGGTCATGGAAAGTAAATGCAAGCACAGAAATAAGAAAACAGATTGAGGACTTCCTTCAGGTTACACGGGAATTAGAGATGGGGACCTTCTTAGAAATGACAGACTCATAAACATTAAATGTACAAAACAGCTATTACATAATACACCTGCATTATGTAGTGCTTTGCCACAAATGTTATTCTCACAGAAGGTGTCATGTCTTGTTTATTCTCTCTTTTAATGGAAAGTGTCAGAGAGATTTGTTAAGTTACTTTTTTTCCCTGTTAAACCTAGTTCTTCCTTTGTTGCAGTCTATTGGATTTCTTTTATACATTCCTGAGGATGTTTCTTTTCCTGTCCCATTATTTGCTCCTACTGGACAATGCTAGTTCTTGGCCTCCCAGATCTCTTCCTCAGTTGGTCACCACAAAATTCTACATAATTTAAATCTAAGTGAGAGCAGCCCAATTTCAGACACGTGTTGTAGGGGTTATGCACTTTTCTTGGCTGCCACTTCAAATGTTCCCGAGCACTCTGCTGTGCCTCTGTTTCCACATCCATAAAATACAGATAAAGATAATGGCCTTTGTCTTTATTTTTTAAACCAAAAGACTCCAATATGTATCGGGGAAGAATGATATATGTATATGCTTAAAGTTTGTTATTACATCCACCACTTGCGTGTGGGGCTTCGTGAAAAATATTCCATGCTCAGATCTTATCTGTGACCTCCTGTCCTCACATCCTTTTTCTAGTTCCTGCATACACTCACCCACCATCTATGCTCCTCATGGACTGAGCTGCTGTACTTTCCCCATTATGAATTTCTATCTATATTACCCTGAAAATATGCTTGGCTGCATCAAAACCTTTGCGTCTTTGCTTCTAGTGTTTGCAGTATTTCCTGGATTAGAATCCTCGGCAGAGCTAATTAAACCAGCCAATAATAATTTATTTATATGTGTAAGTGATCAGAAAAATGTTAAATAAATGCTTAACATTATGCACTACAAGGGGGTTACTCAAAGTTCATCAAGTTAAGCATATGCAGGATGTTGCCATGACTGAAGCCGTTGGTTTAGAAGAACACATATTCATTCAGAAGGCAGCAAAACTCTCTTGAGCTGGATACTGTGTTGCCCCTGGATGTCTAGGTGTTTTTTCTGTTCAGATGGTGGTTCTTGACCCTCTGAACAGTAAAAGCTGGAGTGTCCTCAAGTGAGTAAGAGATTTCTTCTTGCCTTACTTTCACATGAAGAATGGTGTTTGTAGACGTGACAAGATTAGTAACTCAGGCATTAGTATTGGTAATAAAAGAGCTAAGGAATAACTAGAGTGAAGAAAAGGAGTAGTAGATGGTAATAAGAGGGGATCTGTAACAGATTGGCTAAAATAAGACATGGCTAAGGAATACACCTTTTCTAGCTTGGGTGATTTTTAAATGTCTCTGTGTCAACTCTTAAGTCAATTGTCCTAGAAGAGGGAGCAGACGGTGGTGTCAGTGGATGCCGCTGCTGCACACACTGACCCTGCATGTTGTCTACTGACAACTTGTTTCGCTTGTGGTTTATAAATGAACCCTCAAAGGTCTGATGTTTAGAAATCCAGTTGAAAATCAATGTTTTCATCCAAAAACCTAAACCAGATGGTACTTGGCCAGTACTGTTGTTTGGAGCATTTCAACGTGCAAGTAGCTGGCCAGTTTCTTTTGCTGAGTATCCACTTCTGATCCAATAAGCTATAATCATTTTTTTAATGTTTGGACAAATCAGTCACCAAAGTCATGGCAGGAGGCTGTGATTAAACGTGCTGTTCTACACAGCTCCAAGAATCCCTACAATACCTGGCTGAAGCTAGAGTCTGATACACATCAGAGGCTGCGGGAAACAAAAATGTATTTCCTAGTCTCAGTGACATGAACTAAATTAGCACTCTGAAGCCAAGTGCCTTTGTTGGATATGGTCTGATACCTGCTGATGCCAGTAATTGCAGATACTCTGCTAAAATAAGTGAAAATTATCATTGTCACTGACAATCTGCTCTGAGACAGCTTTTGCAGACAAAGGGCTTGATACCATGGTAGCATGTGCTAATGCCGCAAGATGATATGCACAATTTCTCTGGAGGCGTCAAGCAGGTACCAGACCCTGGCACTGCTTCTCCGTGGAACATCTGAATGAAGCCATTTCCTTGTTTTCTTTCTATAGTGTACTACTTCTTTATGAGTTTGGGTCATACTCTACATTATTTGGCTTCATGGCAGGTTGGATATCAGGGTTTTGCGCTAACGTACAGTCGTTTGCCAGACCTTCCACTTTAATTGTACACAATTTGCTTTAGTGCAGAAAAACAGAAGGTTGAGCTCTTTTGAGCTGGCGGTGTTGATAAAACACTGAAAGAGTGTTTTACTTGTTAAAAACGTCTTTGGAGGCATGCTGTTCTTATTTTTGGCTTAACAGTTCAGGCTTTGGATGGTATGTGCACTTAAAAATAAATATCTTTGGAATAGGACAGAAGCTGATGGGATTTTCGGAGACAATGAATGCGTTCTAGCTCTGTGATTATTTCAGTTTGCTCAGGGAACAAAGCCTAATAAAGGTAATACTTATATTTATCCAGCAGTGTTTTTCTTACTGCAGTATGCCAGGAGGAAAAGATGTGCACAAGTGTGCATACACAGCTGCGAATAAATCTTCAAGACAGGCTGCAGCACTGTATTTTTCTTCAACCCTTATATTGCGCTTGAGAAGAGTGCCTTCAGGGCACTGTGGACAGTGGAACTGGAAGAGGGATGAACGTGTAAGTTATCCTTGTCCTGATATTCCTGTGTGGCTCTGCTCACCCTCTTTGAGCTCCTTGGCTATCCCTATGCTTTGTCCTGGAGGCAATGATACTGCCTCATCTGCAGGGCACTCTGCCAGCAGCTTCCTCCCAAGGACATCCCTTTCTCATGCTGCTAATGATATTTCTAAAAAATCTAATTTACTACTACATAGCTGTTTAATAGCAAATAATCTACAGTTAAATAATTCTTGAAGTTTTCAACAGTGTTTGTGTGGGGAGGGAGAGGAGCCTTTATAAACACTGCCGGTATGAGGGTTCACTTGCTGTTGAGGTGCCACAGTTGTATCACTTACAGCTGGCAGGAGCTGCCACCATGCTCTGTCAAAAAAGACCTGTTGCCTTATCCTCTGATCTATTGTTTACCACTACGATTGCAACATTTTTTTTCAGTCCCAGAGATTATTGGCTGTCTAGACCTTCCTTTGTGTTAGTATTTTGTAAAACAGAGTGCACAGTGGGGAATTTATTGTGGAAGTAGGTTCTTAAATATTGATAGAACGCAAGTAGCAAGTAGCAACTTTTTTACTGCCTTTGCTTTTCATTGTTCAAGATAGGAATGCTGCGTTGTCTTGGTGTGATTTAAAAGAATAAAGAGGAATTTTTTCATGCCTCCTTTTTTAACATTTAATATAGAATTAGAGTAGAGGTTCGTATGGAAGTAACCGTCCTAAAATACATACTGTTGTTCCCTATGTATATGTCTTCCCTGATGTTAAAAACTATGAATATATAAAGCAGTCAAGATTGATCCTGCTTATTGCACACTTTCACACATATAAATCTGTGCAGTTCAAGATCTACTACAAGCAGCTGACACCTGGTAAAAGTGAATCTCCAGCGTAGGGGAGTGTGTGCTCACCTGCCTGCATAACTTCTGCAAAACTTCATGCTGAATCTTATGATTCCACAGAGATATTTTTCAACATCATAATGAAATAGAAGTGGAATGCTTGAGAAGAATTTGCTGTTGTTGACAAAGACATTAATATTGCATACATTAAAATGGTTAAAAAATAGTCTTAAGTCTCCAAGTTAAGCCCTAAATTTGAGTAAGTTCAGAAAAATTTGCCTAGCAGTGGTAGTGCTGGATATTTACAAACAAATCAGTGACATTTTTAACGTAGCTGTGAAATGCTACCACTTTGTGTAGAAATAAGTTATTTTGGGCCCTGCATCTAGTCACTCTCTCTACCTTGTTTGTGCTTCAGGGAACGTGGAAAAGACAACCTGTCATGTGTCTGCAGCCCACATTGCTTCTTCAGAGTCCATATCCAGCTACATTTTTTCTGGAGTTTTATTGGGTAACATTCAGTCATGCATTAATTTTGACAGATGTGATTGAAAGATCTGTTCAAATATAAGCAGTAGAAAGACTCCTCATCCATGGTATAGCTAGTTATTAGTGACTGTTTATGTTGTCTCAGGGCTTGCTAGCCAAAGAAATTTTATACACTACACTAGGCACTGAATAAACACAAGCACTGTAGTATAAAATCCATGCTTAAACCAGCGTAACTGTTCCTCAGCATGGATAGTCTTACCTAGAATATGGCCTTACAGTTAAGGTTATAGTGTTGCTTATGAGTCAAAACACATCAAAGTAATCACACAATAAAGTCGCCCCAGCCTTCAAAAGTGCAGATGTATCTGGTTAAGACAATTTACAGCAGAATATTAACTTCCCTCTTCAGGAAAATTTTGTAGATAGGGCTGGAGGCAGGGTTGGGGGCAGAGGCTTAGATGCTTAGACTACCTTGCCTGAGCACTATTCTACTGCTTCTTGTTTGTCCCTCGTAAAAGTCTGCACCTTTTGGATAACAGCTTTATCTCTGTCCGTGATGAAGAAGTGTGGGTATGGTCTGTGTGATGGCTTGCTTGTAATCTTCTTCTCCTTATACTGTCGTACAACTGCATTATGCCATGCTGACGTCAGACATTTTTGATGGAATGTAATTTGAAAAGATGGCAGACATAATTCCGGATGCAAAAATGATATTTTTATGTATAGAATAAATATGAAATGCATAAAAATGCATTTCTATCACTAACAATGTCTGCGAATATGGTTTAGGAAACTCCTGTGTAACAGCCACAGAAAAAGTGTGTTTGCAGTGAATTCTGTATTAATTTTCACAGGAAAGATGATGAAGTGGAAAAGGAAAGCTGTATTTGCCAGCCAGCTTCCACAGACATAGCATTTTCTTGCCTTTTAGAAAACATGCGAGAGGGAAGCATTTTCAAGAAGCTGAGAATGTAGCACTCAGCACTCATATTAATGATGGAGTGGCTAAAGGCAAATGAACATTTAACGGGGTGATTGTTTCAGCCAGCTCTGCTTCTGTATTTGAAGAACTCAGTGGCATCAGGGACATCCCGGTTGTCTCAGGCCCTGGGAAGTTATTTCCTGGGTCCTCTGTGCTAGGAGACTTCAACTAGCAAGGAGTGATAGCACTTCACCCTCCTGAGCTCCTTAAGGTTTCACGGCTGTAGAGGCGAAGTGACTTGCAGCTCTCCTACAGCCTTTAAGCATTTTTATGCATATAAAATTTGGAGTGCTGAAGTGCTAAATTGGCTGAGCTCTAAGCCAGTTTACCTCTCAAGCATAATAGTCTAAGCAGTTGAACATAGTCAGAGGTTCCTGTTGAAGACAAAGTGCCTGCAAAGCGTCTGTGGTTGGCAGATTTCCTGTGCTTTAGTCTAGCTTTGGTTTCTCATGTCCTGTAGCCTGACATAACTGCAAAGATGATGCGGCATCACCAGCAGCGGCAAAAATCTACTTGCTTGAAGGTTATTGTGCTTTTTACTTTCTATAAAGCTACTATCTATACATGAATGTGGGTAACCAAATAGCTTGCTTTTGTGAGTCAGGGGTCAGGGCTAAAGCCCTCGCAATTTGCTTATGGAAGTTATGGTACTGTTGAACTTGTTGTGATTTGAAAAAGATGTGTTTTAAACAGCTGGAGCTAAGAAATAAATTCTTCCTGTCAGTCACCTCAATATTTATTCATTCGGGAATTTACACATGGCAGTTTGGTAGCAGTGCAGAAGGAGGAAGATGGGCTTTCTGAGTAGCAGAATGAATACTCAGCCAGTGATCCAAAAGCCAATGATATTTCTAAGCTGATCACCATCAACTTTATGATCAACAAGAATAAATATTGTGCAGATGAAACCCAGCTAACAACTGTTTTCTTCTATGTGCATGGAAGAGAGGAGAATCCAGGCCACTCTTAGTGATGGCACTGGCAATGCAGCATCAAGAGAAGAACAAGTGAGGTTTTTTTCTTTTTGTTGTTGTTTTTTTGGTTTTGTTTGGTTTTTTTTTTAGTTAGGTAATGAGCAGAACAGATTCTCAGTGGACACAGAGTGAAGATCTGTTGAGAAATGAAACGCTAGGTTTGTACAAGTACTTTTCTAACAATGCTCATAAAATCACTCAAATTTCTCTATATGAAAAACCACCAAGAATCCAGGAAGAACCAAGAAACCAGTAAAAGTGACAAACAGTTGCTCCCAAGCAAGCAGTGGTGTATCAGGAGCTGCTTCTTAAGGTTTTGTCTGTTGAATTATGAAACAAGACAAAACTTGTACAACTTCAGACATAAAATGGTGTATTACGCAGTTGGATTTATTCTTTGCCATTATCTTTCTCAATTTTCACATTAGGAATCACATATGAACTAATTTTGAGGTCTGAGATCTATACAATGAAATTCCCTTTAGTCTCACAAACATATAGGTTTGGATGTCCGGAACGCTAGGAGAGAAGATGGTTGTTGATCCTTTACATTCTTCTTCTTCCCTATCAGTGGTGGCATTCATATGACATTGGTGTGTCATCAAAAACCGGGATATCTCAATGGGGCTGGACTACGTATCTACCAGCACTGCAGCAGTCTAAGTGAGTTGATACAGTGGAAGTTCATCACTCCTGTACATATAAATGTATGTTTATACATGCTGTTCCTCCTTCCAAAAGCTGCAGGTGATGGACTTGAGCTTGGAACTCATCCCTCTCGTGATGTAAGTGAGAGCTTCCCTGCATGGTAGATTGTTTGCAGTGTGGTGAATTTTGTTTTCTTCTCTGCAGGACCTAGTCCTGCTGTCTAGTTAGAAGAACTCACAGTTTTCACAGGCAGCATTCAACAGATGCTTCTTTATGGGCTCTGGTTCTCTGATAAGCTGGAACTGTGGTGATTATAACCGTGAGATCTGTCCTCTGTGTTCTTGACCTCTACCTCTCAGAAAAAAAAAACCTTTCTGTGTTGAACATTTTGTTCATTTGTTCAGCAAAGAATCTTAACTTTACTTCAAGTGATCAGCCTTGCAGAGAGGAACAATGACAGGTGAGAAACAATACTCACTGTAGCAATTTTACAGTCAGGTTAATTGGGTTGGCGAGTGGAAAAGGGTGAAGATGTGGGCAGCCTTCACTGATGCTTTAAATTATTAGAGAAAGATTTCCGCTTAAGAGAAGAATTATTGCTAATAGTGTTTCTGAAATGTTGATTTACTCATGTCTAGTTATAACACATTCCGGGAATAGTTACCTTCCTATTTCCTGAAAAAGCAAAAAAGGGTGGTGTCAGAGTGCAACCAATGAATCATAAAGTAGGCATAATTATTTTGCAGGGAATAATTCAACTTGTCTATGTGATATGAATGTATTGAAGTTTCAAAGAGATTCAGAATCCAGGGCTAGTTCTGTGTTTTGCAATAGATGGTTGATATTTCTGCAAAATAACCCTAGAGACTATCTCCACTGTACTTCAGGGATTTAATATATACATGGGAATTTTGAGCTTCTAAAAGTGTTGTATTTCAACATTTCCATTCTCTGTTAAAGTATTCTCCTTCTTAAGGCAGGTAAATTTTAAAGGACAAGCAGAGGTTTGCGATGGTGCTACTGAGTTCCTTTCCAGGCATGCCACCGACCTTAAGGTATTATGTAAGTCATACTATGGTCCCTCTCACTCATTCTCCAACACTTTGGCCTTAGAGTTTTAGGCACGAGGTAGTTAGTATTCATAGTAATACTTTTGCACCACCTCATCCCAAACACAGATGTTATTCTCAGCTTGTCAAAATACCAGTAAAAAGAATGAGGGAAAGATTAATGAAGTTCAACTTCTAGAGTCAACCTAATATGTAATTAACATATTTTTCTGAGGAAACTGGTGCAAAGTGAGCAAATGACCTTCCAATTAAGAAATATACTTGCCCTTTTAATTGTGTTAGTTGTTTCCAGCTAATACTGAGATAAGACATGTCTAATGTCTGTGTCACGAGTTTCTGGTTACTAACTGAAGAATCCTTGTCAATTTATTAGCAAAATAATGTTTACTATCGGAAAAAGGAGACAAAAATGCCAGCATCTCATAAAAAAATATTTGTGGTAATTATGACTCTTTAAGGCTTTATTTTTACTGTATGATTGCTTTAGCCCCTACTGAATTTTAAGAATTGATTAAATTTTTAGTATAATAGTTACAGAAGATGATCTCACTTTTATTTTCATTGCTTATCTAGTTAGGTGAAATGTTCAAGCTTATACTATTTGATTTCTGTCAAACAAGGACAGTTCTCAAATGTCAAGGAAAATAACACCTCCTGAAACAGTAATCTGAATTTATTACTCCTGAGTGTGACTGAAAAATAAAACAGAAACTTTGAGCATTTTAGAATTTTAGACTATATTCCGTATCATAAAATTTTTGAAGCTATAAATAATTGCTAGATCAATTTGTTCTTTGCACTGAAATATGATATTTTTTAATAGAAAATTGTAAATATACCCAAAGGGAAAGTTGTAACTCCTAAGTGTATAGCCAAAATAAAAACAAATCTAGAGTTGTTTTAACAAAGAACAGGATACATTACTGCTAATTAAAACATCAGATACCAGTCTGGAAGAGAGGTAGACTTTACTTCAAAGGGAAACATCTCTGTAAAAAGGTTTTGTGGTTGAGAAGAAATCTTTGTATAAAATGAATGCCTTTTAAATGAAGTATATCAAAGAGAAGAATAGTGTGGAGTTGAAACTTAGGGCATAGGATTTTAAATTCACTCATTAAAGTAGCTTTTCTACCTTCCCTTCCTAAAGTTATCGGTAAAAGCAATATGAAAGCACATTCATTACAGCAAGGTTACTCTTCAGTTTCTAATCTTGATATTCTTCAAATATTAATGAGAACACTGATGTTTTGAAGCCATTTTGAAAGAGAAAAGATACCTAATAGTAAAGGTGGTTGACTCTGGTGCCCTCTCAGACCTCAGTGTTTCTCTTGTCTCAGTCCCATGGATGCATTAGCTCCTTGTGACCACGTTCAGCAAACAGCAAGGCTGAACACACGTTCCCAGTATACACACAGAGACACACACACCTATCCACACACAGAGGACCTCACAGACCAGCAGAGATAGCACAGAGACTTTATAAGCCCCTAGACCTGTGTGGACATGACCAACATGGGTGGCCACATACTCTACCTCCCTTCCATCTGATCATGATTGAAGCTCATTAGTGGTATGTACACATACCCTCGCTCTCTGGGTATACAAGCACACAGACATTCACAGACTCGAATCCATCTGATATCTCTGCCCAGATCCTAGGCCTCTCATCATGTCACCAGCTCAGACCTTGGATCTTTGTGAGGGTTGGTCTCCTCCAGCTGTGTGCAGTCCAACTTGAAAGTTTGCTAGCAAACACGTACACAAATGCACACACACAGAGAATAGAGGGCAAGGTCACACAGAAAATAAGAAGAGGATTTAATAGCATGATAGGACAGATGGCAGTGATCAGGTGCAGGGCTCGGCCAGACAAAACTACTGGTCAGCATCTTCCTTATGTGTAACTGGCCATGTTTGCTCTCCGCTCAGTTCATCTTCCTATACTTGTTCTTCCCTGAAATACTTTGATCCCTCCCAAGTACCCCATGAGTTTGCTTTCACAGTAATCTTATTTCTCCCCTCCTTATCAGCTACAATTTGTGCTGAATGTCCCCACAGCTGCCCTTGGTGATGCTTCCCAGGGCCATCAGCTGGTGAATCAAGAGGTGCCATCCTTGAGACTGTCTCTGTTGTCTGCTGACCATTGCGATTTGCATGTCTCTGTGTTTAATTTTCCCATTTTCTGTCTTTGCCTTTTATATTGAACAGCTGTTCACCAGATAGGTATCTTTACAAATCAGATAGCCTTACTGTCCACAACTCCTTGCACACAAATGACAACAGAACTTCAAACTGAAGCAAGGATCCGACCTCTACTATTTCTATAACGTGACAGACAGAGCCGGGACTTCAGTATCACTTATAAGATGGAGTTTCCAAAAGTGCTGCCAAAGTAATCTTCTACCCTGCCCCTTAATGTATTTAACGAGTTACTGAAATTCTGTTGTAATCCAAGCAACTAACAGCTCATCCTTTTCTGTGGCAAACTGTTTTGACAGTGAATTCCTAGAAAGGTGATAAAATCTAACCTTCACCAGCTGAAAAAAATCTAATGTGAATTAAAATGTGTTATACCTCTATGACAGTTTCAGGAGTGCTCTTTAGATGGTTTGCCTGTAAACGAGATTCACCAATATCTCTTGTCTATGTATAGAAAATTGTAGTAATATATGACAGAGTGGAACCGGGATTGCTGCTATCTTGATGGGACTACAGTCTCAAACACGGTAGGCCACCCTCAGAAACATGGTCCCTGTTAGAAATTCTCTGCAGAAGGGCATAAGAAAGCATCTACAGCTAAAATGTTATTTTCTTTCCTTCCAGTAAAATGCTAATAATTAGGAACTGTTGTTACTTAACACACTCTTAATTATGATGTTTCCCAGGGTTTTCCGCTTTGCCAAAATGGCACTGAAAGAGTTCAGGTTTGTTTCTCAACAAATTAAAAACCCCAACCCTTTTACTTCCTAGGGAAATAAAACTTTACTGTCCGGGTATTTTCCAGACAATCTTATTTTCCGTAATCATTTAGAGAGGATAAAAACTGTTATGATCTTAAAAATAATTTAAATAATGAAAAAAGCAGGTGAGGTTTAAATTTAATTGGTTCTGGTAAAGACAACAATGAGGTATTGTCTTCTGTCAAGTTCAGAAATCACTTGCATTTTCTGATTTCCAGACAGACATTAAGGACTGGTGTGCAAGGAAGAAATAAAGATGGATTGGAGTCAGATAAATGTTGGATAAACAATATTAACGTGGACTTTGGGCCAGAGAGGTTGAAACAAAATTTAGGCAGAGATTACACATGTCTGCAGGTAGCACTTAATGCAAAGAGTCCATCAAAGTACAAAGACTGAGTTAAGAGTATCAGAAGACAGACTATACGGAACCGATAGAAAACATTTTGTTGTGAACAATGGCATTAAGAAAACATGGTTCCTATGGTTGTATGGCTTTTATCTTCTCTTTACATGCTGTTAGCCCCTTAGCCCTGCTCCCTTGCACTTGAATGGAAATGCCTCTGCCTTCTTGCAATTCACCCAGGTCCCCTACCGGGTCCCTTACCTCCTCTGCAGCTGCCTCTGTTCCCTAATTAGCAGCTGAGCAAGCAGACCCCCAGGATGCGGGTGCTTCCAGGTTGCACTTGTGCTGCTCAGCTGGTCAGTGCCTATATGCTGAGTTCCCACCAGGGCAAAGAAAATAGATAATTATTGAATTTGAGTGGCAAAAATTATGTTAGATGAGGCACTAATTTGTGCTACTCTCCTCTATTCAACTGTCTATGCTCATAATAATATTTCCTTTGAGACTGTACTGACTCCTCTGGCAGATTTGTTGAAATTGGCTAACGACTTCAGCAGCTATGGGGAAGGGTACTGAGAGGCTTACAGAGAAAAGGGCAGGCAGATGCTATTTTCACTTCCTTGAGAAGCTTAGCTAAAAGCATGAAACTATTTTAAAGAAAATTTGATATTCAGAATATGATGGACTGAATTGTTGTATCTTGAGGGTGGTGATATTGCAAAGCCCCGAGCATTCAGGAAACGTAGCCAGAAATAGGTTTTTCCTTTTCCCATCTGTGCCGGTAGAACGGAAGGTTTAGTGTATGGGTCCCCAGCTGAGCAGACAAAAACCTGCATGTGAGGGTAAAGTCCCCTAGAGCACGAAAGGGCTTTATAATAGCTGTAATGTAGTACATAGCAGCTGCACTGCACCAGACAGTCTGGCTGAGGATACTGGAGAGGGAGAGGAGGAATCATTTATGCAGAGCAAAGTACAGATTAGAGTAATATATGGTAACACTGTCAGTTTACCAAATAATTTTCTAATAAAAACACAAAGTACAGTANCCAGAAATAGGTTTTTCCTTTTCCCATCTGTGTCGGTAGAAAGGAAGGTTTAGTGTATGGGTCCCCAGCTGAGCAGACAAAAACCTGCATGTGAGGGTAAAGTCCCCTAGAGCACGAAAGGGCTTTATAATAGCTGTAATGTAGTACATAGCAGCTGCACTGCACCAGACAGTCTGGCTGAGGATACTGGAGAGGGAGAGGAGGAATCATTTATGCAGAGCAAAGTACAGATTAGAGTAATATATGGTAACACTGTCAGTTTACCAAATAATTTTCTAATAAAAACACAAAGTACAGTACAGCAGTTTTGGCATGGTCACAGTCTCCCCCATGCCTTTCTGCTCATTTTCCTGTTACTTTCAATTCCGTAAAGACTGTAACACTTGCCAAGGGAATTTTGGCTCCAAACCATCACACACTTTGCGAGCTTCCTGCCAGACCATTGCTGACTAAGGGAGAAATGCCACCAAGACTGAGGGGAACACCTAAACTTGTGTGGTACTTCATCTAATCTTATTTATTCTCAGAGCAGCGTAGCAAGCCTTAATGGTTTTTCCAGTCCCTCCCAATAGACTAGAGGATGTAGTTTTTATTGCCCATTCATCCAGTAAGCTCTCCCATCCTGGAGAAAAAGCATAATGGCTCTCTACGAAGGGATAAAAATTCGTTGTATGTCAGCTAGCAATTTCTGTAGCAAAATTACATTTACCACGGGGTGGGGTAGTTTCTCACTTTAAGAGTAGAGAGGTTGGTGAAAATGTGTGTGTGTGAATGTGTGAATGCTGACAGCTCCCGTTCATTCCGCTTCAGTATACAGTGTTTGGCTTCCCAGTGTGGATATCAGACTCCTCTGTGAACATAAAAGCTGGTACTGTTCTTTTTGGAGTTGTGTGTGAAATTTGAAGGCTGTGATAGTTTCATCTATTGCACCGAACCGTATGTGCCTTTTAATCTGCAATTATAAAATTCTTCTTTGAGACACACCTTTGAGCTGCAGGCAAGGTTCAGGTTCGTAATTCTGCTTTCATCCAAGCTGTTGTGGACTTGCAGGTGGCAGCATTTGGGGAGTCATGCAGTCTGACTTTTAAAGACTGGTCATGTCTACGGTGGTTTTGAACAGTATGGAGGATGGAAATAAAACCTGTTATGTCCTGCTTTAATTTTGACACTGAAATTTCTTGGTGTTTCATAACATCTCACCTCTGCTCAACACACATCCCATGGCCATGCACGTGAGTGTTTTAGGAGATGGAAATTATCCTTTCAGTCAGCAACCCGCAGTTGCTATTTACAGCACTGCACTTAAGCTATCCAGACACTAGTTGGCTGCTTTATATGATACATTTCCAAAATATAAGCACCATATAAATGGTGCTTTCGTTTTGCCACTGACTAGGAAGGGAGACTACCAGAGGCTAGAAACATAATGTAAAAGTCTTGAGGAGGTGAAAAAATGAAAATCACAAGACATCTCACAAGACTGGTGAAATACTGGTTCCCAGGCCTCAAATCCAGTGCATTTCATTTGATGTACAGATATTTCCAGCCCATTTTAGCGGCTGTCCTCCCCACGATGCTCTGTTTGTCTCTGGTAACTGAGATTTCAATGTTTCAATTTTCCTATTATACCAAGAGAGATGGGAAGTTATTTGTTGTAGTTTTCTGCACTGTTTTCCCCATACAAGCTTCTCTCCCTAAAAGGAGAAATTACCACCCAGTCCACTTTGTTTATTTTAAGCTGTATAAAAACAAAAAGACTAAAATGAGGAAGAAAGAGTTTAACAAAGCAAACTCTTTTTGTGAAGCATAGGATAACTGAAATACTGTTGAAAAACGCACTGCACAGAGGTCACTCTGCTAGTCATATCTTTATGCTGCTTATATGCTTTTTTCTAACTCGTAAATCCTTTGAACTTTCATTTCCTGCCATCCAATGTGTAATTAGATACTTGTCTACTGTAGGTATCAGTATATACTTCTATATATGTTAAGTATATTTTACATGCTTATACGGAGTTCGTGTAAAGGCACTCTGGGTGAATTTTCTTCTACTGCAGATATTGCCTGTAGGAGTCTTACAGTTTTGAACACCTCTCGTTCAGGGCCATTCAGGCTATCATCCAGGATGTGGAAACCTATTGATTGAGTGACCTGATAAAAATAGCCCTGATTTTGTAGGTTTTCTGAATCTGCTACAAGGCATGTGACATCTCAGGTAGCATCTTGAAGGCAGACTGAGAGTGATTTAGTCTTCAAAACAAAACACAACAGTGTTTTGCCTCAATTCCTGTATCCTAGTTATTTCTAAGTTTTTTCTATCTATTCTTCTCAATTAAATATTGTAATAAGTTTAAATTTTTGATACAATTGTATCTTGGATAGCAGATTTTTAGTTAAAGAATACAGGAAGAAATATGATTAAAATGTTTTTTTATAGGCTTTTTATAGGCTTAAGCATCCTTAATACTCTGTGACAACTGCATTAACTTAATTCATTGGAGCATACCATATTGAAAAATAAATAAAAAATATGTGAACTGAAAAGCAACTTTGAAAGAGCCAGAACAAATACTAGGAGAGGCCTGAAAATTTGGTCCTAGATTTTTAAACAAATGTAAGTACTCCTCAATAGTTTGAAATACGAAACAAAATAAAAAATACATTGTCATCTGCTTGATAGGGCTGCGCAGGGGAGTGAGAGTATTTATGGCAGTTTTCTTTTGCAGTAAGTGATATGGTAGAGCAGTGGAACAGGGATGTCTATCAAGTGCAGGTAGATTCTATGCTCTGATCAATGCTCACAAATATCTAAAGGGTGGATGTCAAGAGGACGGGGTCAGACTCTTCTCAGTGGTGCCCAGCGACAGGACAAGGGGCAATGGGCACAAACTGGAGCACAGGAAGTTCCACCTGAACATGAGGAGGAACTTCTTTNCCAACCCCTACCATTCTATGATTCTATGATTCTATCATTTACATATTCCAGTGCTGTGTTAAAGATGCCCAAGCTGGCTCTGAGAAACTTGTATGTGCACTCAGTACAGCACAGAGATGCTGCCTTGGTTCCCATCATCTGCATTACCAGGTCAGTGCAGCTTTCCACCTTGCTGAGAAGCAGAGGTTTTACCTCACCACAAAGACATCTATACAGCTGCCGGTTTGAGAGCAAATGTGGGTATTTCTGTGCATTGTGGCAAACACTGTGGTAAACCTGTGTTCGTCCAGGAACAGGCTTCCTGTTGGCTTAATCACCTGGGAGCCTGGTTCTCAGAGAGGACCTCTCATCTTGCTCAATTCTTGTCACATGAGACAATATATTCTGAGTCATGCGGCTGGGAGGATGGTGAGATCACTCAACAGGAACTCAGACTGAGGTATTATGGCAGCCTAGTGTGATGCTTTGGCTCTAAAAGCAGGTTGAGTTTGGGATGGAGTGCAGCCTTTGCAGATCCAAAAATGTTTCCTTGCAAGAGAAACCTGTGATGTAGCTACTATGTGAAATAAAGATATTGCAGAAGGATCATGTCTCTGGATCAATGTGTGACACTGAACAAACCAAACCCGCTATGAAACACAATGCTACAACAGCTCCTTCTGTCTTCGCACATGAAGTTCATGTTGCAGAGAGAACTCAGACTAAGCTTTCTGATTCCTAGCTAGGTTCACACAAAGGAGAGGGGAAGTGTCCAGCAGAGGTGGATGAAATTTAGCTTGCTCTGCTAAAGGGCTAGCACAGAGTACTTTATCCAGGTGAAGTTGGAGACCAAACTGTGATGCTGAGAAGAAATAACTTTCAAGTGAAATTCTGCCTCCATAAAAGAAATGCCAGTCTTGCTTGACTTTGCTTTTACTACCAATTATATATGACAGGTACCCACATCTCTCGGATGGACAAGGGGATAAACACCTGTAAGATAGACAGACAAAAAATTAATAATGTGAAACCAGAAACTACTGCAGTAGTCTTTTCTTCAGTGAGAGTATTTCTCTGGCAAAACCTGAAAGTTCAGGCTATGGACAGCAGCATGAGACAACAATGATTGTAGATTATTATCTCAACTTTACCCTGAGATGTCTTTTGGCTTTAGTTAAAAAAAAGGCACAAGTTTCCTGCTTCTTTCAAAATCCAAATTTCTTTCAATTACAATTATCTCAGTCTGTGGTTCAGATGTGCCTCTGAGTGCAGTTATGGAACCATAAATAGTCTCTGAACAAAAGACTTTAAAGAAATGTTGGCATCAACAAAAAATGAGCTGAAAAAATACTTAACAGAAAATCTCTCTTTATCCACTCCTCACGACACCTTCACAGTAATGTAGATTTCTTTGTATTTTGCCTCTTTAGGTGATGGCAAATTCTGTTGACTTTTTGGAGACTGGAGAAAAAAACTTGCCTGCCTCAGAAATAATAGTGCTGTATGTGAGGATCACTTTGGAATAGGTTTTGTTGTATCTCTTGTTAATGCAAGTATATGTATATGATTCAAATGTGAATTGCTTTGTCATTTTTCAGTACTTTTTAATTAACTTGTTCAGATCCATTTATTTATAGTTGTTGTACAGTCCTTTAATGGCACAGAAATATAGCCTGGATGGAAAAGAATGACTTTGACAGCTTATTTAGATCTTTGGATCTGCTCTAATTAGTCTGTGGGCTTACATCATCAATCCTAATGTAAGGAGTCTAAGGATCGAATGTATATACGTGATATAGGTGACCTGCATGGGCAGGAAAGGCAGTTTGTTGGACTAGAGAACATTTGCAGAGCAAATGCATAAGAGATAATAAATGACAGATACATTGGGTTTACTGCATGTATCCAGCGTAGATGTTCATTGTGTATGCGTTAAATGCCTTGAATTCAGAACAAGTCAGGTTTACTTTGTCTATTGAGATGAACTATGCAAATCCCAGCTGTAAATTATAGTTTATAGTTTGGGTGCTGCTGCACAAATATGATTCTTCCATTCAGTCTCTGTGTGTATTTTGACATCTATTTATTGCAACTGTCTAACAAAAAGTAAACCTCTTTGTTTCGCAATCACATTGACACACATCAAGGTATTGGCTCTTTTAATGATCTGTGTGTCTTGTTGAAAAGGATGAGGATGCTTACCCAATTCTCATCTTAATTTTGATTTAAACTATCTATACAGGGTATAAGACATTACATGGCATTTTACTTCCTTTCACTGGCATTTCTGACAAAGCCCATTTAGACTAATTCTAAGTGTGGGTGTTGTAGACATCTTTATTTAGACTTGCTGCACCAGGCTCCTGTTACAGAACTATAGAGAAAAATTCTAAAATAGATGACTAGTGCCTAAAAGTACCTATTCCCTGCACTAATTGTAAAGGGAGCTCTGCTGTGAGACGAGTTCAGATATACAGATNTCACTGGTATTTCTGACAAAGCCCATTTAGACTAATTCTAAGTGTGGGTGTTGTAGACATCTTTATTTAGACTTGCTGCACCAGGCTCCTGTTACAGAACTATAGAGAAAAATTCTAAAATAGATGACTAGTGCCTAAAAGTACCTATTCCCTGCACTAATTGTAAAGGGAGCTCTGCTGTGAGACAAGTTCAGATATACAGATATTATTTGAAGATATTTAAAGTTTAGTGAGATGATGCTTGCCAATTGATTCCATGACTAGTGCAAAAGTGGTTGTTGCTTATTTTGTACAGAAGAATCCATTTGATCACCTGTGTTTAGATATCAGAACTACCTTACAATGCAGGTAAACTAAATTGAGGGTTTCAGATACTGTGTGTTTCCAATAATAATTTCACAGTTCTGCTCTCTATGGCTTAAAGTGGAGAAGGTGCAATGGCTTCCTCAGAGGTCTCATTTTTAAGTTCTTTTAAAGATCTTGATAAGCAGGAATCAAGGCCGTGTTCCTGCACTATAAGAAATGGCTTACACACACGACTTGCATTTACAATAGAAATGTTTCTGTCATTATCCATTATTATGACCAGAGACTCAGATTTCTGAAGTAACCAAGCCCAGGTCTCCTCTCTTATCTCAAGAATAAAAATGTCTGGTTTTCAGTTACAGCTAAGTTTAGAAAATGTTAAGCTGGAAAATACAGCCAGATATGAGGAATCACTTTTAGAGTCAGGAAAGCGTAGTACAAATTAAAGAGACTTTATAAAAAGGCAATGAGAAGTAGAAACAAAGGCTTGTTGAAATCATTTAGATTCAAAGGCACGTTTGAAACCTGTTAATACCAATTTTCTTAATGGTCTTCTATTTTTTCACTTCGCATATTTTAAAGTCCTCTCCTTCCTCCCCCACTGCCTTCCCCCAAAACCCCCAAGCACAGAGCATTTAGTTTTGTGGATAAATATTACGCTGTCTGAGTAGTAATTGCAGTTTGGCATTTATTTGTCAATAATTGCTTATCTTTCTGTTCTGCACTAGGGAGCATCTGAGGACACCAGCTGGCTGAATATTATTCTCCCTCCATCATCTTTATTTATAGACAAATAAAAGAAGCATATAGGAAGAACCAATGATTTCTTTTTACCTTTAAAAGTGCCTCTTGAGATAGCATGACCCTTCTTTTGTTTTAAATCCCGTGTTCTCTGTTTTAAAATTTTCATCACTTCAGCGTCATTCCCTCTACACCAGTATGCTTCCCAAACACTCCAGTCTCCAGACCGAACAGCAGGCATTTCCTCTCACCCGAAATTCTCCTTGCTTTTTTGATAATAAGCTGGAAATCCAATAGCATTTTTTCACTTTTAATTTTGGTGAAGTGCCTCCATTGCAAAAAGACAATAAACTATTGTGTCGGTAGTTTGAACAGTCATTTGTCATCCATGGAGCAATTATGCTGAGAAAGAGTTGACAGTATGGACCACTTTCTGCTAATATTGCCAACACTCTGCTTTAAAGCAGACACTATCCACAACCAAGTCCATCTAATGGGTATGTGTCAAAAATGATGTTTCTGAAGCAAAATCTCAGGTACTTACGATGCTATTTCTTCCCTCAGACATCTGCTTAACCTGATGAATAAGAAACTGTTACTCTTCTATATAATTATTGTCTGAAACAATATTTGCTGATAGCTGAGTATCCTTAATATAGGTTACTGGAAAAGTCAGAATGATTCCTTGGTATTTTATTAGCTTTCTAAATAGAAATAGGTAGTAGAGAGAAGAAATAGGTAGTAGAGAGAAGATTCAATAGAATTAAAAAGGTGAAACTGGGAAAGGCAGTGGAGGTATCTCAGGAAGAAATATCTGTACAGAATAACAAGAAAAGTTTCTAGGTTGTGTATGATGTATACACATAATTAAAAAAAGCATTACGAGGAGAGAGACAAGACAAGAGAAACTAAAACATGTGACCAGCAATAGTCAAGAAAAGGTAACATTTTCACTTAAGTTTAGAAAGTAAGTATCTCAGTGGTATGCATAAGAAAGAGACAAAATTTGCATCAACAGGTGCATGCAGCAGAACCATGCAGAAATTTTGAGCTGTATATACTGCCACAGCTATAAAAGTTAAAAGGAGAATTTCAGTCAGCATTTTATACCCAATAGTCAAAGCACGAGACAGCAATATGGCTTAAGCCATAAACTACCCCCAATAGCTCATCCCACTTCATATTTCATTCTGTTATGATTTATATGCTTTCTCAAAGTTGTCATATGCTTTCTAGAAAGCATTGCATTTAATCTTTAAACAGCTAAAGGGGCTGCTACTTTTCCTGCTGATGGGCACTGCCAAAGTGCTGAAGACTTCATGCTTAAATGTCTCTGACCACCATGGTCTGCAGATGTATCTGAAAGGCATTAGTTATAGACAAAAAGGGGAACAGTCGCCATTTGTTTTGATGACACTGTTGCACATCAACACCAGCTGAAGGCCACTGCAATTCACCAATTCGTTCCATCGATTCGTGAAATAACCCTAATAGGTCCCTTCACCACTTTGTTTTCAGAAGGGACTGGAGAAGGAAATCCCCCTATGAGGGTGAATAGCTGTCTCAGTTTACCCCAGCAGTGCAAAGCACAATGGAGTGGCGTGCTATGCCACCTAAGATATAATTTTATTATCAACAGCTACAAGATTCCTCAAATCAAATCTCTTTGTACTGCCACTATGCGAAACTAGGACCTATTTACCACACTGTACATTTCTTATATTACTGCCATTTTTAACAACTAAAGAAGAGATACTCTGTAAGGTATGAAGAAGCTTAAAATAGTTTTGAGAAACCATCCCTCTATGCTAATAACTTGAGTCTGCTGCTCTAATTTGTATAAAATGACAAGATTTAAGCAAAGAAGCCTAAGGATTGATGGTATTAGGAGTGTCTTTGAGCTTGGTATGGTCTGAGATACTCCTTATGTTAACATATAGACGATCCTTCAAAGCGATTCCAGTCGCTGTGTACAGCACTTCCATCGTTTCACACTCGTCAGAAACTGGAAAGCTGCGATAAACCAACACCCTCAAAGCCAACCTCCCTCCTTGAGCTCACGGTTAGACTCTCCTCTTTAAACTCTATTAAAAAGAAAACCTTTAATTTTTCCTTGAAAGAAACAACATTTGGATTATGTTGTTCATTTCAGCTTCTACTGAAGAAATTTCAACTTACTTAACTTCGACCATTTTGTGGAGAGCCTGGTGTTATTTTTTATTGGGGTGGCTGTCTAGCTGTTTACAAACAAGCATATCTTTCCCGGGAAATTGCCAGAGGAGAACGTGACTTCAGGAAAGCAGTGCAGGGATGACATAAATCTCTTTGTCCTATCTTTATGGAAACTAAATGCAATGTCTCTCACATCACACAGTTCCTTAAATACTAGGATGTGAATGGCCATAAGAGAGCTGGGATACAAGGTAAATCTTCAGCAGTGAGATGAAGGAAAGAGACTTACTTTCTGGCAAGATGCTTTTTCTGCCCAATAGCAGGACAATTTTTCCATTTCTCATTCCAAAGCCCTGTAGTTTTTGCTCTTGGATCCTTTAATGACTTGACGGTCTCAGATGGCACGTTTATCCAAGAATGCCATCTTACATTTGCGTCAGGCTAGTTGTGTATTAATGGCCCTCTCAAAAAATTATTTTACCATTGCAATTATCTAAGCCTCCTTATAAAATCAGAGTATAGCCATCTGCTCTATCTGGGCTAACCCTGAAGCCCAAGAAGATGTTACAACTCATAGAAATCACAGCTGCTTATTTACTTAATCATATTAGATATAAAATATTATCTCAGTTCTTTCCTAGACTAATGAGCTTCATATTGTTTTCTGGAAAAAATCCAAGATGTTCACTTCAGCCTGTGAAAAGCTGTATTGGTGTTAAATACCTAAAAGACTGTCACTGATGAAATTATAATATAATGGAAATAATGTTCCCAGTTTCAGCACCAGGTGGTTGCTGCAGACTTTTATAATTGTAAAGCCCTTGACTGTGCTCCATTCAACCTTTATATAAACATTTGACAGAACTAGGAATTTATTGAAGGGCATAACGTAAGGTTTAACTTTTCCAACAGCTTATGTTTTAAAGGAACAAAGCAAGGCTTCTTTCTCTCAAATATTTGTTCTTTACACTGATGACTTCTCAAGGGTGACTCCCAAATAAAATGTAAGAGAGAAACATACACTACATTCCTAAAATAAAAAGCAATTTTTTCAATCCGATTCAGCTGTCGAATGACTTCTATTCCTACTTTCCCCCCACTACTATGTCTACATTTCCTAAAGTAATAGTCTTTGTGGTGCATTGCTAACTGACTCTGTCATCTGTAACAAGTGTTCTTTGTGCCTTTTTTGGACTAGGGTTAATGAGGGTACTTTATAATATTGTGTTTCCACACTCTTTATCCTGCAAAGAAAATGGCCATTTATTTATTTCCCTCTTAATGGTTTATTATGCTGTCTTAAGCTTGGCAAGAGAAAGATGTACTGTTGCTCTGAAGAAAACTTAATATTCTTGGTTCAGTAGAAAACGCCTGTACGGGTGTTAACCAGACTCGGACAGTAATGGAGAACGATGAGGTGCATAACTAAGCATTCTCAATTGGCAAAAAAAGGGACTCTATCAGCCAAACCACATAAAGCAGAGTTAAAAAGGGGCTACGGTGGATTTTTACACAACATGGAAAGCCTCCTACGGCACTGTTACCTTGAAGTATATTTTTCTGTCAGTCCGAATCAGACATAACTATAAAGTCAACATGAATTTGCAGTTAAGATTGAAGAACGTTTTTAAAGAATTCATGTACATACACATACACTGTGAAGATCCTTAGATGCAATTTAGAACTGGTCGTATGCATATATATATCGCAATTCAGCTGTAAAATGGTATTAAAAACCCAAGGCAATTCTTCTCTATACCTTTCTTAGGGCAAGAACATTGCACAGGAACTAACACATTAGCTTGTGCCTAGCACATTAACTTGCTTTTTTAACCAGCTCTGAGCTGGCCACAGTGATATTTAGAACTTCATGCTGAGTGTACCAGTTGTTTTTATATGCCTGAATTAGTCTGTGTTATCTATGCTGAATTTAATCTGCTGTAAAGATGTTCAGCTACTTTGCTCCGTCTTTACTTCTGATCAGCTTTTCTTGAATCATCTAAGCCATTTTATGTCTGCTGTGGGTTTTTCCACTCCACTTTTCAAAAAAAGTAGGACATCAGTGCTACAAAGAGAAACCTAGCATTAGAATTGCTTTATACACTTTGATACAGGTGATCTTCAAACTGAGGGATCAGCTTGTGATCTGGGAACAATGTTTTCTTCTGCACATAGGCATATCAAGGCCGAGTCTGAAATTTTGGTGAATGTTATTAAGTATTTCAGAAAGGACAGGATTAACAGTGGAAATAAATGGGATTTGTTACTACAAGTGTAGAAGCAGCAGCATATACAAGAATGAATATATGGCATGTAGTCTGAACAGTAATGCAGTCTGGCAACATATTATTAAGCAAAGCTTTATTGAGGCAGTAGGAAAGATGAGCAACAACATGCACACAGGATGGCTCATCCATACCCTCGTACTAAACACAGGATCACAAGTGATGCTATGGCTCCGGTGGACTGCCAGGGCCATTTTGTGTCCAGGCCATCTGGCTGTGACGGTCAATAGTGCTAATGCTTTTTGAACACAGAAAAGAGCTGTGCCGTCCCTTGGTTTCAGTAATGGTCTTAAGCAGACAGTAGAGCAGCACTTCTTTTAAGTCTGACACCACTTGCACTTTCTCTGAATTGTCATTACTATGAAGTACAAGGATGATAATGAGTCAACTTGACTGAGTCAACTTGATGTTATTTGTGTAGACCTATGTCTAAATAAATTTCAAATACATGTCATAGGTGTATTGGGTGCCCTAAAATGAAAATAAAATATGCTACCAATACTTTAATAAGAAGTAGTAGATTTAAAGAAAAGAGAAATGTGGACTCAGGCAAGAGAGAAGCTTATGAGAAAAAGAATTATGAGGCAGCTTCTTTTTACAGAAGGCCCAACTCTGAAAGGATGGATTAGTAGACGAAGCCTTCAAAGGGACCTTGACAGGCTGGAGAAATGAGGCAACAGAAACCTCATGTGGTTCAACAAAGGGAAGTACCAAATTCTTCCCCTGGGGAGGAATAATCCCAAGCACCAGTACAGCCTGGGGACTGTCCAGTTGGAAAGCAGCTTTGGAGTAAAAGACTTAGAGGTATTGGGAGAGGCCAGGTTGAACATGAGCCAGCAATGTGCTCTTGCAGCAAAGATGGCCAACAGCACCTTGGAGTGCATTAGGGAGAGAGTTGTCAGCAGGTTGAAGGAAGTGTGCTTTGCTCTCTGCCCACTCCTGGTGAGACACACCTGGAGTGCTGGGTCCAGTGCTGGGCTTCCCAGTATGAGTGAGTGACTCCAGCAAAGGACCATGAGGATGATTAAGGGATTGGACCATTCATCTGACATATGAGGAGAGGCTGAGAAAGCTGGGACTGTTCAGCCTCTGAAAAGGAAGCTTCTTAGGCTATGTCCACCCTAGCAAGTATTTAGTGCAGGAAAAAAAGATCAGTAAATACAAACAATTGTTACTGAGGTTGTGATGTTTCCACTATTTGTGGGTCAAGTGTTTTAATTCAAATTTTAATCTACTTTGAACACAAGATATTGATTCCTTGATCCAAACTGCCCTACCATGCCGACACATAAAGCTGTTGAAAAAATCAGTCATTGGATAAGCTGCTTGTGTGCCCTTTTGGGATTTTCATTAGACTTGGTGCCCCCTGAAACAGATCATGTTGTTTAATTTCTTCCAAAAAGAAACAGTTTTACATGTACCAGAGCTGGTCTGTCAACCAAGTCATTGCTGGGTAAGTGGTAACAACTCAGGGAGATCCTTCGCTGCGACATTACTGCCCAGGACCGACATAGTGACATATAGGCACAGCCACTCAGTCTCAAAAGAGAGCAGGAGAGAAATGGTGCCACAAAAGGAAGGCACTTCCATGAAGAGAAGTGAGAGCTTTCTAATCTAATTTCGGCAATGACGTGTATGTAGCTTGAGCAAGGACACAGATATGATCAAGATCATAGCAGGAATTAGACCCTTCCTGATAGTCTAGTGGATTTAGGTAGGAACTATGTTGGTTCCTTTCCTCTTTGCAACTGACATGACAAAAAAAAAAAAAATTCTGCTGCTCAGGAGATGGCAGTAACACATCACTAAACTGACTGTTGGTAATGAGTCCCAGCAGCTACAGCGCCCTAAGCAGTAATGACTGTCACTGCCACCCTCCCGCTGTGAATTCTTCATCTTTCCTGAAGAAGAATAAAAGCATTGCAATGATCTCAAAGGCATTAGAAGCTGCCTGTGTCCCTATAATGCAATTATCACATAATTTCTATTTAGGCATCTCTTTTAATGTAAATTTCAAGATACGTTAAATAACATCCATCTGAAAGACGAAGAAGTGTTTGGGTCGAGTGCTGTGGCAATGAAATGAAGATTGTTTGACCATAGCTGAAATACATACTAGCACTGGGATAGTATCATTTGGATTGTGATTTCAATTCCAAATCTAATCCAGGTTCAGTCTAGTAGGTAGAATCTTCATGTTCCTTACACTGTTTTGTGAATTTTGCCACACACATAAGAACTCAAGAACGCTAATTAAATTTTCACTAATTTTCTTGATCCCTAAAATTTAATTTTCTTCCTTTTATGTATGTTTGCAATAACAATAGCAAAAAAAGATTCATCCTGACAGCCTATGATATCACCTGGAAGTCTTCATTCTTTATGCTGACTTCATCACCATGCACTTGTTATAACCTACAATATTTATGCTACTTCTGTTCAAGTCAAACTGATAATACTGAAGCGTTGTTGCTATGGCTATGCTGTTACAGTGGTATAGATGTCAATATACATCAGCAAAATAAGACAGTTAAGTAATTGTATCAACAATACAAAAAGAAATTACGATAGCAAAATTGGCTTTATGACAAAATGCACAGTCTCTGTTTTTAAAACTACAGGTTTTAGCTTCTGTACAGCATATGTGGAATCTCACCTGTACAAACTTTCCTCTTTATTAGCACAATATGTAGTTCTGGAACTTCTCCCCTTTCTGTATATTTTGTCCGTTGTTGAACAATCAGTAGTTGTCTCCTAATTTAAGATGATTCTCTGGAATTGCTATTTTTAAAAAAAGCTTCCTTCTTTAGAAGGAATAAATTTTAAACCCCAAATCGGCCTATTCTGTTGTCCTTGTAATAACATAATCAAGTGTTCTGCATCACTTTTTTTGTGCCTTCTGCATTGCACATTATGACTCACATTTCTTATGCTGCCTATAAGAGTCTAACCCTCATGGCCTCTAAGCATCTCTCTCACCTGGCTATACTCCTTCCTAAATCTGAGATGTATTTCAAGACAGGGTTACAGGCTTGCTAAAAGCCAAAGCCAAGAGGAATGGACCACTGATCAGCAATTCCTGTGAAGCCTGCAGAGCTGTCCTTTTTTCTTAACCTGCTTGGCTGGCTCTGCTTCTGACACAGAATATTTTCATAGAAATGAAGAGAATCAGAGGACCATGAACACTTCAGTAACCATTAACCACAAGAAAGAGTCATTTATACATACAGGCCAAGGCCTTGCAGCAGTTGCCCAATTATACGTCCATACGGAGAACTGAGAGATAGGCAGATGTACTGATATTTTGGTCTACGCTTTAAACTTCTAATAATTGTTGAATTTATTATTCTTGCTAACAGACATGCTAATGCCTTTGCTAGTGGTAGGTGCGCTTCTCTGGGACCAGTTTAGGCTTTTTTCTCTAGAACTGTCCTTAATCAAAATCTGCCTCAAGCTCGTCCTAAATGATCCCAGGCACCAGATAGAAGCCAAGCTGTTTCTGAGTAGAAATCAAAAATTTTAGGTCTGACCCAAATCTCACTTTTTTTCCACCTTCTATCCTACTGACTTCAGCTGAGCCATTCCAGGGAATACAATGATAAGACAAACACAAAACTCAAATTTTACCCAGATTCCTGGCTTTTGGACTTGACAGGAACTAATCTTCTACAGAAGAAAAGAAAAATAAATTGTGCCTGTTTTGCCTTTGTCTTTCACTTTCTAACTAACTGGTACATTGCCTCCACCAGCTTCTGACTTTAACCATGTTGATTCATAACAGGGCCTGAATCAGAGTGAAAAGATTTCAGGCTTTATTATCCTTTACTGTATTAGCTAAAAGGATCCACTTTCCTTCATATATTCTGCCTTCTAAATTAATCTCCTTCCCTTTGCTAGCACCTCTTCTTTCTTTTCTCTCAAAAAACCAAGATCCATATCTGCCAAAGTGGAGGCAGTAGCACCATTTCCACCAGGCTTGCTAACCTGATTAGGAAGACTTTAAGCTAGGTTTTTCAGGGATGGTGACTGAATCCTGGGGTTTATGACCGAATCATAGTAGAAGGAGCACGGAGGAAACACCCAGGGCACAGCATGACAGGGAAGCTGCCCTTGAGGACAGCTCAGGGAACAAGCAGAAGGAATTAGATGTCCATGAACAGTCATGCTGGAAGCTGGCAGGTGAGCTCACATGGGAGACTTCCCTGAGGTCAAGGGGGCCCAGAGCAGCTGGCTGATCAAGGTCTGCCTTCTCAGAACACAGGAACGGTTCACTATAATGTGCAGGAAATCAAAGGTCTGGTACTGAAGGCCAGCATGGATGAGCTCAAGCATGAAAAAGAAGTGCTCAGAAAGTGGGAGGGGTACAGTCTACCTGAAAGAAATATAGCGACCTTGGCCAGGTATGTAGGGGTGGAGTTAGGAGAGTTAAAGCTCAACTGTCATTTAAACTGGCAAAGGACATGAAAGACAACAGGAATGATTTCTGTAAGTACATCAACAGTAAAAGTATGGCTAATGTGACTACAACCCTCGGGGGAGCTGTAGACCTAATGATCAAAACCAGAAAAGACTGAACTGCTTGTGGCCTCTTTTGCCCTGATACTTAGTGGCACAGTTTGCTATCTAGCCACCCAGGTCCTTCTGCCTAGTGGCTGAGTTTGGAAAAGTGAAGTATTTTGTGTGGTAGAGCAAAGCTGAGTCATGGATCGCTTAAAGCAGCGAACATACCTGGAACTGTGACCAGATGATATGCATCCACCGCTGATTACAGTGAACATGGAGCCTGACTCTTCTCAGTGATGCACAGGAAAAGAACAAGAAGCAACAGACACAACTTGCGGCATTAGAAATTCTGATTATATGTGTGGGGAAAAAAAGTCTCCTTCATCCACAGTGAGGGTGGTCAAATATGGGACAGGTGCCCAGAGAGGTTGTGGGATCTCCATCTTTGGAGATATTCAGAACTTGACTGGACACTGCCTGAGCAACCTGCTCTGAGTTGGCTCTTTTGTAAGCAAGGGATTACACCAGATGGCATTCAGAGATCCTTTCCTGCCAAGATTATTCTATGGCTCTAAACCTCTATGGGAACTGACTAGAAATTGAGGCTTTGCCTTTGTACTTTCATAACTACTTTCTATCTTCCCGTTTCTCTTTTTTCCCTAAGTGTTTATGTCTTCCCTGATCTCATTGTATGCAGAATAAATAGTTCTTTAGGAAGTCAGTCTGTCACATACTGTTAGGAGAGACACTTTTATGTTATTTATAATTAAGGGCAATATGCATCTTCCTACAAACACTTAAAACGCTCTTCAGGTGGCTTCAAACCTGGGTAACTGCTTTTAGGCTTGGATAATATTTGAACAATAAACAAATGGGTTCCAATTAACAGTGTCACTGATAAATGTTGGATTCAGATGTTACTTTAATATTACTTCAGAATTAATTTTATTGGGGATTGATAGCGTACCATTTCACAGATATTTTTGAGCTCATTCTAAGTCAGCCAAGGGCTGTGTTGTCAGAGCAACGTGGTGCTGATCCATGACTGAAATAGCCTGCCTTTCATATGGTGAAAGAGTCACTGGGTAAGAAGAAGAAAAACAAAAAACCCAAACCCAGAGAAAAACTCTGTTGTTGTTGCAGGAATCCAGGTCTGGTAGACTTCAGGAGCAAGTGAATCTCTCCTTCCCAGCCCTGTAAAACTGATTCTCATCCCTCTCAGATCTCAAGTTTTCTCCTGTCCCACTCTCATATATGCAGTGGCTTCTTGCATCTAAGTCCAGCCAGCAGTGAGACTGAGCATGGATTGCTGGTACACTTGTACACACACACACACACACTCTCTAACACATATACACTTGCACACGTATGCATCTTGACCCTCTTGATTTTCAGCCATTCCCATATTTGTGGGTCTCCCAAATATCGTAATGGATGCGAAGTCCACCTAATTTCCCTCCCTGCCTGGATCCCAGGCTTCTCACCCAGTCACTGACTCTAACCTTGTGTCTTTCAAAGTTCTGATGTCCTCCTACTACACTGCTAGTTTATCTTCAAGTTTGGTGGTTGGTTCCCCCCATCTCATAAAGTTTCCACCAGTAGCTAGCTTTGAACATTCAGGCTTTTCTGGGCCTCAGACCTGTCGCCCTACTCTTCGGTGTGACTGACTTGAACTTCGCTGGAAGTTCACACATGTAGGCTTAGAATGGGGTGTGAACTCCCACAGATGATCATTACCAATGAAATTTAATACAGGATGGACTGTGGTAATCAAGAGCAGGCCTTGGTGTGAAAAGTATAGTGATTAATCACCCACTTAAATGTTACCAGACCCGTTTATCCCTCTCTTTTTCTTCAGTTTTCCCATGTATATTCCCCCCCCAATCCCTCTCTTTCCTTGCCTTTGTCCCTTTCCCTAAAAGTCCCAAAGGAAGCTTTGTACAATTCCAGAAGTTTTTCTGCCCTGTCCCGAAATTCTCTTTCTCCTGTGCATCATCACATCATAGATTCTGTTACCTGTTAAGCAACAATCCCCCACAGTTTGCATGTTTTCACAAGGGACAAAGCTTGAGTGTCCTGTGATCATCATCTTAGCAATTCAGTGTTTTCAGCTTAGCTACTTGCACCCATTGCTGTTCCTCTAATCATGACGGGTCTTCGCTTTAATTTGAAAAAGTTTTATTCATATAACCTAACAGGGAGGGAGAGGTTACCTTGATTTTTGAATGGTACATATAGTGTTAACTACACTTCTGATTGTAAATGGGTGATCTACCTCCCATGCACTTAGAGGTTTACACTCTCTCTGCTCCTGTGAATATATAAAAGTGTGCTTTGTTTTATATGAGTTAATAAAGTTTATTCAAAGGAAGACAGAAGATGGATCTTCCATCAGTGTGAAAATAGTAGCCTAAGTCCCTAAGAACTGTAGGGTTTGGTCCATTCAACTTTTGTGGATCGCTTTTTAAAAGCCTAAGTCTGCCTTATGTGAGGAACATATATATCTCAAACCATGATCTTATACAAGAAACAAGAGGCTTGATGCCAAGCTGTTTTGTGGACCTAAATCAATGGTTTTCAACCTATGGTCTCCAGATTGTTTCTACGGATCCTGGAAAAAGGCAAGTAAGAAATGCCTGCCTCTTGCATTTATGGTGAAATTAATTAGCTTGTTGACTGCATCTTCAATGGAAAAGTTTTAGCTGTTTGCCAATGTAGCCCCAAGGCTTTACCTTGCTGTATTCTCCAGCTATTCACAGGTAAGAAATGTGCACATTTGAGAAAAACTTGCAAGTTGTGCATACCAAAAATGTTTCTTCTGCAGGTGAAGAAACTGTCTAGATTGATGAGTTAGCAAGTTGACTGAACCTATAACATAAAGCACAGTTCCCATTTTGTGGAAAATGCATATTCTTTTGGAAATGAATGTGGTAGAATATTGTCAAATATTTCAAGATAAAAAGATGAAATTTGGTTTTTTGAGAGAAAACAAACAGATGATGCCAATTAGGGAAATTCTGAGAAACATCAGCATGACTAACAATTGTCATGACTAATAGTTATGAAGAGGAGAACCATTACAAATGTCAACATCACAAGCTTCCAGGCTGAAGATCTTTTTCCACAAGATGGTGGATGCCTGGCAATGAATCATGTTAACAAATGCCCCCGAAAGGCAGTGAAATACATGCAAATAAAAATAAACCATGAATACCATTGAATATAAATTCTTCAAATATTGCAAGATCTATGATCACTTGCATTTCCTGTAATTTCAGTCTTTACATAATGATGTAGGTCAAAGAAATAGAGTTAGCACCACTTCTGAGATAAGATTAACGAAGGTAAATCCTTTGATAACCATTTGAACAAATCAAATGTGAATTAAATCTTTCCAGAAGCCTAAGCAGACTCAAACTGAACAGAATCTATGTGCATTTATTTAATAAAAAGTATCATTGTATTTTCTCAGCTCTTAAACCTGACCCCTGGTTACTCACTAAACATCATACAGAACTCTTATATGTTGCCTGCTGGACTTTTACAATGATCCGTAAGATCCATTAGCCTCCACACAGAGAGAACTAGTAGAAAGTGATATAATCTCAGCCTTTAAGCTGGCATGAAATGTAATTATCTAGCAACAGTGGAACAGTTTGTGAAACTAACTACTCACATTTCCATACTATTTTTTTACTGGCTTTGCCAGATTTTTTGAAAAGCATCATTTTTGGGGATTTTCCACTGTTCCTTCACCATATTAGAATTCAACTTATAGAATGACTAGTATTCAAGGATATTTAAGAAATGAAGCAGAAGTGGGGGGAAGTTTATAAAAATGTAACAAAACAAGAAATGCTGGGAGAACAGATATAGAAAAGAATGGTGTGACTGGTCACTGTCAGACACAAGTTATTTGGTTTGTAGAGCTAGCTGGGACCAGTACAGCTGTCCTTATGTTCCTATAAAAACACAGCAAGGCAGAGAACAGCAGCTATAATAACATCACGTTTATCCCCACAAGCAAAAGACATCCACAACTGCAAGACTCATTGGTTCTGTCCATAGTTTCTCTTGTGGCTGTTTGTAAAGACACTCTCAAGACCAAGCTCAGCTACTGTGTATGCTCTATTACGGCTGTGGGCAAGGGTGCAGGCTGAAATGTACCCCAGGGAGCATGTTCCTGTAATTGCCTGGTAGGTTAGCAAGCTGCCAGGGCCAGATGCACCAGGCTGTTCATTACCTACCCCAGGCGCTGAAGCCCTTGTGTGGATAGAGGCAGATGGGAGATAGAGCGAGCGGTGCTGCTAGCTGCTCCTGGGACTGCCTGTATTGGGAAAGAAAGATAAAGGCTCACAATTATGGCAGCTACATGATTGTAATAAGTCTCCTGAGGAGGTGGGGTGGAGAGCAGGCTATGCATAGCTGTGTACAACTAGAAAATTTACATGGCTCACCCAGGAATAATCTCTTGCCTTGGCACTTCTACAAAAGAAGAAACTTTGCTAATAGTGGTTTGACAAAAAGAGGAAGTTTCAATTTTGTGTTCTCACTCTGGATCTGTGTCCCAAAATACTGCTGTCCTACAACAGCTTGCTTCCTCCCCAAGGCAGTCAGGATATAGGTTCTAACCAGCCCTCAACCAACATGCAGAGTAACCCTCCTTTTTCTCCTGTACTCCAGCAACGTGGGAGGGAGAGGGCACTGTCCTTCAGTTGGGTCGCACCACAGCTGTAGTTCAAAAGCCTGGTCACTAAGCTGGTCTTTAAACAACCATGGCAGGGAGGCATTTGTCCTGCTTACCTCCAGCTCACATTAGGACCCGCTGCTGATGCCCAGGTGAAGAGAGGATTGCCTGCAGCAGTGTCTCTTTCACTTTTACAGCAGTGCTCACGCACTCAAAAGCTCAAAAATAACAAACATTTTCAAAAAATGTTATAGTCAGCAAGTTCTTACAGCTTTTACTAGCAAACCCTTGTGTGTCTAAGATGCCTGGCAGAGGCACTAAAATCACAGATGGGATACACTTGAGAAATGAAAAATAAAAATAACAAGTGAATCTTGGGTGGCATATGTTGACTACTTATCCAGACAAGATTATCCAGTTAAAGATGGGTTCTTAGATCAGTTGATCCAAGCTGGAAGGTAGCCTGGGTGAAGATGCTGTTATACACTTTCTCCATACTTCACTAGAAAAGGTCTTCCCAGAAGGCTTGCAGGACTTGCTAAAGGCTTTGATCTGCTTTCACACACCTTGTAAGCATGAATATGATCATGTATGATCATATGATATGAATATGATCATGTATCTCACAGTACTCCTCCTTTTACTTACACCTCTATACACCTCTATATACATTGCTTCTATATTCGTATACCATTACAGTCTTTTACTATATCATTAGCAGAGTTAGATCTTGTAAATACATTAAAATATTTGGTGTCAACACAGCCTGACTTCTCCAGTGTTTCATAAGAACATGGAACAGTAAAATATCATTCTTGCCTCATCTAACCATGTACTAATTGAACATATTAATGAAGTACAAGTTATCACCCTATTAGCAAAAGCATATGCCATCTTCTTTGTCTACAATTCTACAGGAACTTCTGTAATCCAAACGTACTTCTGAACCAGTAGTATTTCTTGGGCACTGAACTGCTTATTGCTTACCAAACTTTAAGCATGACCAGGAAAGTAACCGAACATACAAGTCAGCTGCTCCAGAACATCCCCAATTACAAATGCCCCTTCCTTGCTGGGCCCTGGGGCTGCAACCAGCCTACCCATTGACCCTGTTTAGGAAAAGAACTCAACTCACTGTCTTCTTTTCCCAGGACTCTTCTGAGTTACAGCCAGTGCTTCTCTCAAGGGCAGTAGGGTTGGAGATGCAACACCTCTCTTTGTCTGGTGTTTATAGCTGAATGCGTGCAGCGCTGACCACATTGTGGTGGGTTAAACTTGGTTGGCTGAAAGATGCCCACAAATGCTCTCTCAGTCCCTCTCTGCAGTAGAACGGGGAAGAAAAGAAGATGGAAATGCTCATGGGGAGATTGCTTACCAATTACTGTCATGGGAAAAAGACTTGATTTGGGGAAGATTAATTTAATTAATTGCCAATTAAAAAAAGAGTAGGATGGTGAGAAGCAAGGACAAAAACTAAAAAATCTTCCCTCCATGAACCCCATTCTTCTCAGGTTCAACTTCACTCCTTTGTTCCCAACTCTTCTACCTTCTCCCCACATGAGCAGTGCACATAGGATGGGGAATATGGGTTTCAGTCAGTCCATAACACACTGTCTTTATTGCTCCTTCCTCCTCACACTTTTCCCCTTATCCATAGTGGGGTCCCTCCCATGGGATATAGTCATTTATGAACTGCTCCAGCATAGGTCCTTTCCATGAGCTACAGTTCTCTAAGTATTGCTCCAGTGTGGATCCTTTTCATGGGGTACAGTCCTTCAGGAATGAACTGCTCCATTTTGTGTCCCCCACGGACCACAAGTCCTGTCAGCAAACCTGCTAAAGCATGGGCTCCTCTCCACAGGCCACAGTCCCTGCTAGGGGCCTGCTCTGGTGTGGGCTGTCCGTGGGCTGCACCTTGCTTCAGGGCATGTCCATCTGCTGCAGCATGGGGTCCTTCATGGGCTGTGGTATGGATACTTGCTCTACCATGGTCCTCCGTGGGCTGCCAGGGAATCCCTGCTCTGGTGCCTGGAGCACCTGCTCCCTCTCCTTCTTCACTGACCTTTGTGTCTGGAGGGCTGTTTCTCTCACATTGTTCTCACTCCTCTCACAGCTGCTGTGCAGCATCTTTTGCTCTTCTTAAATATGTTATCACAGAGGCGTTATTGATGGGCTCAGCTGTGTCCTGTGGTGGGTCCATTGGAGCTGGCTGGAACTGTCTGTGTCCAGCACAGAGCAGTCCCTGTTTCTTCTTTTCTTCTCACAAAGACAACCCCCCAGCTGCAACCCCCCAACTACCAAAATCTTGCCAGGAAATCCCGATATACCTCTGTCCCGTATCGCTGGGAATGATGAGGTGAGCTGGTCAGGAACCATGACAGTAAGCAGAAACAGAATCCCAAGGAACATCGGTTAATCTGCTCATTAACACCAAGCCTAGTCTGGAGATGAAGAATAGGACTTTTAAAACACCTGTCAATAAGCAGCCTAACTGATTGCCACACTGGAAATTTGCTGAGCACTTGGCAGCATCTCCAGCTCTGAAGAGACTGCTAGTGTCTCTTGGGAAGCCAAGTGGACTGACCCCTGTCATAGGAAAAAGCCTCTACTATGTCTCTGGAAGCTCTCAGGCTCTCATCTATACCCATAACACGGCTGCTGAGAAAGCTGAGTGGGAGCTAGTACAGACTGAGCATGACTTGTATGGCTAGTGACCAGATGAACAGGTCTGATGCTGTTTTTTCAATGCTCTGGATCCTGTGTTTACACAGACAGTGGTGGAGTTTGAACTTGTCCACATCCTTTCTCCAGCTCCAGTCCTCTCACTTTCATTAAAAGCTCAGGCTGCTTAGTACTCATATTTTCTGCTTTCTCTTTGTTCAAATAGAGCAATTAAAATATGTATCCATTTAATGTTTCTTGTTAAAGTTCTTCCATGAATATCTTTCTCCTTGTGTTAAAAGAACTCTTATTTGCCTGGAGTGCTGTAAGGCTCTGCTGTCACTTTCTGCTCTACAGCAAAGTGTTCCTCTTTGCCGCCTCAGTCTCCCTCCTCCCTGCTTCTGGTGGTAACGCCCCTCTGTCTCTCACAACCACTGGTAAGATTGTGCAAAATTGAACTGTGAAGTCCAAAGTTCATTCTTTCCAGAGGCTATGCAAGGCACTCCTCAATCCATGAAGACACTAGTAAGCTCTGCTGTAGTTGTTATTGTGGCTTTAGAGGCACAGATGTGTCTGTGGGTTAGCTGTGAACTCTGGCATGTGCTGAACAAGTTGGTCAGCTGGGGGAGGTCTGCGCTGGTGAGCCAAGCAATTAGGGTGACATAGCGTGGAATAACCTGGCCTCAGCCTCAGTAGGCTCCCCACATGGAAAGACACAGACTACATCAAAGTGAGATTCAGAGCAACCTCATCTTCTTCTGAACATCCCTGGTAGTTGCTTCTCCTTCTCCATTGACAGTAAGTATCACTAAAGGCAGCCCCTTTCTAACTTAACCATTTCTTTAATAGGGAGTAGGAAGGTGGGAGTTAGATGAGGATACAGCAGAGATGGAGAGCAGAGTAAAGGTGAGAAAAGGAGAGTTGCAGATAACATACCAATGTTATTATGGAGCTACACATTAGCTGCAGGAAGTCACTATTAGCACAAAGCAGTAACAGCACAAAAATCTTGTTGGCAGATTTTCATATTTTTTTCTTCATGTATCTTTATAAGCTGCTCATTTCCTGATCAGCAGAAACGAGTAGCAAGGAAAAAGCTTCAGAAAAGCAAAAGATTTTTTTTGTTAGCTGGATTGCATTTTTGCCTGAAGCTTTCTACATTCATTTAGTGTCACTGGGCAATGGCTGCTGAACTGCCAGCAAAAGTATTTATTGCTATCCTGTATATGTCACTGCCCTACTGCCAGTGGCATGTGTACTCATCAGTCAAATAGAACTACCCACCATGTTTGATTTACTGTCACTGAATCAAATCTATGTGTGGGTTTCCATAACATAAAACATTTTGCTAGAGATTAATTCCCTGATTTGCATGTTGCTCTTGGGAACTATATCATTATTTTCCTTTTGAAGTCAAGAAAGATGCAACCCAATTTTCACTCTGTATTCAAGGTGGGATCTTGCTCTTTGTTGTTTGACCTTTATAGTAACTCTTCCTCTTGTCAGTCTCAGAGGCATTACTCATACTTGTGTCTGCTAGTGGAAGATGAAGTGATTGCAGCTCAGTCAGGACAGTATGAATAGACACTCAGAACACCTGGTGAATGTACCAGCAAATACCATGCTTCTGATCTTGGCTTTGTTGCCTTTTCTCAAGCTTGCTGCTGTGAACCTGCTAGAAAATAAATTTGTGTTTGTTCATTGACATCTGTTTCAATTTATGCTCCAGGATGAATACCCACTTGGATAAATGCTGACAAAACTGGTCACTTGTAAGGAAGATTATATATGGTACAAAGATTGTTAACTTACTGTCATGTTGGTTAAATCATATGAAATTCAAAATATTTTGGACTGTGCTAAATTTAATTTTCCAGACATAAGGAAAATATTATTTTTAAGTTTATAATCTATTACTCTTTTAATACTCATAACCTATTGATATCTGGGATGGCTGCCAAAGCAATGATTCATAACTTCTCAATTCACACAGGTAAACACTAGATTAAATTCACTTCGGCGAAACCAACATTCTTCCTTGAGCTATCAAAGTCATTTAACTGAGTTTCTTTCATTATAGATGTTACAAGGGCTGCTGACTTTTCTTTTGCTCACAACATTATGAACCTGATATTCTTCACTGGTATCAGTTTTATCACAGGTGAGAACTGATTAAAAGTTGGATTATAGCAGTACCGCACTGGTCATGGGAAACCTTGATTTCGATGGGGATGAGATAATACATAAGTCATAAAGTGAGTCTCAGTGTCTGAGTAATCTGGTCAGTACATCATTTACTTTCAACATCTTCTTATGCTTTTCATGATATGAGAATCTGCCCCAATAAAATCAGGAGAATAATATAAAGACATTGCGGACTCCATTCATAAGGCTTCCAGAGCGGTCCAGCCTGGCTTCTAACTAGTGGTCCAGAGGGCAAAGATTTTCTATAGGTCTTCTATCATATCCATTAGTCTCATGCAGATGTATCAGATACCCCAGAACAGCTGAAATGGCTCTAGGACCATGTGCTTGGGCAACTAAGCCCCAGAGTTAAGCCCCTAGTCTATGTAGGACATAGAGTCTGGAGAACTAGGCAGTTAACAGCTATATCTAGTAACCTGGAAAGATTTTCCAAGTTCTTTGCCTGTGCTTAACAGGGATTTAATTGCCCACATTTGAGTAAGTGGTGACATCAACGTTACCAAAGACATCCTTATGAGACTGGCACATATGAAACAGGGTCTCCTGGGGACCCGTGATCTTCTGGAGGGTGTGCTGGGGAGGCAGGGTGGCTCAGTGGCACCAGGTGCTTCTGCACAGGCAATTCACTGTAGTCCTAGATCTATGTTGGCCATTAAAGCAGCTAACTTATGCGGTGCACATGTATGCATCTAGATTTAGACATCTAAACTATATGTGCCCAGTTTGTAGCTGAATCTAGGCACTAGCAAGAAAAGCTAAATGTTGGTCTCAGGGATTTCCGTGGATCTGTGCCTAGAAATGAGGGAGGTTTTTGAAAGAGACAACTTCCTAGATAATTTTTAAGATGGCACTGTCTTCTTGTGTCCGTGGCCAATACTGTTGAGATACAATGTCATGTAAGAAAGGTAATTCCTGTCACAAAGTTAAAGATTAGAGTCATTCTTTAGTAGAAACAGCTGGAGCCCAAGCCTACATATTTTTTTTTAATATAGCGGTGCATTTTTCATGAATAATGAAATGAGTTCAGTATCCACAAGTGCCCTGACCAAATACTGCGGGTTTTGTAGTTTTCTCCTAATTAACATGGTACAGTTAGATTCTGTGTTCGCTGGTACACAGATGTTGCCACTGAAAAGTAGGTATTGGACTGTGATTAATGAAGGCAGAGTCCCTTTACTGATACACACTTTGCTCATTTGCTCTGAGTTCAAAGCTGGTGAACGACTTAAAGCTTTCATTCTGAAAGCTCTTACAGGACCTTGTTTAGTGGTGTGTTTTGAACACAACATTGTTAATAATTTTCATGTTTTCATCAGCAAGGTTAATTAAACACCTTGTGAAATTAGATGCAAGCTTGTAGCTCATCTTTCTCCAGAATGGGAAGAGGCATACTTAGGGTTTATCTCCAGCTGAGGAGAGTTGAACTCAAATTCTGTTCACTTAACATGCTTAAATAAATTTCTCCAAAAAGATCCCCTAAACCACAAGCATTTCAGATTGCATTTCAGATGCATGCATGGCATCAAGTGATTAATCTTTTTCCCAGAGTTATACCTCAGGGTCTTTTTTTATCATTTGTGTTGGAAGACACTTTCGGTATTCTTTGATCAATGCACAAAGATCACTAAAACTTTCCTCGCCTTTCTGCTGTCCTCATTTATCTTCTTTCCAAATTGCAGCTAGGATGTTTCCCTTTTAAGACCTTGTCTGCTGTCAAAATTAGCTAGGATGTTAACTGCAGCAAATTCAGAAGCTGACAGGAATAGCCACAATTTGTAATAGTTTAAAACAAGATTGAAACATAGCACTAGAAATGCTAGATTTTCAGAGGCAATACATTATATTGGCTCATATCAAGAAGGGACAGTAAGATAATTGGAATTAATCTAATATTGTGGGAAGATCTGAAAAAATAACACATGAATGTATCACTAAAATAGTCTAGGGATTTCAGACAAATCTTTCAGAGAAAGAACTAATTAAAAATAGTAAAAATTGCATATCAAAATACTATTTCTCTAACACACATGCGGTCCTTCTACAGAAACAATTTATGGCTGTCCATTTTTCTATTCCAACAAATTTTTGGCAGGGCTTCTGATTCATCTTTGTGACTGAGTACACTTTTCAATGCAGTGTGTCACTCCAGCCTGAGAGAATTATGTCTCTCATGACAGAACAGCGCATGTAATCCCTTTTGACCTCCCTCTCACATAACTGAAACGCAAAGTAAAGCAACCTTGTGTGAGCTTATGCTGCTAAGACAATGATATGCCTGAGATGGTTTGGGATATGTTAAGCAGTTTTATGATGCAAGAAAAACTGCTGATGAAATTCAATTAACTTTGTAGAGTACAAAGGAAAACAAGAATAATGGACTCCAGGAATATACTCTGGGAAAGTGTTACTAGCCTATGTAAAATACAGAACACAGATGACAAGCTTTTCCACGTGGTCAAGAGTCAAACTTAATGAGTCCAGCTAATCAGAAGGATGATGTTTAATGAGAGACATGTAGATGGATGAAACACAGTTTGAAGGTACACCATTTGCTTAGTGCACCTGGGCATGCAGAAATTAAACAGCTTAAAACTCCTCAGAGAACAATAGAGGGAGGTATAAGAAAGAATAAAGCAAGAAAGAAGAAATTATTCTTCCTGTTCCCGATGGAGGATGGGCAAGAAGGCTGCCAATGTTCCCTGAAGGAGAGAAAGAAACAGCGCAAGTGTGAGAGAACTTAGGGGACAGGGAGAATGAAGCTGTTTGATTGAATTTTGATGCTAAAGCCACAATACTGTTCAGACTGTCCCTGAACAGGTATTTTCTTCATTAAATTATCTTTAAAGGAGAAATCTTGGGGTGAATACTTGGCTCTGTAGAAAACGATTAGAGTTTTGTCAACGGCTCAAACAGGACAGGCTTTCCATCAAGCACATACACATTCCTATGTTCTTCCCTAATGCTCTACTGTTCTGTATAGCTCTGCTTGTTACACATGATGCATCTCAAACTTCATGGAGCACTCTAAATATTAACCGTTACTAATATTTGGCCAAATATTTAAATCCTCACACTACTCCATGAGTAGCTGATGCTGTTCAGGTGAAAGAAGTCATGACATTACCACTGGTGTGGAGCTCAGCCCCAGGGTTACTACAGTCACCAACAAACATTTCCCCTCATCACCAGGGAGAAAAAGCTCAGCCCCAAAACAACAACAAAACTTCTGAACAGTCAGGTTTTAGGTTTGCACGGAACACTGTGCAAACCGAGTCCAGGTTGTGGGGGAGTGAGTACAGGAGAGATGCTGCCTGACTGGTGTTCACTTGCCGAAGATTACCTAGATTAAACTTCCCCCTCTAGCTCCTCCCAGTCTGGAGGGGCACAATTCTGAACCAAGTAAGTGTAGTTCTCCATAACTACATTGTTTTGAACAATCAGCAACTGTGGGACATTTGGGACAAGTCACTATCAGGCAGAATGATACCATAAAAAGCAGTAAACTTCAAACTTTTCCTAGTACAAGACAGATTGAAGCTGCTAGTGAGGACAGCGACTGGAGAAGTTTCAGAATTTCCTTTTCAGAAAAGGTGTCATGGTCATGAATGTGATCAGAGAACCTGTTCCCCCAACACCTTTTCAAGCCAAACAGGCAAATCAATGCCTCAGACTAGTGATGCTTCAGTAACTCTGTGTTGTTCCAAGAACAAATAGATCTGAGTATAGATTTTGCCTTTAGTTAGAAGAGGAACAATCACTAAATAAAACCTGCCAAAGTGTGTGCAGAGATGCCACTATCCAGATCTAAGAAAAGTGAGTGCATGGGAATCTGGAAGCCTTACTATCTGTGCTGAGTTCTTGTTGGGAGAAAATCTGTTTTGCTTAATTTTAACTTATAAATGGTTGTTTATTGGGTTTATGTGGTAAGGTTTTGGTAGCAGGGGCGCTACTGGGGTGGCTTCTGTAGAAAGATGCCAGAAGCTTCCCACATGTTGGATGGAGTTAGTTCCAGCTGAGTCCAAGATGGATCCGGTGCTGGCCAAGGCTGAGCCAGTCAGTGATGGTGGTAGTATTTCTGTGGTGACGTGTTTAAGAAGGGGTAAAATATGCTGCTCACCAGCAGCCAGGAGAGAGTGAGAATATGTGAGAGAAACAGTCCTGCAGACACCAAAGTCAGTGAAGAAGGAGGGGGAGGAGGTCCTTCGGGTGCCAGAACAGAGACTCCCCCGCAGCCTGTGATGAAGAACCTGGTGAGACAGATAGTCCATGTGCAGCCCGTGGAGGCTGACAGTCACCCTGTAGCACATGGAAGACCCCACACAGTAGCAGGTGGATGTGCTCTGAAGGAAGCTGTTGGAATACCAGCACTTGAGAGGGCTCCTGGCAGGATCTGTGGCCTTGTGTAGAGGAGCCCATGCGGGAGCAGGTTTGCTGGAAGGACCTGTGACCCTGTGGGGGAATCACACTGAAGCAGTCTGTTCCTGAAGGACTGTACCCCATAGAAAGGACCCAAGCTGAAACAGTTTGTGAAGAACTGTAGCCTGTGGGAAGGACCCATGTTGGAGAAGTTCGTGAAGGGCTGTCTCTCATGGATGGGATCCCGCACTGGAGCAGGGGAAGAGCGTGAGGAAGAAGGAATGGTAGAGACAAAGTGTTATGAACTGACCACAGCCCCCATTCCCCATCCCCCTACACTACTCAGGAGGAGGAGATAGAGAAGCCAGGAGCAAAGCTGAGCCTGGAAAGAAGGTGTTTTTAGATTTTTTCTTATTTGTCATTATTCTGCTCTGATTTGATTGGTAATAAATTAGTTTACACAGGCTGAGTCTGTTTTGCCTGTAATGGTAATTGGTAAGTGATCTACCTGTCCTTATTTTGACCCACAAGCATTTTTGTTGTATTTTCTGCCCCCATCTTGTTGAAGTGGGGGAGTGATAGAGCGGCTTGGTTGGCACTTTGTAGCTGGCCACGGTCAACCCACCACATACCTGTATATTAAAATTTTAACAGCAGTTTCTGAGTCAAGCAGCATTTTTTATCTTGGTTACTGAAGAAAGAGGAAGGATCTTGTGGCAATCTCTTTACAGCTTATTACCTGCATGTAGCACAGAAGAACAGAAGGAATCCCTAAAGCCTCTAAGTGTTTTACAGTAAAGGAAAGACTTTCGTCCTATCTCTAAGAGAACCTGAAGTGACCAATTCAGTGCTGTCCTCTATTGGGAATATACTGTAGAATACGGCCTGTGACCAAAATTTCTGGAAGTGTGAGTTGTTACATATGTGTCAAAGCAGGAGATGACTGTATCTCAAAACATGGCATATGCATTATCAAAAGTGCAGCATGTTGTATTGTGGCAGTTCAGTGAAACTCTTATTAAAAAGTCACTAGATTCATCCTCCCAGGACATATGTGTTGATCTCTGGTGTTCTTGCCATAATGACAGTAGTTTCTTTGTCTTAGACTCATTGTCATTACCTTATGGTGCTTCGTATTTTCATCTCAGTTTGACTCATCAAGTTGTCTGTCTATACAATGAGAACAGAGAGATAGATGCCATAGGGAATTGATGTCCTCCAAAATGACAATGTGCCTATGATCTTCTATTATAGCCCCAGATGTCAACAACAAATTTAGCATAAACATGTTCTGAAGAAGAAAAAGGAACTTGCAAGTGTTTCCTTTTATAGAAGTCTCACAAAAGCACGCCTCTGCAAGCCAAGCAACAGATGCTTTGTTGGCAGGCTGCCATGTTGACAAACTGTTGTTGAGTCTTGGTAGAAGATATTCCTCTGTGGTGTGCATTGTCTTGTGCATCTGTGCATGCTCATAGGCCCAGTATGGATTGTCACATGAATTATTATGTGTCACACACAAAGAACTCAGAGGAAGAAAAATCTTCTGCATGTAGAATTTCAAAACTTTTATAATTCATAAATTTGAAGTGTTTCCAAAGTAGTCCTTAATACTGCTGAACAGTCAGTCTCAGAAACAGTTTATTAATATGCATTTTATGAAGTTAGGGTCTTATGAGACATCTGTGCTAGAACTCTAGTTCAGATCAGGAGCGTGTTTTCGAAGTGAATCTCCCAGTAGTCCCTACCTTACCGTGCTTTGGCTCACTCTGTGCAGTGGGCTCCTTCAGGATGATGCAGAAGAGAAATGTGGTCTCTGGGAGAAATCTGATGAACTCCAGACACTTCGGACTTTCAGGTCATGGGTTCGTATGCGACCTAATCTGAACTCAAGCTTGGAACTTGGGTAGTGTGGCTCAGCATCAACTGTTTAACTCTACAAATCTGCTGTTATTGGTCTAAANGACTTTCAGGTCATGGGTTCGTATGGGACCTAATCTGAACTCAAGCTTGGAACTTGGGTAGTGTGGCTCAGCATCAACTGTTTAACTCTACAAATCTGCTGTTATTGGTCTAAACTACTTGCAAATACTGTCAGGGTGTAGTGAGGGATAGCTGTGGGGCTAGACCAGGATTGGAAGTGATGGGGGCTGCAGGGCAAGGACCTTCCCCTATGGCCCCATCCTATTGTGCCCAGAGGCAGCCAGCAGAGTCAGACTGGGGACACTGACTAGGCTCATTAGGCAAATACAAGATGACAAGTAACATCCAGGATTAGTCTGGGAAGTCCAGTTAGCATGTCAGGACAGCAGGGAGACGGCTGAGATTGTGCACACCTACGGTGTAGATCAGGCCAGACCTGATAGGCCTGAGGTGAGATGAAGTGGTTTCTCAGGCCCATGGGCAGGGCTTGGGGGAGGCCTCAGGGGAGGCTGGGCAGGGACAGTCAGGCACCTCTTGGCACCTTCAGGGCCTGACAAATATAGGCATACTGTTAGCTATTTTCCTGCACCAAATTATAACAAAAACCTCAAAAAGTTTAAGGTAATTATTTGTGAATGAATATATTTGGAATTTCTTTGTCCAGAGAGTTCCAGATTTGCTCTGGAAGGTGAATGCTGTCATTTATTGTGACAAATCAGTTTTCAAAACAGATTCCGTATTCACGCATATTTTTGAAGAATCTGAACATTAAACTTATGTCCTGGCATACTGGCATCATTTAGAGAAAGCCATTCATTTGTTCTTGGCATAAACAAATCATATAACTTTTTAATAAGAATAGACAAATTTGCAGTTTGTGCATTATTTTGTCTTATGGAATTCTGCTCTCTAGGCCAGGTCTCCAAATGATAATCCTTTCAGGCTCCTAGTATCAAGAGGAACACAGAGACATCTGTCAAGGGAAGAAACCGAAGTCCTGTTCATGGTTGTTAGTTAGGAGCTATGCTAGTATATGATCCAGAGTTGTTCGTTAACTGTCAGGTACACCACTATGCTGGAGTGATGAACGCCCAGGTTTAATGCACAACATGAAAACCTGGAGCAGTCATTGTATGCATGAAATTCATTCTTCCCTAATGTAGCTACCTACAACGTCTGTAGAAGTCTACACTGTGCATGTCTAGTGGTAGTGAGACAGTCCCATCACCTATGATTTTACTCTCAGTGATTTCACTTTGAGAGTACAATGGTAGGACAACTGTAGCCTGAGACATGCAGAAAACCTTACTAGGGTTGGGCAATGGTAACTAGTCTTTTCTGGAACCTATTTTTAAGAAATTATTTCAAAATTTTTATCACTATTTTTATGTGAGCTTAAAATATGTTTATATATTTGCCGAATCATAGAGTGGTTTCAGTTGGAAGGCACCTTAAAGACCATCTAGTTTCACCCCACCCTGCCACCGGCAGGGATATCTGCTACTAGACCAGGTTGCTCAAAGCCTCATCCAACCTGGCCTTGAACACTTCCAGGGAGGGGACATCCACAGCTTGTCTTTTCAACCTCTTCCAGTATCTCACCACCCTCACAGTAAATAATTTCTTCTTAATATCTAATCTAAATCTACGCTCTTTCCATTTCAAACCATTGCCGCTTGTCCTATCACTACATGTCCGTGTAAAAAGTCCCTCTCCAGGTCTCATGCAGGCCCCTTCAGGTACTGGAAGGCTGCTATAAGGTCTCCCCAGAGCTTTCTCTTCTCCAGGCTGAACAACCCCAACTCTCTCAGCCTGTCTTCATAGGAGAGGTGCTTCAGCTTTCTGATTGTCTGATCATTCATTATAAAATAATAAAAAGTTGTAGGGCAGTACCTGGAAAAATAAAATTCAACTGAAAAGCTCCTTTGATTGTAAATGAGACTCAAATGACTTCATATTAATGAGTATGGTGCTATGTATGAAGCTTATGTCTGTGTTTATATGTGTGTTCCTATATATATGTATATGCATATGCATAATTCTGTGAGAGATGTGAAGGTGAAAAATTAACTTCATATTAAAGTAATATTATTCACGTTTTTAGCTAGAAGTCAAAACCAAACTATACTAATACCGAGATCTGAAAATCAGAATGATCTATTTTTTTTCATTTATCTGAGCTTCACCTAGTGCATACCTTGTTTCTTCCAAGAGATTGTAATTATCTGAAAGGATCTGGAATTCCAGTGGCTGGCTGTTAGGATTTTCAAAGGATTGTGCAAGTCTGAGTATCAGATTCTCATTAGAGCCAGTATAATTTGGATACTTATCTCTCTCTCTTTTCTTTGAGTATTCCAGACACTTGGCTTCCTAATGCCTCACTGTTACACATTCCCCAGGATGCACACTTGCAAGAGCTAGGTAGAGAGCTGGGCTCCTAGACATTGAAGCTTGTTTTTTAGGTAAATGTTGACCGAGTCAGTTTTGATAATTAATTGATACAAAAGAAGTCCAAACCAAACCTATTTATTTCCCTCACAAATGTATAAGGTCTTTAAACTATTGGTATGGTTATGCAAAAAAATTTTATACAAGACATAGCAAAGGAATTTGAAAAGACAAATGGAAAAATTCCTGCATGTTGTATATATTTTTGCAGTGTCCAAACTCTCTCCTGGAAACAGCATCACATTTATAACACTTGAAAGAGATGCTGGGGTATTGCCTATGGGCTTTTCTCCATCTGAAATATTCGAAGGGCTGAGAACTGTTTTGAAAAGAAAGAAATCTAATGTTGCAAAAATACATTTTAGGGGCCAGATTCTGATTTTAGTTTCATTAGTGTGTGCAAGTGTCTAGATATTCACAGAGGCAATAGAGCACCTCTACAGTTACTCCATGGTAACTAAGATCAGATCTTACATAAACTTACTTCCAAACAAGCTATGGATAACTTCAAAGTCAATTTAAAAACCAGCCAGTTTTTCCCTGCTGGGACTAGCCCTGCCTCCAGTCACCAACAGAGATAAAAGCAGATCTCATGGCTGGAGTAAAATCTTAGAGTGATTAATGTCAGTGCACACCAAATGATCAGGGTTATTGGTAACTTAAAGCTCTGTAATGCATGATGTTCATTTTAAGCTAACTAAAATGAATAAAAAACGTTAATATAAAATATAAATTTGTTTGTTAATGTTAATTACTTTCTTAAACCTGGATGTTGTTTAGTGATTCAAGCCTGTAAATCTGTTGGACTAACAAGGAATTGTCAAAATATTTAGTGGCAATATAAACGTGTTTGTATAACAGATACTGAGTAATATCACAGTGTGGTTGGGTGGATTTCTTTTAGTTTTGGCCGATCAATTTCTTAAAAGAGCGATGACTTGTCTCATGCCCTAGGGAGAGTTTTTCAAATGAGTTCTGACATGAAATATCACAGATGGGAATACAGATTTCTCAAAGGGTGTGCTCAGGTTAAAATAAAAGAGGGAGGAAGTGGAATACCCACACAGCTTTCATTAGGGTCTCTACTTAGCTACTTGGAAGTCCGTAGGATGACTCAGGACTCCTGTGTGGCAGCAGCTAGGTCTTGCCCACATCTCTGAGACACTGTCTGGAGAGATCCATTTCTCTCCACAGATATAGCTTTGGGGAGTAGAGGCTACTAACTGAGGAACCTAAAACATATTGTTTTAGAGCTTTCAAAAATCCAACTAATTTCCACTTTATATCTGTAGGGCTGAGGCTGAAAATTTATTTATTTTGGTGCTCTTGACACAAACTAGCAACCTAAACACAAAAGAATTTGAGACAGGGAATGATTTTGACTTCAAAGACCAAATTGATTTACTTGCGAAATCAAAAGCCATTTCATTCATTTGTTCCTTGTCCTCCATGCCCTATAGAGGAGGTAAAGTGAGTGAACGGCTGGCGAGTGCTTGGCTGCTGGCTGGAATCAACCTGTCATGCTGATCTAAACTGGACTGGAGGCGCAGAGGTGAAGATTGGTGTGAGGCTATCTTCTTCATGAGTGTGTCAGGATATAGAAACTTTGGAATGGAAATTGCTATCCACATTCTATCCACCTCACTTAACGAAAAAATTTTAAATGTTGTGTCACTTGAGTGACATGATTCTGTCTCTGCAGCTATGTCACCCCTGAATTCCCCTGGGATCAGCAGATTCAGAGAAATGAGTACTATGAAGAACTTGAAAGATAGCTATAAATCCCTATGAACTAACGTTACGTATCTCAGTTTTGATTATTGTTATGACTTCAGTTCTGTCCTAGCCCAAACCAGGACACACTGTTTATACAATTATATAAGAAAATATCGACAGGATTGGACAGTGTACTTGTCTGGGAGCATGGCGTTTAGTTTCACATACTACCATTTGGTGGCTTTTCAAAGATACCACTGGAAGGTGCTTTTTGAGAAAGTTTCCAGCTTGGAAACTCTCAAAATCTACAGATTTGAGGTGGAACAAAAGCCTTTGGTACAGATAAATAAATTCAGAACTATTAACTTTGAAGAAAAGATACTGGGATACATGTTGTTGCTTTGTAGCAGGAGTCTGTGTCTGGGGTAGCAACTCAGGCTTTTGAACAGAGAGCTGCAGCCTATACAATATCATATAGATCTTCCTGCAGTTGCAAAAAAAGATATTTTTTTCCTATGTAAAAATATTGTGGCTGTAAATATCTTCAAGAATATGGTTTATTTGCAGGCAAAACACATACTGAGGGATTGACAGCAAAAGCCATCTACCCAAGTGCTTGTATTTGCCTGCCATTCCTTTATTGCTAACATCACAGAAGATAACTGAGTTCAGTGCAATTTGGAGAGAGATGAATTGGCAGAAAGGCACCACGGAGCCCAGGGTAGTATGTGCATTTCAACCAAATGTTTTATATGCCATAGCAAAGCAGATGACAAGTAGGTCTTGTTCACCTTCAATTATTTCGCATATATTTGTTGCAAGACCTTTGCCCATGAGCAGAAATAATTTAAGATTATTTATAATTCCATAGGCATTATTCTGGTTTCTTCTGATTAGACCAATTATCAAAGCAAGGCAAGTTGTGTCTGCCAGAATGAGAAAGCAGTGATGGATTCTAGCATTTTTTATGCAGTCCAGAAGTCACAAAAGGTCTTGCTCCTCTGAACAATGTAGAAAGCTAACATCAGGCAGCAATATCTTTTTGCAGAGAAATTTCAGGCAATACGCAAGCCAATAATTCTTTTTTTTTTTTTTTTCAGGGGGTATGCCCCGCTCTCTGGACAACATTGCTGACTTATCTGTATGTCCTTGCTGTGCTGTCACTGCCTGCTTTCTGTGCAGACTGCAGTGCATAAGTGGAACTCAGTAACTTGTTTTTTATCCATGTCCCAATACAGTTTTTCTGCCTACCACATTCAAGACTGCAGACCCATTTTACATGTGCTGGCATTTCTGGGTGATGTTTTCCATTATTTCGTCTTTCTGTTCCACAGAGGGGCCAAATGAATTCTCACAACAATTCTGAATGAATGTCAAGTGTTAGATCTGATGTCATCAGTAGGGTTCTGCATAAGCACTACACATAGCGACAGCTACAGGATGGGAAGAAAAAAGGAAAAAGTTGGGCTAGATTCAGATAATTGTCCAAACAATATCATGTTAGGTTCTATAGTCTTTTAAGAAGAGCAATTATCCAGACTGTTTGCCCTTGTAAATACTCTGTATTAGTCAGCAGATGGCATTCATTGTACATTAACTACTCCACCAATATTACCACAAGTACTTTAAAACACAAAGCATATGTTTTCCTCAAAGAGACACATTATTTCCTCATTTGCAGTTCAGTGTTAATCGTAGAACAATTTAGTGGTAAACAAAGGAGGTAATTTTTCATCCCCATTTACTCTGAGTAACAGATTTAATGGAGTCTACCATTGTACAAAATGTAAATAAGACCCGTGAAGGCAAAAGGTTTTTCAGGGTATACAAGCTAAGAGAAGGTCACACATTGACTTTTGGCAGGAAACTTGACAGCACTGCTGAAACATTTTGGATAAGACTAATTGAGAAGTTCCAGCAAAGTGCCAGAATGGGAAGATGACTCTTTTCTCCGATCATCATGGTTCAGAAAGCCAAAATCTCACTTAAAATGGCTTTGAAATATATTTTTGCATTTCATTGTTAACGCAGGGCCAAACTGGATTGGTCACAGCATACCCCAACCACATAAAAATGCCAATAGTCTACACACACTGCCCTCTCAGTATCTCTGGGGAGGAGCCTGGCCCTTCCACACAACCCTGATGAACACACTGTTCTCTCGCATGCCTTGCACCTATACTCATACCCATCTGTCTAGATGGCATAATGCCCGCTCATAAGGTGGTGTATCAATTTCAAACGGGCATAAGTGCCAATTAAAGATTGCTTTTCAGCTAGAGTGTAGAATGTAAAAAGTGTCCTTTTTCTTTACAAGATGAATGTTCTAGTGAAAAATAAAGGTAAAATGAAGGCCATGTGCTTCAGTCCTTGACATCGCAGTTACAAATATTAGTTGGGGACATGAACAGCAAAATTTGCACCACAGGAAATTTGCAAAAGTCTCATCTTCGTATTTACATTGATTTTGTGAATGAATTCGTATTTTATAGTTTTGTTTTTCAAAGATGTCTATGAATGCAGAAATAATTTTGGAAACCATAATTTAATATAGTAATAGAAACCATTAAGCGCGCACACACACACATGTATACATATATAAACACACACTGGATTTATTTCCCTTTTTCCTGACTCCTACTATTTCATTATGCAAATTCTAGTTTTAAATAGTCATAAGCAACTTAAGCTTGTTCATGATGCAAAATCTCCAGGACAGTACATGCTTCCAATCCATTTGCCAAATTCTGCACTCATGGAAATAATTAAACTCAAACAAGCATTACCAGGAATGTATTCATTTAAAGCATTCCAACAACTTTCCCTCATCCTCATTTTTCTTCTTCTAATTGCTGTTTGTGAGCTTCCATAGATGGAACTATAAGCGCACCTGCTTAACAGAGGATAAACTCAGCTACTTTTTCATTTAATGGATCCTGCATCAACATCTGAAGTACAATAGGATTTAGCTATTGCATGTTGTAAGCCACTATTAGGTAGCTTAGTGTAACGATGTGGAGACAAAGAACTGTCCTAAATGGTAGTACGTTGTTAAACATGCCAGTAACCTATATCCAGAGAGATGTCACTACAACATCTAGGTGCCATATAACCTGGATTCTGGCATGATTCTCTTAGTATGCACGGGAGGAGCCAGTTGGCTATGTATTTGGGAATCAAACTTGACAAGTTTGGATGGGTGGATACTTTACTGTCATAATAATTTTTCTCAGTGCAAAAAGGCTGTGGTATTGCATAAGAGAGCTCCTTCCTGCCCACCTTCCTCCACCCTAGTAATGGAGGAAACAGGTGAAGGAGCTCACAAGAGACCAGAGGAGCACACATGAGGATTGTTACATTAATGAGTTTCTCACAGGGAAAGCTTTTTCTCTGCTGCACTTAATATTCGGCATCTGGGCAAAAGTGTCACCAAATCACCTGTTTTTTAGAAAGTGGCAGTTCTTTAAGAGATAGTTTAGTTAACAGCTGTATGCTTGCTCTGTNTAGAAAGTGGCAGTTCTTTAAGAGGTAGTTTAGTTAACAGCTGTATGCTTGCCCTGTATTTCCGAAGAATTTTGCTAATGTTCATAATAAGCTTTTAATTCATAGTCACAGAATAATTTTCCTACACTGAGGGAAACACAGACAAGTTTCAATAGATGTATGTCAAAAAAGGGCATTCTTAACTTGTAGGANTATTAATGAGTTTCTTACAGGGAAAGCTTTTTCTCTGCTGCACTTAATGTTCGGCATCTGGGCAAAAGTGTCACCAAATCACCTGTTTTTTTAGAAAGTGGCAGTTCTTTAAGAGGTAGTTTAGTTAACAGCTGTATGCTTGCCCTGTATTTCCGAAGAATTTTGCTAATGTTCATAATAAGCTTTTAATTCATAGTCACAGAATAATTTTCCTACACTGAGGGAAACACAGACAAGTTTCAATAGATGTATGTCAAAAAAGGGCATTCTTAACTTGTAGGAGGGAATCTCAGAGCTTTTACCATGACCTATGCTATTTTTCTGAACTGAAATGTGAAAATTTNTTCATAGTCACAGAAAAATTTTCCTACATTGAGGGAAACACAGACAAGTTTCAATAGATGTATGTCAAAAAAGGGCATTCTTAACTTGTAGGAGGGAATCTCAGAGCTTTTACCATGACCTATGCTATTTTTCTGAACTGAAATGTGAAAATTTTTAGCTGTGTATACATGACATCTGGGATATATGTACCCCATATACTGACATATACACAACTTCTCTCCAGGTGAGGAGATACGGAATATTTCAGGTCACTGACAAGCATATTCAGACCTATTCAGTGAGTCATGAAGACCCAATCAGTGTGATCACTGGTTTTTGATGCCTCCTGATGTAAACAATAATTACAGAAACGTTTACTGTGATCAGCCAGAAAATGCCATCCAAGTTAGGGGCAAGCATGTCCTCCAGGGGTAACTTCACTGTGGATTTATTTATGCAAGACTCCTTGTTTCAGCCTGAGTCTAAAGATCCAGGCTATTCCTTTCTTTATTGTCATTTTACATTTGAAATAATTATCACTATAAGTCAATTCCTCCCGCACAGGGCATAAGGTGAGATGTGTCTTTATGGTCTATAATTACTGAGGATAGGAAATGGAGCAAATAAAGCCAGAAGCATCAATGGCTGTCAATAGAGACGGGGATTTTTTATCTCCCAAATCAGTTTTAGGCTCTGCAGGTTCCGAGAACATAAGTTATGACAGAAAGAGAAAAGGGCCATCTGGTCCATTTTGCCTGTATGTTTGTGCTATTCTGAGTCCCAGCTTTTAGTTTATTCTCCAAGTTCCTTATTTTCCTTTCCTTCCACAGATATGGTTTGATATTTATCAGAGAATGTACAACTATTTTCTTTCATTATTTTCCTAGGCGATTTTGAAATTGTATATGCAACCTCAGTGCCACATTCTCCTCTTCTGTGTTCCACCTGTGTTTTACTTTTTGTTCCTATTTTTAGCCAGCATTCTGCAAAGCGTTCAGCTTATTACTGATGCAAACTCCCTTAATACACATTATTGTTCAGTCTGTCCTAAGCCTTTGCAAGCTTCTGTGACATGATCTTTCAGCCTGATCTATTTTCTGTAGCTGTAACTCAGAGGCCTTTGTTGGAACAGTACATTTTGTTTGGTTATATTCTTTCTATTCCAGCTGTCTGTTATTATATTACAGCGATCAGTACTGTGACCTATATTCAGAAAGACCACTGTTGAAACGGAATGATGAATATCTCAATATTACTAGATAACAATGTATTTACAACTATGTGGTCTCTACACCACTCACATCCCTCTCATTAACTTGACACAAAATCTGTTACTTCAGAAGTTCCCGATGCAAACTTGGCTCTGTGACTATGACAGAAATGTCTGAAATTCTGAATTTCTGAACTCCTAAATTTTGAATTTCTGCATGAAGACATCCTTGAACGTAATCAGACTGCAAACAGCTGAATGTTATGTGAGCCTTCCCATTAATATTAATACAAGCTACAGTGACGTGTGATTCATCTATTTTGAAATTAATGTTGTCAGCATGGGGTTCAGGTGCTGTGTATGACAAAACTCACAGGGCTGAATTTCTGAGATGAGAGCCTGTCTGTGGTAACGCTTTGCTTCTACTCATTCTTTGCAGGTTCTCATCTTAAAGGGTTCGTAAAGATCGGGCTTTGGTGAAGTCAAGTAGCTGGAGTGGCAGTGGTGTCATTCGGGTGATTGGGCTGGAAGACCAGCCACCACTAGAAAAGCAATCATAACTCAGGTTAGATGTGATTAACTTCAGAAATGCACCAGGAAGAGTGACTATTTTTTTTACTTTTGCTCATGTTGAGCAAAAGACTTTTATAGTATGTATGTGGACAAACACATTTAGCTAAGAGAGGAATAAGGGGTAGAAGTTAGTTAGCATCAGCAACATTTCAAATTTATCTGAACTGAGTTTTAAATGGGTAGCTTTCTTCTATATCTTTATGTTTACTAAAGTCTTGGAGAACAAGGAATTCACTAGAGGATGGATGAAACTCTGACCTGCTTGGTAGGTATTATGAGGACAGCTGGAATACGAGGCTTCATTTCAGCTCCACCAGCAGCCGAGAGATTCAGTGAACCCCTTTCTTCCTCTATGTCTCAGTTTTCAGCCAGGGAAAAGAGAACATGTACCATCTTTTCTGTTGCTTCTGTCTTTTTTTTCTCCCTGATACGTGAGCACCCTAGGGGTAGTCTCCTGACTGAAGGTGCTATTTAAGAGTTGCCAGGATTTTATCCTCCCTAAGGGAAGAAATCCACAGCATTGGTTAATAAAATCCTCAAACGAATTGCTCTGTTTTTAGATTGCTGGGAACAGAGAGTGAGCACCATGTCACATGTGTTTAAGGTAATTAACTGACTTAGCAGTGTACAAAAAGCACTGAGAGTGGTGAACCCAGACAAAGTTTACACAGCAGGGGTGAGCTGCCTTTTCCGTCAAGCTTGTGCTTGTTTCAGTGGTTTGAAGGATATTGTTCTGCATCCAGTCAAAACTGGATCAAAACTCTTCAACAAAGTATAATAAAGCTGGAAACCATTCCCTTGAGCTGCAGACATTCAGAACAGAATAAAATAAAACAAGTCTGCTCTGATTTGATTTGGTTTATTTCTCCAGCAGTAGTGCTTTTACGCCTGAAATTTCTTTCTGCAAAAGCAAAATAATGCTTTAAACTATGGTTTAAAAGGAAGAGAACACAAGCAGTTTCACTCCTTGTTGTGGCAAAGAGACTTCCTGCAGTCCACGCATGGAACCTTTTCTGAAGAATGTGGCCAACAACATCAACATTAGAATCAAATACATTGATATAATTCATGACAAAAAGAATATGTAAAGTGTAATTTGTTACTTAAAGACTTCTGTAAAGCATATACAGGGAGCTGGTTATTGCTTCAGTGAAAATTCACCATGACAATAAGCCAATTACTGATGTCTGTGATCTGCTATAAAAGAAAAATGCTCTTGATGGCAGCAGAATTCTAATGATAGGCATGTAACCCATGTCAGCACTTCAATTAAGTGTTTTATACCACATCCCACATGTGGGAAGCTAAACAAGCTTCTGCAAGCTAAGTCTTGGTTGCGAGAGCTCCTGCACTGTTTTTTGATTTATTAAAGAAACCCACTGAGAAATAAAAAATGATCATAACTGAGTTGGATGAAGTCACATCAAAATCCTGTTACTTTGATGATGGTGAAAAAACAGGCCTTTATTAAAACAGATTTTTGTTGTCACTTTGACCGCTCTCTTGTATAAGATTTCCTTCTAAACAACCTCAGTGAAATGAATCCAATGACTAATTATCAAACATTTATTTTTGCTTTTGTTTATGTGGGCAAAGGATATAGAAGAAGGGTAAGCTTCATATGAGTTCTCCTGTCCAGAAAGATGCAAAAGAAAGATGACTTTCTTTTCTTTTCTTTTCTTCCCTGCTGCCCGCCCCCCC
>VZSC01014889.1:144360-251809 GCA_013398225.1 Steatornis caripensis
ATTCTATATCAAATTCATGTTGCTGATGTGGAAGAGACTGTGTAAATAAGTCAAGTCAGATAAAGACAATGAAGAAGTCAGATCCAGTATGAAACCAAAATATTATTAACACTTTCAAAGCATTTCTCAGAAAAAAAAGTCAGTAAGAAAAAAAAAAGTTAGTGTATGTTGGTTCATTCTACATCTGTCTCTGAACAGAAACAAACTTTATTCAGGCAGTAGATGCTTAGGAGTAAACCTGAAGAAACAAAAGTCAATGGCAATTAGAAATTAAATTTTTTCAGAAGCACTTAACTCACTCCTAATTTTTAAGCATCCTGCAGTTTCTAATTTATTACTCCTTATAATACGTAACTATGAGGCTGGAAAATGCTCTTACCTCTGCTCTACAAATACGTAATTGAAATGAAGCACCTGGAAAGTCTTGGTTTCATCAACTGGTGTCAGAGAAAAATAGTTAAAACTGAAGAATGGTCTTGCAGAGGAGAAAAATTGATATATTTCAAATAATATTTTCAGTAAACTAGAAAAAGACCTTGGAATAAATAACTAATAGATAACTCTAATATGAAAAATTGATATTGACTGGGTCTAGTTAAGGCTGGATGTTCTATGACATATTTTTGGAGGGTCACAAACATCCTGATGTAAATGTCAGTCAAAAGCTGTGTGAAGCAAAAGTATATACATGGCCTGTATATGCAGGAAAGTGTCACTGGTAGTTTTGAGAAGGCTTGTGTATGAAAAGAAAGTTAGCAGAAGGGCTATGGAAACTGACAATGGAGTCTGAGAACAGATAGTTGGTGCACAGGTGCCCCTTCGCAGGACAGCAGTATCCTCTCTTGGAAAATGGCAGCTACAGAGGGCATTATCCACAGAGAAGTGCAAAAATCAGCAAGTGAGTTACAAGGACTTGAGAAAGATTTCCGTGAAAAATATTAATAGCAAAGAAAATGTGCATCTGCAGTAGATTATAGTGGGACTGTCTTGATGATTCATGTGCTTCTCAGCATGAGTAAAGTGAGGCAAATCTGATGTTTACCAGGTATAATCTGAGAGCTCATTCCATGCACATACCAACGTAAAACACTTTGACTGATGCCACATGTGGGTACGTGTGTATGTGTGTTCATTTAAAGACCATTGTAAACTGGTTATTTCCTTACTATCTTGTCATTGCTCCTACAAAAACCTTTAATATCTGCAAAACTTGAAGAAACTGAACATAACGTTACCAAACATTATTTTCCCAGGATCTGGCCCAAAACATGGTTCTAGAGAAAAAAACAGCATAGATGTTTCTATTAATCAACAGCTGTTAATATTTTTTTGGAAGGGAGAGGGAACATAGTCAGTCAATAGCAGTACAATCTCTTTGATCCTTATGTGCTTGTTAGATGCAGACATTTTACTCCTTGTCTCATAGAGGCCACAGAAAAGTTATACCAGCCAGGCATGTTGCTCATTTATTTAAGCTACTTTTGCTTGAGGCTTTCTGGTTTCTGCAATAGAACATTGCTCGACATTACTTCCACAACAACAAGGACTCACCTATACAAATCATCTTGCAAAAATCTATTTATCTGCGATGTTCCCTTCAGTAGTTCTGAGCAGAATTTCAAAAACATGAATATGCTCAGTACTCAAACAGCATCAGATGTGACTAGTGAATATTCTTTACGTCTGTCATTTTGATGGTCACTACTCCAGGCTAATCAGGACAATTCTATAAACATACCATTTTGATGTCTTAGTTACTTATTCCAAGGTCTTTTTCCAGTTTACTGAAAATATCATCTAAATACCATCTTCATTGATGTTTTCATGTTTTTTTTTTAATCTTCCTAGGAACTATGTACAAGACTTCTTGAGATCTTCTATTTTAGAAGGGTTCAGGGTTAAACATGCTATGGGTACCTTGTACACAGATAAGAGTCCCATGGCAGCACTGTGCTTCTAGCTTGCCCCCATCTCTGGTAGACAATGAGAACAGGTACTGGAATTCCAAGTATGCCCTAATTAATTAACACACACTAGTGGTTAATCAGTCAGCAGCGTTCCCAGTGCTGTTCCTTGTGTGGTGGATAGGTGTATGTTCTTCACTGAGGACTTCAGATCAACATTTATTATTTTCTTCTTTTGTTCTACAGAAAACAAATTCCTTCCTCCCCCCTCTGATGTTTTTTTGGTTTTGCAAAAATGCATTGCAGTAAATTCCCTCAGAACTGTCCAAAATATAAACATGTGATAGAAAATAAGCTTTCCTGAAAAGTCAGAAGAACACTGTAAAGAAAGATAAAGGCCTGTGTAGCTATAGGCTATATGCTCAGGCATGAATTAGGAACTCACTAGCTCTGCTACTGACCATGGCAATCTGACATTTCAACTATGGACAGACGTGTTGTCTTAGGTCTAGTTTGTGTCCCTGAATCTGACAGAGTCTATGATGAATTCAGTTGGGCTCCCACATCAAAACAAAATGGGCTAGGTTAAACAGCTAGACCTTGCAAAACTTGCTTATTTGAAACAAGATACTTTTTGGAGAGCTAAAATACCAGTTGGGGATTGCAGGAAAGGGAGTCTTGGACAGATCATGATTCTGCCCCTGCTGTGCTGTCCCACATGTCATCATCTCTCTCCCCAGAAATAGGACTAGAAATGCAGGATTTCCAAGATTCTGGAACAGGCAATGGCCTATTGCAATCTGCCTGTTCCTTGTGGCCATTTACATATCCATGCTGTCAGACATGAGGGTGACAACAATCTTTGTCGAAGGGGCAACGACATGCATCTGGGCTCTAGTGAAGGACATTCTTCCTTCAGCTAGCACAACAGTTTACAGAACGTATTTCTATACCTTTATATAGTTGTCCTTTCTTGAAGCAAAATTACTTTGTGTACAGTTTTTCCACAAACATCATGTCTGCTTTCCTGGGCAAACAGATTTTGTTTTCATTTATGTCTCTTGGACAATCTTATTTCAAGTGTTTTTTTTTTTTCCACAACTGACATAAGCAGTTATTCAACTTCCCCACATAATGTGATTTCCTTTCATGCTGAAGCAGGATTAAAAGTGACTGTGTATATAGCCTTTTCTGTCCCACGCCTATGTGTGAGTATTCAAACCAGATTAACCATCTCTTCCTACTCCCACCTCACCCAGAGTTTTCCTCATTTGAACTGTTGGTGTCATCAAAATATGCTGTACCCACATACTCTTTTTCCTTCTCTTTGTTTATTGATGTTGCATCTCACTTCTTGACTAAGAGTTTCTAAATTGTCACAGAATAATAAAAGGCCTTAATAATATCTTGTACAAGGAGTCAGGCACTTTATCATTGAAATATGTCTAGTAAACCAAATCCTCTGACTTCTATGTGGTTTTAGCTAAGGCATCAACAAATACCTCTTAAACACTCCTACCTTTTATTCATCTCTCCTAGGTCAGCAGTCTTTACGGTGTTGTGCGTCCTCACAAATAATTGTACTGCATTGCTGAAAATTTAAGATGCCTAGAGGAGCGTCACCGGGTGAATGTAGTTGGTGTCCTTGTGAGTGCTGGTTGCTAAACTGCCAGAAGAGGGTCAGGAGAGGCTATGGCTCTCTGTGTCTCTACTCTGGCTGAGCTGGTACTGAGTTTTGTTGGAGACCCAACTTCAAATGCACTTTGACAGCTGTTAGAGAGAGAAGCAGCAGTATCCTGGGTCCTGAAAACTTTTGTGATATCCAGAGGTGTTAGCATGACCAAGATATGACCTACTTTCTCTTCCTGGGGCAGAAAGTCTTTTGAATGTCCGATTGGTTTCTATAACCCAGATCACACCCTGAATGCAGCTCTTATGCTTCAGCGAGTGTAGAGAATTGGAGCTGTCACATAACTCTGCTTTTTCAGTTACAACACTACGACAGGCTGACCTCTTATTGCAGTCCTGAAAACTAATACACAAACTTCTCCTCTGGTCTTCTACCCCATGGAGTACAGCTTCCTGTGTTTGGCTTTACTGTTACCAGTATTGCTCTACTCCTAACTGCCCACATCAGAATAATCCAAAGGCTGACATTTCTGTCTGTCATAAAGCTATTTGTATCTGTCTCCAAAATCTTGCATGAGAAAGCTTTAACTTTTTTCTTTTTTTTTAATCACTACTTCAAATATTTGCAAGAACTCTGATTTTTCATCCTGTCTTCTCTTTGAACAGCCAACTGCTGGTTGTAGCATTTCTTTCCTTTTATTCCTCTGACACCATAGTCATTCTAATTCTATTTCTACCTACACACTGTGTATCCTTCTCTAACAAACTGTAGCTTCTCCTCATGTAAATTCCTCCCAATAACTAACTCTTTCCAGAAGGCTTGTGCTATTTTAAGAACTGTGCAGTGTCACCTTATGGATTCCTCTCATGCTTGCAACATAGCTTTACAGTTTTAACTTTCACAGGGAAAACATGTCTGCTTTGCAGATGGAGTGGCAAGGGGTTGTGAAGAATGGGGCTGCAACTGATTCTGGATTTTTTACCATGTGTGCAATATAGGCATGTGAGAGAGTCACCCCAGGGTCTCTTTGTAGACAGTGGAGAAAATACACATTTAGAGGGCACAATCCACCTAGCTTATTTTAGAATGTCATATTTATGATGAGGAAAACAATACCTTATAAGTCTTATTCCTATCCATTGATAGTGGCTGAAACCTCAGGTGATTACCTCAGCTGTAGATATTGGAGGCTTCTTTCAAATATAATGCACTTTCATAGCAAGGGAGTCAGCCCGGCTGCCAGGAGTAACACCTGAAGAAGCAGGTACAGTAGGCGATTTCCACTGAGATTTTGATACTAACACAAGAACCGTCCAGAGAGGTGAAAACTCCAAGGGGTATTGCCAGAAATCAATTATTTTGTAGCTCTGTAGTATTTTTGGGTAGACTCAACATAAAAAACTGTGTTTAAGAAATTATCTGTGAACATTTTTTCTATTTCTTAGGTGATTTTCAAGGAGTTAAAGTTGGAAACAAGATCAACAATGGTGGGAACCTGAATAATATGGAAATGACTGGAAAGGTTTTATTAGACTTAGTATTAGTTTTTGGAGACCAAAGCAGTTCATTGCGGAGTCCTTTAGCCCTCAGAGGAGAGATGTGATCCTGGGTGAGTGGTTAGGTACACCACTACTGGGAACTATAAATATACTTTTTTCACAGCTAATCAATTCAGAGATGTGTGTGGGGCAAAGGTTTGATCCAATTAACACAGTCTGTTGACTTTCTATATAGAGAATTTAGCAAGGACTGTGATTAAGCTCAAAAATACATGCCAATCGAATGCTTCATCTGCCTCAGAAGAAAAAAGGCATAGGTGAACTTTGTTAGTGGAGGAGGACAAATATTTAAAAACAAGATCTACCATGCCTGTTGAGATGTGTACACAAGAAATAGAAGCATTAGTTAGTTGCTGTCACATTCAAATGACATTTTAAATTACTCAGAGTACAGATGCATTCTTTGTTTTGCAACACATTTTACATACTTCTGTTCCTGCATCGAAACGTAATAATAATTCGTTTACTGCTAAGGGACACATGAAGTTTATACCAGGAAAAGGTTGAAGATGCATATCCATAGCTTTCATTTAGAATGCCAGTAAATAATAATATTAATAATTCTGGAGTAATTTTAACTCTCTATATCTAAAAGTCCTTCAGTTATAAATGGAAGTCTAATATTATACGGAATCTCCTGTGTTCCTATGTCATGTGAACAGGATGTCCATATGGCATTTCACAGGATACAGAGAAGTACCAGCACCTTAAACCCGTGACATCAAGGATATTATATGTCTCTTTCTGTCTCAGAGGGATAGAATGCCACAGCAGTTCATAGTTAAGGCAGTTCTTTTTTTCTCTTTCCAGAAACTTTGGAGCAAAATAGTGTTGAGATTGTGGGAGTGGTGTTGGATAAGAGGAGACAAAGTTGTAGACGAGTAAGTATTGGAGAAGCTTGGTGGCATTTAGGAAGCGACTCTATGGAATCTCCCTTCTGGAAGGAGACAAAATGCCTAGTCCAAATTTGTAGGGAGGTGTTAGATGAAGCAGAAAGGGGAGGAAAGAAGCGTGTTTCCAAGAGGTGAACAGTACTATCTTAATCTTTACTGTAGACTCAGAACTAATGGGAAATTGACCCTGGGCTTCTGGAAGATGCCAAAGGATATTTGCTTTAGGGAAAGTTGGTTTATGAGACTGATTGCTCCTCAAAGATCAGCATAGTGTTGTCTAACCTTATTTAAAGTACACATTCATTCCTAATTTTCATGATGTGTAATATTTTATCAGGTGTCCTAATGATACAGCTGAGGATGTAGTTCTACACTAATAAATTTTCCGTGTTCATCCTTAATTATGTCCGTGAGAACAGAAGTTCTTGAATCTCTGTTTCTGTTTGCAAAATTATTCCATCTCTTTTCTCGTTGTTCTTTTATCATTTGCTGTCAACAGGCTGGGGAGTAAATATTTAGATGATTTTTAGATATGCTTGAGAAATCTTTTCATTTTACACGTGAAAGGTCTTAAGTACAGAGTCACAAGGTTGCAATTCTATTTTAATGACAAAGGTAATTTTGTCCTCAAAACTTCCTCAGGTTCGTCAGTGGCTGTAAAGACATGTATATTATTGATCAGACATGAAGTGGACTTTAGTACCTAACAATATTCCTGATATTTCTTAAAGAAATCTGTTTGCTAATGTAAATGTTCTCACAATGTTAATTAATGCCTGGGAAATATGTCAGCAAAACTTGTTTACTCTATGTAATTTGTTCGTTAACAAACTATGCATGAATGGAGCACAATCTCAGCATATATGTTTTCATTATTCAGATTTATTTATTGAAATGTGTTGTTAAGTTGACAGGATTTGCTGCTTTTTTTTTTTATTAACTTATACGAATTTGTTGCTCAGCATTTTAAAAATAAGTTGTTCTTCTCCACCCCAAAAAGCACATTGTCTGACTATTCCTTAAATTTTTGAGCTGTACTTAAGCTCAGAATCTCCGTGGGGAGTCTTCAGCAAAGAAACATGAAGTAATTCACAGAATTAACCTGCAATACATTTTCTGATTTTATTATTATTGGCATGCCTATTTGCTAAAATGTCCTTTAAAAAAATCTTAAATGTAGTTGCATAGTCATGGTGAGTTTGCCCAAAATTCTGAAAGCAATTTTACAGAAAATTTTTGCAGTGAGCGCTCCACTCACAAATAGCAAGAGAAGCAGGAATAGTTTGACAGTTTCAGTTGCATGTGATGATATTCTATGTGTCGAGTTGTTGTTAAGGAAGAAGGACATGTAGATGTGCTACACTGGGAACTTTTCTCTGAGGTTTTATGAATATAAGAAGAGATCCAGAATGTTATCTGTTAAAATAGAAAATTAAAATCCTCATGAATTGATCATCCCTGATGCTTTATGAAAAATGACTTTCTGTTCATTTTCAACTTTTAGGAATTAGAATGTGAAGTGTACAGGTATCCTTTTAAAAATAATAAATAAATAAAAATAATCTGTGATTCCAGTCTTGGTATCAAATCCCAAAGAGATCATCCTTGTTTTTCTCCATCAAACTATATCTATAAATAATTCAGTCTGTCTTCTTCCATCATATGCTGTGCCAGAATATATTTTGCCTCATATCAGAATAATATGTATTATTTATTGTAAATTTTAAAGAATAGTATGTTGTCAATGCAATGATAAGATAAAATAGATGATGGAATAATGAGTAATTTAGGTTGAGAGGAAAGCCTAGTTCAACTTCCCACCCAAAGCAGGGCCTGAGTTTTGAGTATGTCCAAGGGTGTAGTTTACATCATCTCTCTGGGTAACTGTTCCAGTGTTCTACCACCCTCACTATGAATATTTTTCTTTTTTCTCTTACTAAATTTCCACTTGTTGCAATTTGTGTCCATTGCCTCTTGACTCACTTGAGTATGCTCATGTGTCTCTTAAAATGGGGAGCCCAGCACTGGGCCCAGCACTCCAGATATGTCTCACTAGGACTAAGAGGAGGGGAATGTCATTTTCTCAACCAACTACCTACGCTTTTGACAGTATAGCCCAGGATGTGGTTTGCTTTCTTTGCTACCAGGGCACACAGCTGACTCACATTCAGCTTGATATCCACTAGGACGCCCAAGTCTTTTTTTGCAAATCTACTTTCCAATCAGTCACCCACCGGTCTCTACCAGTTCTTGGGTTAGTCCTCCAAGGTGCAGGACTGGGCATTTCCCATAGTTGAGCTTGTTAAGTTTCCTGTCAATGCATTTCTCCAGTCCGTTAAGGTCGTTCTGAGCAGCAACCCTGCTGTTGGTTTTGTATCAGCCACACTCCCCCAGCTTGATATGATCCATAAACTTTCCCAGCATGCATTGCATCTCATCATTCAAGTCATTAATAAAAACAAAAACCAATGTTGGCCTCAGTATGATTGCACCTCTCAAGTATTGCTGGAAATTGGCCACTTCTTGGCCATTGTACCATTGATTATAGCTTTTTCAGCTCAGCAATTTGGGTAATTTTGTACCCACCTTACTGTTCACCTATCAAAGCTCTATCTCAGCAGTTTGGCAATAGGACCCTGTGGGAATCTGTAGTGAAAGCATTGCTAAATTTAAAGACAAATGACATTGGCAGTGGCCCTTTTGTTCACAAAGCCAGTCACTTCTTTATAGAAAACAATGACATCATGCATAGATGGAAAATCCATGCTGTGAACTGGACACAGCCTTATCTGTGTCTTTTGTCAATTGCTCACTGGCCCCTTTAAACAGGAGTCCTGTACTTTCTGTAGTCTTAATTCTGTTGGTAACATATTTACAGAAGCCCCTGTTGTTGCCCTTCACATCCTTTGCTAGTTTCATCTCCAGCAGAGCTATGACTTTCCTGAATCGACCCCTGTAAGACAGAGCAACTTCTCTGTATTCCTGCTAGGAACCCTGTCCTTGCTCCCTGCTTCTGAATACTTCTGTTTTGCATTTGAGCTGTCATGAGTCCCATGAGTCCCATGCTGACCTTTGACCACTCTTACTTAACTTTCTGCACATTGCAATGGATCACCCTTGTGCTTTGAGGAGGTTGCCCTTGATCATCAGCAGTTCTGCACCACTTCACCCTTCAGAGTTGCCTCCATGGGATCCTGCCAGCTCAAGCTAACATACACTGTCCTGAAACCAGGAATGTGGTTCAACAATGATCATCAGAGCTTTATAAGAGAAGTTTAGTTCACTCTTACAGTGGGTTTCTAGGGTTTGACCCAGCCCAGTAGTATTTGTCCTCATCCCAGTTGTCTGAGCCAAAGATATATTACCATCCCATCTAACAGAAAATCTAAGGAGCTTAAAACACTAAAATCTCTGGCCGTGAAGGTACTAAGGTACCTACATCGATTTAAATGAAACTTAGAACATTCTTGCACAGACAGCTGGATATAGCCCTAAAACGCCTTGCATTTAGACAGTGTATTATGTTAATTTGTACTTGGCTTAAAGCTGAATGTCAGCAAAACTGCTTTTCTAGGGAAATGAACCAAATTCACAGACCTGGGAGTGAGCACACACTATCGTGGTACATGAGTAGGAAGGAATAAGCCAATACAGATTCAGTCTGGAGAAGTGGAGAAAGGAAATACTGGCAAAATCTCTCTCTGCTTACAGCTGGCAAGTGGTATCTACAAGATGAGTGATAGGAACATCTCAAATTGCCTGTCAGTTTCTTTTGACTATACGAAGTCATTCCTGGTAGCTATTAATGAAAACCTAAATAGATTGATTTAGATCATTGGTACATTTGTATGACTACAAAACTTCAAAGATTTAAAACCCACTGAGTGCTCCCAGACAGGAAGATTCAAGAAACTTTTGTGTCTTTGTTCTCCAGAAAGGCAGGTGACTGCTTTATTTGTGCTGTGTTAATGAAATGTATTGGCTTGCATAGCCACACAAAAGATTAAACTAGAGGGTCAACAAAGTAAGAAAGAACTACTTGGCTGTCTGTATGGCCAGCCGAAGGAACACCAGCATTTCCAGTTTGGAAACCAAGAGAGATCTGTGAAGACAATGAGAAGAGATAGAAATCAAGTTTATGTTTACGGTGTGAACAATGCAAGATTTATGATGTCTTTGCTATTATTTATGGTTTAACTTGCACGGGTTGTGAGGAAAAAACGTGTTAGGTAAATGAACTATCCTCAATGAGTAATCTTATCAAGTGAAGTTCCAACACACATGCAACTCATCACTGACCCATACTTCAGCTCAAATCTCTCATGTCTTTTTCCTTGATTGATCTTTTGTAATCTTTCTGGGTAGGATAAGAAACTTTTTCATGAGATAATAATAATTTTCATTCTTTCTCTTGTCAGGGGCTTTGAGCTATCACTAGGGATATGTATTTACCTTTTGTTATTTTAGTCACACTAACTTCACAATTCCCCTAGATTTTTGTTCTGTGTACTTCTATGTATTCTTAATCAAGTGGCATAGTGTATTACTTGCTCAAAANAATAATAATAATTATTTTCATATAATAATAATATATTATTATTTTCATATAATAATAATAATTTTCATTCTTTCTCTTGTCAGGGGCTTTGAGCTATCACTAGGGATATGTATTTACCTTTTGTTATTTTAGTCACACTAACTTCACAATTCCCCTAGATTTTTGTTCTGTGTACTTCTATGTATTCTTAATCAAGTGGCATAGTGTATTACTTGCTCAAAATAAGACCATAAAGTTTAAGACATCCAAATTTCTGCTGAGTTGTTTATTTACCTTTCTCTCTGAATTGGTGGATTTGTATGTGCTCTTATGATCTCTGCTGTTGAAAAAGGCATTTATGGTATATATGGTATCTCATTTTAATTGTATATCTAGTCTATCTTATACAACTTTAGATTGATCTTTGTCTCAAAAAAAAGTTACTTTAGGAATATTATTTATAATATTTTAATTTATTAATTCAGAAGAAGTCTGGAAGATTACACTGGATGACATAATTTAATATTATGTAATAGAGTCTGAAGTGCGTACATATAAGAATCTTCTTACTCTATTAATAGGTGTCCTTAAAATCTATGTGTTTGAAAAACAAGTAAGTCAGAAGGGTGCTCAGAAGGCTATTAGCTTTTTCTACAGAATTTTAAGATCTTCTTTGGAACTGCTCAAAACAATTTTTGGTCTAGGAGAAGATAAGCAAGATGTAAATCAAGATAGTGGGGAAGATATTATTCCAACTCGTACTAATAGTCTAGTACCGGTTAATTCCCAAACCATCAAATGATAATCATGGCAAGCACGACACAGCATTAAAATGAGAGCGGTTAGTGAGATAGGTGTTATTTTGTGCCTGATTTCATTTGTTTATATATTTTGCTAATGAGTCCTAATTAATTTAGTCAGATGAGTAAATATATTGTTAAATTCTGCAATGATTTATACAGAGAGCACAGTAATAGATAACAAATCACATCTTGTCATTATGTTGACTTTGAAGAGTGAAAATAATTACCTCCACTGACATTATAGTATGGTATACACACAGGTGTGTAGAGAATGGATTTTCAAAGTGCCAGAAATCTCAGGTCATTAGTTTGTGGGGAATACCATAAAACCTTACCTCTCCAATAGGAAAGCCCACTGTAGGCTCCCAAAAGTTGAATACCCAAAGACCTACATTTACAAAGCAGGTAAATACTTAAACAAAACGTTTACTATCTATTTCAACGTGATTATCATACAACTAATGCTTTTCTACCATAATGGATCTGCTCTCACATTAGCAGTGTGCAGAAAAGACAGGATTTTATCCCACAGACAACAGTGGAACCTCAGACTCTGCAGCCCACTGAGGTCAACCAGCCTCTCGTAAGTGTGACTCAGTCTCCGTGGTGGAAAAGTTGCTGACAGCTGAGCGAGGCAGATTTGTGCTAGCTCAGATGTCTCCTCACTCTCATGAGGCGACCTCTGTGTCTGTAGGGTGAAGGCAAGTAGCTTGAGAGGATGCACATTTTTGACATAGGAGGGAGTGCATACAAGCATTGCAAGGTGCACAAAAATTACTGCATCTCTCTTTGTCTCTTTTATACAACTTTATTTTAACTGTGAGAAACCACACGATTGCTTTTCCTTTTCTTTTTCTGTTTCTGTTCAGATTTTGTGCACTCCTTTCTATAACAAATCCCCAAGGTTAATTCCCCAATTATAAATGAGAATTAAAGAGGCAAAATATAGAACAAACATCTCACAGATATTGTCCTATCATTCTCTCTGTGTACTGAAGTTCCTCACCTCTGTTCCCTGAGTTTTCTTTTCTTAGAGTTGAAAACACTCAGTAGGGAAGGGAAATGTTATTCTACCTACACAATGACAATGAATGGTGTGATTGCTCCCACCAACAAAGACAGTTAAGAAAATACTTTTCATGATGTTGGTTGACCAAACACAGAAAAAATATGCTGCCACTGCTGCTGATGTAGAGTGTATAATGGACTGGAAAGGACTCTCACAAGTGTGTTAGAAGACAGGCACCCATGGATTGCAAAGGTCTTTTGGAGGCTAAATGCTACACAGGTTCTCCTTTCACATAAATCAAAATACATTTGCATATCATCTGGTAATGTTTTCATGTACTTAAGACTTCCTGCCTTTTGAGAAATCCACCAAACTGATAATTAACAGAATGATGCATTGGGATTTTGTTTTATTTTATTTTTTAAATTTAATTTAATTTAATTTAATTTTAATTTTATTTTACTGGCACAGGTGAGCTCAATTTTTCCTTAGAACAGTTCTAACATGGTGGAGGTTGAGAACTTCTGACCCACAGGTACGTCTTCAACCAAATGAAGATCTAGGTGCCATTGCATGAATGTCTGAATTTAGTGGTCTGATGACCTGACTTCTGTAAATGACTGGTGTGAACCACATATATGTAGTTCCACAATTTATATTAGTCCAGTTTTGGAAAGGGGATCAAATTTCTAATTCCCTAATGTACTATGCTTTCTTATAGGGTTGTTATATTCCCTAAGGCTGATAGCTTGTTTTTTTTTATTTCCAAGTAGATATGGAGAGAAAAACCCAAGAAATACAGTAAAAAAAGCTTTGTTTTATTGTCTGTAAGTTTAACATTTCCTTCTCTGGTGAAAAAACTAGACTGTATCTATAGCTGCCACTGTGATGACAAATGTTTGATTTATGGGTCTTGAGGAAAACTCGATGGAGGAGTACCTGTGGGAGAAAATGATGCATTAAGGTTCTAAAGTCTGTGTTTTTTTCTGCTATTCAAGCTTCACTTGTGAGTTGAGTTTATATGTATCTTGTGTGTTTTTCATTAGTGAAAAAAGCACAGAATTGTTTACAGTGAAGAAAAAATCTGCCACATTTCAGAGGTATTTGCATTACTTGGTTTAAAAAATATTTTTTTTTAATTTCTCTGAGCAGCTCTGAGATGCACTGAAGCAGGCAGGAAAGCCATGATTCTGATCAGATCTGATCTCCTCATGCCTTCCTATGCCCTGTGCACACTTCCTACAGCTCTGTTTTAATAAGGTTCTGTGTTGAGAATTTGAGAGAGCAGATCTAGTTTCTCTTGTGCATTACAATCAAGGTTAATAAATGTGGGAAAACTGTGTCTAAATAAGTTCATTTTTTTTTTCATGCACTTCAGCTTCATTCCTCTTTGAATTATTGATTTCCCAGTCTCAGATTCTATGTGTTGGGAAATGACTTACACATTCATGATATTCACAGAAGCAATACTGAAAACCTTTGTATCCCATGACTTTTTCCTGAAATTATTACTCATCAATATGAATTAGTCATGAGAGATGACAAAACAGAATGTTCTTCTAGGAAGATCCGAAAAAGGGTAAGACATTGTTTAAAGATGAAAAATAAGAACATCTGGTTCGAACGAAAGGCAGAAACTTCTCAAATACTCCACTTATGGGCTGGATACAGGCGAATAGCAAGTGCCTCTCAGCCATCTTTCTTCTCTGACTTCTCTTCAGCCCATGTTCCCCAGCTGCTCAGGCTGATGAGATGTCAAAGTCATAGCAAACAAGATCCACGAAGCCTAGGATCTGCTTTTATCCTGTTCCTGGTTCACACTGGCTCAGCAACGCAGGCTTCAGTTCACAACAGCCAACCTGCCTATATCCTCAGGGTGCTTAACTGTACTAGTCTGCATTAGTGAGGCTGAAGCTGGTACTGGTGAGTTGACCACACCGCACATCACAAATGCCCTCACCTTTTCGCTTGCTATTATTTTCTCATTCTGCTTCTTTAGCTTTTCTGTTTTTTATCCCTCCTGTTTCCTCTTGTGCGGCCTCAAGTCAGAAACTCGCTTACGCCACTGGATATCTTGGCTACCAACATGAGAAAAAACAGATTTTTTAATCTTCTTTTTTAGGTACAGTTGAACGGCTAGTTTTCAAAGGCAAATTGAAAGTTAAAATAAAAGAAATGTCATCCTTATCCTGGGTCACAAAGACATGCAATATGTAACGTTGTTATTGTGGCTTGAATGACATTACAGTATTGACTTAACTGCTTTGCTGATGGGGCCCTATGTTTCCTTTCATTGGTTACAGCTTCATTTACTTTCTGAGCTTTCTATTTTTTGATTACTTTTCCATTGCATCTGCAATTAAAATTTACTAAATGCTATTGCTTCCTGGCACTTACTGATTTCAGTGAGTGTTTTGGGAAGAACCATCTGTAAGGAATGGAAAAGGATGAGATTTTTGTCAAGGGTCAAAACACTTGAGTTCAATTCAGTCACGTTGTTCTGTCTGTATGATCTTGGGCATATCTCTTGCATACATTGCCTAAAAGGGGAAATACAGTGAGGATTGCAGGAATTTGCTGTTATAGAATTGATAGAGTTTATTAATAGTAATATATAGCCAAAGAGATAAGAGAAAACAAGAAAAAAATGTTAGGAAAGGAAGATAACAGCAGGTAAATCACTATGTGAACATGCACCTACAATACAGCAAGTTCTAGAACATTTCACTCTATGCAAGGGAGCTTCCCAAATTATGACAGGCTACTGTAAGACACAGCTTTTTCAACAGACTGTCATGGTACAAGGACTAAAACAATGCCTGAGCTGTCCCTGGTGTCAGACAGAATTACTGTGATAGTCGGAGCAACATCCTGGGGAAATAATAATCTTAGGGTGTCCTGCTGCCCTGGTTTAGAAATTCCCCACATGAAAGTGGGGAGGCATTGCTCACTGATAGCCCATTTTCTCCAAATTCATTATGAATTCATGCAAATAAGGTGTTTCTCTGCAGTGTATAAAATGGACACATAAAATGACATTTTGAGGGTCTATTACAAGCCCTCCCAAACAAAAGAAAGCAAACCAAAGACAGTTCATCTACTTAGCACTAAATTAAATCAGAACGACCCTATTTCACTGTTTTGATGTAGCAGGTTCCTAACACTGCTTTTAGCAGGGTGCCGTGCTTTCTCATCTATGTTTGCCATAGATTGCATCTCTTAATGGGACTCTCCTTGCTGCCAGAATCTGTTTGTGTTTATAGTTAACTTCCTTTTGTTACTTCTCCAAATACAAACTTGATCTTTTCCCTTAAAATTTCTTTCTTCCTATGTCTTCCCTCCTTTCTTCTCTCTATCTCTCTCTCTCCACTCCCTCCCCACCACCATCTCCCTATCTTTTCTTCTTTTTGCCTGCCTTCTCTCCCAAAACACGCTTGTCATTTACTGAGGACATATTCTTGAGATTTCTCAGACTGCAAAATCATGTAACTTCCTTTGTGAGTTTAGGTACTATTTCCTGTACTTGATTTACTAATGAAAAATCCTTCATTTAATGTGGGTTAAGACCGTCTCCCCAACTCCCATCTCCCACCTTCCTCAACCCATTTTGGAGGATCAATATGCACCTTTCAGCATGAAAGGTCTTCATCCACTGAACTGTGTATTCATTGTCACTTTGCAGATTGCCTGAATAATTGATGCAAACACTTAAAAAGACTGAAAGCCTGACAGCTGCTTGATGCTGAACATGAGGTTATCAAATGTTTTCAGGTAAATAGAAATTTGGGATGACTGACAGATGTCTTTTTTTCTTTCAGGGATGCCATAAAATAAAAAGCAGAGAGTTCTGCATAACGCAGAGAAAAACCCCTTTGAATTTATTCAATATTCTTAGACTTTATTTGTAGTCTAACTGGGTTTGCTGAAGTTTCATCACTCAAAGCTCACTCTGATAGGATGCATAGTAAGACCCAACAATTCTTCGCATAGTCACAATTATTCTTAGACAGACATTTAGCTAAATTTTACCTAATGTTTCTAAGCGAGCCAGCATTTACACTGTATGGATTGGATTTAAAAACAGGATTAAATAACACCCCCAAACCTATTTGAAAATCTGTTAAATCTTATAACTGTCTAGAGAACAGGGTAAAAATTTCCAGCCATTTACAGTTAAAACAGTCGAAAAATGTCTGAGTAACTGCGTATAAAGACTGCAAAAGCAGCATTAACTCTGAGCTCCATCCCCTGCAGAAAGCGGACAAAATGCGATCTCAGTTGATGGAAGGGGGAATTCAGTGCGTGTGAGTTTTCTAGGAGGTATTTGTAAACTCACAATGCAGAAGTAGTTTTAAGATATAGAAAAAGATGAAATTATTTTTTTTTAGGAAATCTTAAAAACAAAGCTATTCTTCTAGCTTGATTTCTATTTTAAAGATATCTTTTTAGAAACTTTGCTCTTTTAAATATAGACTTCAATTAATGTTCTAGACACCAAGATCAACCACACGGTGGTAAAAAAACCCAGCAATTGAAGCAAGCACAGAACCTATCCAACCACTTACTAAGCTTATAGTGGACTGAGCAATTCTACCTATAAGGTTTTTGAGAAAATCAGCTCAGCTAAATGTAAGCCAGGTCTTATGTAAGAATGTATTTAATCATTTAGACTTCTAAAAATACAGTTTCTTCAAGATGAATCTATAAGGAAGAAAGCAGTACAGACATAGGCATTTTTACTTTATTTGCTAATGAGCTTTGGATGAAAGAACTGTCTTATGTATATGTAGCTATTAAGAATGGAAACTATTCAGTTTGGCGATATGGTAATCACACATGGGTGAAAAAATCTGTGTTTACATGAGCATATTTACCATGGATTCATAGTAAGAAGATGCAGATTTTCACTCAGTTGTCAGGTGTGTGATTGCAGATTTTTTGCATCACAAATTATTCTGTTTTTCACACTGTACTGGAAGATGAACAACATTGCATTGTACTTGTGATGGGAAGTTGACCTACTTTTGAAGCCTAGTCTGTGTTATAGTCACATGTATTGAAAAAATTCAACTGTAACTTTCTATAATTAAGAATAATGGCTGTGCATGAGATCCGCACTCCTTACAGGACTTAAAAATCAATTAATTTCTTATTAGTTGCACTGTACTGATTAAAACTATTCAACAGAAAAAAAATCCTGCCGAACTGAGCTTTGTGAAACAAACCCAATCTTAGCGATTAATTTTACTCCTTTCTGTCCCTGATTTAATTATATATTTGATCCTATAATCCATTCTCTAAGTTGGAAATGGAGGAAGATTTTTATTTAATCTTACCTGATGGTTTAATCAGGATAATGAAATATCTGCAGTAGTAACAAGCTGGATAACGACATAAACTATACCTAAGTATATTATACTTTTTATTTATTTGCATATATATATAAAATACATCACAAGAATGATAAATTTGTGATCTTAAAATAAATCAAACTTGTATGGAAATATAACTAAAAAATGCAATGCTGGTCTTGATCTTCTAAGTATACAAACCCCAGTTATATTAATCAGAGATTCCTTTCCACACAATCACTTACAGGAACTTACCAAACTTGGACTTAAAACCGTTTGGGTTTGCTGCTTTCTGACGTTTTACTCATAAAAAGTTACCACAAATGAATGGAAAAAGAGATGCTTATGTGATCATGTGTGGGACACTTAAGAAGTTTTCACCCAGGGGTGCACACTTTCACTCCAGTTAGCTGCTTTGTGCTGCAGAACCTCCCTACTCAGAGGCAGAAAAACGTGTAATTTCAGGGCAAGTGCAAGGCCCATGTTCATACACCTATTTCTTTGTAAGCCAAAATAAAATTTTTAGTATAAATATCTTTTTCTGGAATGATGTTTCTCTTCTTGGCATATTTATGAAAAAGTCATGTCCCCTTGAAACAACTAACCTGGACCGAAAAAACTGAGCTTTGCTACTCTGGGATTGCCATTCACTAAGAACATTTTCCTTAGCATCGGTGGCCAGAGTTGTATAATGAATTTTAGCTATGGTTTCATAGTTACCTTGTTCAATACCTCCATTAGTTACCTATTTTCTTTATTTCTTCCTTCATTTTTATTTTTCCTAATGGAAAAACCTTTCTGCTGATGACCTAGGACCACAGTCACCATTTATTAATTTGCTTTCCTGTGGGAGCTCAGTGATCCACTGGGCTCTGTATACTCTTTTTGCCTTTTCAGGTTATTGCAAAAGTTTTGAAATGTTTAAACGCATGATCTTGCATTTTCTGATTGAGTTTAATCCTTTCCCCTCTTGTGTGAGTCCTAAAATCAACAAAGTATGTCAGTATGGTGTCTTGCTCTATTCTTGTATTGACATTAACTTTAAGTTTCATGTCACCAGGAAATGTCCTAGGCATACTTCCATGTTTTCCTTCAAGGCTGTGAACATAACACTAAGCAAGAATGGTTCCATTGGTGCTCAACTTTTGGGTAGCTTTTATTTATATATACACCTAGGTATGTATGCATAAAGACTAATAAATATTTGTATACAGGGAGTGATATTCTTACACCTTAGAAATTGTTACTAACGTACTTTTAGTTAAATGTGGTCATAGCGTCACATTTAGTTTATATTGCAGTTACATTGTGAAACCAGTCACTTCACTAAACAATTAAAATTTTATGTCACTGCAAAATGACTTTTTCAGATAGTCACTTTGTGGAATGACTCAGATTTGTAGGCATTTAATGAACAACAAGCACTTTGTTACTTGATTGGACTGCTCCACTCAGTCATTACATGAAATGCCTAAATGTTTCAAGTATTTCAAAAAATCATTTACGTTGCTGAAATCTAGCGTATTACAAGTAGTAGCATGTAGGATGTGCTGCTGCAGTCCTGAGAAAGTAAAATCTTCCATTAAAAATGGTAGTGTCATAAGCTTCTTACCATCAGGATATTAACAAATACTACTGTTGCACAACAAACCCTTTATAATTTGTTTCCAAGTTCTTTTCAGCTCCATTAGACTTAGAATGCTGCTTCTTTTAAGGAATTTTCTTCAAATTTTGAGTCTTCCTTGATAATTTCTTTCAGTCTTTTCATCAAACAGTTAAGGAAAATCTTCAGTCTTTCTGCTGGGAGTCTCATGAGTTTGAAAGAATGTCAGGATTGTGTGACACACAGCATTTAAGCCATGGTAATTTTACTCTCCATCAATATTTTATCTTTGGAAACACACTAACGTGGAAGTATGTGCACACATGCCTATAGAAGAGGCATGCAATATGAACTCTAACCAGATTTTGTTAGGCTTTGTGTGGTTAAGTGACTCCTTTATCAGTAATGTTTTAAAATTTAGATTTGTAGCAAACTGACAGATCCAAGAAAGTTAAGATGACGTTTACACATTCAGCTGTGGTTGGTCGCAAACTTCGTGTTATAGCTCTCTGTCTTCAGTAATTTTGGAGAATTTGTCTTTTCTGAACTACTAACTGCAGCTGAATTTAAATGGAAAATGAAATATTTGAGTTATTTGACTTTCAAAACACTCCTGAGTAATGAAGCAATTGCTGTTATCCCAGGTGAATAACAATGTACCATATCACACTGCTGATGTAATTTCTGTGTGCCACATAGTATGCAAGAAGAAGAAATGTGAAAGTACATAAAATTTCTCTGAATATGTGACTCTCCATCTATAACATACATGTTCTATAGGTATTACTTGATTTTATCAATTTTTGGGCTAGAAGTTGAATGAATTGTAGTGTCTCTACAACAACCTCAACTGAAAAATGCTTCCTGAAAGTCATGCTACATTTTTCTGGTCACTTCAAAGTATCTTTCAAGACTGTAAGATTGCTTTGCAGTAGTATTGGTTCTTACTAGCAAAGTAAATTACCACAAGTGGCTTTTCAAGGTCTTGCAAAGATCCTTTCAGAATACCATCAGAATTGTATGACTACTCATTTTATGTAACTTACTTTGAAGTCCCTGGATTTCACAGTCGTTTTCTTTCTTGATTCAGCTCACAATGAAAATGAGACTGATTCCAGCTAATTATTGATTCTCTTATCCAGATAGGTTAAAGAATGGTTTCTTTTGCTAGTTTTAGCTTGATACTACCTTTCTCCTTCAGTTCATTTGAAACTAATTTTAAATTAGATTTGAGATTGTGTCTCCAGCTGCATACATTGTAGGAGAGAGGTCACTGACACTAGAGTGTGGAAGTTGGGGTTTTGGTTTTCTAGAAGGAAGAATCATGACATCACTGTTACTTTTTAAAAAGCAAGCATATGTCCATTAGGTCATTGATAGACTTAGTATTTTAGGAAAATTGATAAGCTACTCAGCACAGTGCCTTTCCTTTTAAAATGAAAGCTAATTCATTGAACAGGGTTCTGTGCTCACAGGAACATTAAGGAAAGTCTCCTTAATTGGACACGCTTTGCTGCATTTTGGGCACCTTGCCAAACATTTAAAAAGCATTGCAAGGCGGGTTTTTTTTTTGTAAAATGTACACTTCTCTGTAATAACCCACACTGATGTCTATATATATATTCTATAGTTCTTTCAGATTTCTGTTGCTTTGCAAGATCTCCCCAATTGCATTGAATGAATTTATGCAAAGAAAAACGAGGGCATGCCTGATTGATGGAGAATGCTTTGCCTGTTGTGTGAGATCAAATCCCTTGGTACAAATATCAGTTCTTCGAAAACAGAACCCAATAATTCCCTAATGGTTGTTAGGAACACAAGGGTTTTCCAGCCAGTAAATCAAACAAGAAATTTACTTCACATTGAGTAATGTAGACTAGGCAGAGTGGCTACATGTTGTATCGAGGTGCCACTAGGTACTACGTGGAACACTACTACCTTAGAATGCATAAAGAAATAATATATGTATTTATTATATTCCAGAATATATATACATTTTCTAATGATTGCTCAACTGTGGAAAATCAGCTGCTATAGAAAGCAACAGTGAAAAGGTTGTTTATTATGATAGTTTGTAAATAAATAGAGTGTTTTCTGATGCATTTATAGCTGAGTGTATCATATACTGCTAGCGTTTGAAACCTGCTTCTAGCAGCTATTTGGTATTCGGAATTGTAATACAAAGTGACCATAAAATTCCTCCCCAAACTCTAGCTAATAAGCTAGTTTTCTTATTTCATTATGCTTGCACCAATAACATAATACAGTTGCCTTTAAAAACATGTTTTTGACTCCAGGGAAGTATGCTTAGAGAAACTGCTTAAGGCTGAAAGCAGGAATTTTGAATACAAAATCTTTTTTCAGTACATGTATTTGTTTATTTTTTGCATACTCTAAGCGTAGCACATATAGAGGGACAAAATGAGGTCCTCTCACTTTCTGGAGACTCTGAGAACAGGAAAAGGAAATGGATCTTTCTGAATTTTTAAGAGTTTTTCTTTTATAAAGTTTCCTTAATCTCTTTTCCTGTAAACAGAACACATTCACTAGACAGCACAACTGTTTTTCTTTTTGATCCAGCTTTAAAAATCACTTTTAATGATCCATTTTGAAAGAAAAAGGCTGTTTCCCATATCTATGAGGGAAGAGATCACAGAAGATCTGCACACAACCCTATTTTAAAGCAGCACTGTAACTTTTCTCATTTCGATTAAAATTCCTTAAGGTTTGATGCTAGTCCTGGAATGAATCCCAGTACTGCATACATGTCACTTAATTTTGAAGGGTAGATATGTCTTGCAGGTGTTATTTGGTGTAATTAAATGAGTAAAGAAAACCTTGTCTCATTTAATGCAATGGGATGAGTTGATCTCTGGCATCCATTTTTCCCTTGATTATTTTAGCTAGACAATTGGCCAAAATTCACAATAAAACAAATCACAACATAAATTAAATAAATAGGTAAAACTTCAGAGTTTCTATGGAAAAGTACCAAGCAGAGAAAAAGGTTAATAGGGCTTTGGTTTAGTTACAATTAATGCTGCAAAGCCAGAAAACAGGTCAGAACCTTGCCAAAAATATACTTAGTCTTTCCTAATGGGATTCATATGAGAAAAGAAAGACTTCTAGCAAAGATCCCACAAAATGATCTCTAAAAAATATGCTTACTTCTTTCTTCAAAAAGCCAAAGAGTGTGTTTTAGAGGGGTAACAGGGACAAACAATAATTTACATACTCTACTTGGGTTCATCATCTAAAGACATGAAGCAAGATAATCCTCCCAAAATACTTTAGGAGCCTACAGGAGTTCCCTTGAGATATATATTTGATCTTATAGACCCACAGATTTCACAAAGTGTTGCTATAACAATGCTTTTTTTTTTTTTTTAAAGAATTTTTTGGTGGTAAGCATAGGCCACTACATCAGACACGTCTCTTGAACTAAGACTCCAGAAGAGGGTCTGTTAATTGCTTACAGCTGTGCCATCCTCTATTATTACCTTGAGGAGATTGGTTCTCTGTTTATGTTTCTGTTTGAGCATGGACAACTCCTTATAAGAATATTTTCAAAGATGCATAATAAAAAAGTCTGTAAACACAGGACAATTAACTCACTTCATGATGTATTTTGAACTATGAAGTTTAGTGAATGTTATTGTCTGTTCCACAAAGCTGAAATTAAATCCCAAGGTATGACTCACACCAGGAAATACATGTGTTTTCTGAACAGGAGGTTAAAAACCCCTACTTCTTTCTTCTCAGTAGTAGTTTTGTAAAGGCCTAATGACCATTAGGAGAGGGTATTTCCAGTCCACTGGCATCCTTCTGAGGGACTGCTTGAGGTCTCTCTGATCTTACTACTTAAAAGCTATAGATATTATATACCAGGCAAGGCTGAAATTGGTCCTTGATGAAGTGATTCTATTAAATAGTCTATGGCATAAGGCCAAGTAGCATGTCACAAGTTATATGCATTCTTCTCCTCTCCTACCTCTCAAATAGGTGACGATATGCAGCTGTCAGCAGGGAATAGTTCTTAATCTATACTAGCGCTTCAACAGCACCAGGGTGGTGGTTTGGGGACTAGTAGGTGACCCAGCTGAAAAAAAGTGCAAAGGATCACTCTGGAAGTCCACGTAGATGACCACGTGCCAACACTTGAACCTGCACATGCTCTGGCTTCATTTGGGTCACTAGCACAGATACAACTAAAGATGCTCTGATCACTGTTTCTGGCGTGTATTGAGGGCTGCAGAAAGACAAGAAGATGTCTTCAAGGTACACAAAAAGGAGATGTTATGTGCCATGTAGCAGCGGTAGCTGTTTCTGCACTGTTCATTTCTAGCTGGGAGAGGATGTGCCAGGGCGTGCTATGGCAAGGACGATCACTGCTGATGTACCCTGACTGGGGTGGATGGATCAGCACGACAGCATGCACAAACCTACTCCTGTACTGGATTGTATATGCCCTCAGGTGCTCCCACCTTTACATCAGTGGAAAAGTCACAAAAATACGTTCAGATTTTCTCAATGTGGCTTGAGTCCTTGTCCTGCTCTGAAAAATAAACTATGTTTATGGCTAGGTGTTTTCCCATTGCCTTGTATCACCATTACCTGTTCATTTTCTACTGTATTGGTTAATCTCAAGTGGCTGTAGGCATATGCTACAATGATACTCTTGGACAGATCACATTTCAATCAATTCTGCAACACACACTCACATTTTTACTGATTAGGAATTTACACAAAATATCAGTTTTAAGTTCACAAATTTTATGAGTATTCCTTCTAATAAACATGTTAATTTAGATTATTAAAGGAAAACGAAGAAAAGCATGGTATTGATTTTGTTGCATTAATCCATAATAATCCAACTGCCAAAATAATTTTGTACTTCATATGTGTATTACATATGCATTGCGTACATATGCATAGAAAATCATACATAAAGTATTTTGATCAACTATTTTTTTCTGAAATTAAATGTATTGTTATTTCTAATCTCTGAACTCTGAATACTTACTTTCTGCTCTAAAGGAATAGTTAATGGAGTTTGTGGTTACCCATTTTGTACAAACGTTCTCTTCTGTCTGATGATAAAGCAAGAAAATATGACAATTCAAATTTATGGGGGCTCCTACTAAAATTGCTTCAGCTTGGTAGTCCACAAAGCAGAAGCAGCCTTAGTCTCAGTGTTTATATTATCTACATTTATGCTGAGCTACCACTGTATCTCTCAGTTAAGAGATACAAAATTATTAGTTTAACCAGGCTATTCTGGTTGCACAGTTTTGAGGATCTAGCAGTGTGATGAAATTTGTAATTTATATCTCGGCAGAGCAAGAGGAAATAATATTTTATTTTACATGCCTGTTGAATGGAGTTTAGTCTCCTTGTCATTGCATTTTACACAGTTTTATTTTGTCAAAGCTTNCTGCACAGTTTTGAGGATCTAGCAGTGGGATGAAACTTGTAATTTATATCTCGGCAGAGCAAGAGGAAATAATATTTTATTTTACATGCCTGTTGAATGGAGTTTAGTCTCCTTGTCATTGCATTTTACACAGTTTTATTTTGTCAAAGCTTGTTCTTTATCTCATTCTATTTCCTTGCCAATTTCAAACAGTTATGAGTAACTCGTGCTCTTTTTCTCTGCCGCAAGCTCTACTAGCAACATTTAGCAGTGATGAAAATGCTATAATTTAAGATACTCCTTCCTGAGAGTAAGGCTAGAGCATGTATAAAGTAGAGAAAAATATGAATATTAGTTAACTACTTAGTCAAGAAGAACTATGAGGAAAGCTTTTTACAATTGCTTACAAGTTCAAATAAGAAATTAGTGGCTGGAGCAATATAAAACCAGAACCCAAGACATACAAAAACATTGTACCGATGCAGTGTCTTTTTATACAGCTGCCAGGCAAAACACCTTAAACTTTCATATAGGTACTATCTTTGTTACCAGTTGTGGAAGAGAAGATGAAGTTGCCCTCTCCTTATTTGCAGTAACTTGTACCAGTGTTTACACAGGAATTCAGGAGAGCAGTTGATGGTAAAGCACAGAGGTAGCACTATATCTGAGGCTTTCTACTGGACAACACTAATGGATCAGGACCGGTAAATCTAAAATTATCTAGATTATTTCAGACAAAATTACTCACAATCAGGTTCTTGAGAAAACACTTTACAAATATGGATAGCATTTTTTCCCATCAAAGCTGGGAAATGTGTTTCATATATTGGGTTATTTATTTACTACTTCTGTTGATTACACCTTCAGTCTCAAAGATTTTCTTGTCCAGGTAATTAAGGAAGTAACACTAGGAACTTCAAGAGAAAATCTAGTTTTCTGTTTGATTTCATCTAGCTTAGATTTTTCTTGTGTTATGCCTGTCAGATATCCATGACTGATTGCAATTTTAATGAAGTGACATTTTCTAAAGTTTTCTCTGATTTTCACAATAATTTGTTATTAACATCCATTGCTCCAACTGCACGTCCGATAGATAAAAACAAATAAATTATATTAATGTTGCATTCAGCCTACTCACAAACCACCATAAGTTTCAGATAGAATCTATGTCTTCTTCACATCCATCATTTGCCTTATGCAACCGAGCAAGACATGAAAAATTTGAGATCCTGATACTCCTGGTCTGACCATACCAGAGTCCCTTACAGTGAAATATTACTTCCCCTTTAGAGATTCTGTCTAAAGCCTGTTAATTGAAATTCCACTGTTAACAGTGTTCAATATGGAGAATGATGTTACGTACTTTCTACTCCCGTTGAAAGACAGCAAAGATTTTGAAGAGTTACTATAATATTGATCTAATGAGAATTTCCACTAAAATTCATGGGTAGCAATTTTATGCAACACATGAAGTTTCCTTATAATGTGTTAGCATAGTCCTGTATATAGTGATGTGTCGTAACTCAGAGAGGAGGGAACAAAGTCTTGAACTGCTGCAAAGAGGTGTTTAAGCAATAAGTAAAGTCACAGACAGGAGAAAGAGCTGTTACAGGCAGCTAGTAAACTTTTGTGCTGACAAAAGATGTATGAATTTCCTCAAGCACAGAAACTAGTGAGAACTCTTCCTCTGATTGCTTCTTCTACATTTGTAATATGTTAAAGAAAACAAAGATGTAGAGCTTGCTATCATCTGTGTACCTTCTAACCCTAACCTATATGCATGTGTCTCCAGGACTCGTTCTTAAATACATATATGTCTACTGCCAGCGTACAGCCGAATGTCACTGCTTCAGTAACATTGTCAGTTCTCTGTTACTGATACTGTCAAAGGGGTCGGCACACTTCTGATTGCTTTCTAGTCATCTTCATCCTTGTGGAAGTGGAATCCAATGATTTTTCCCTCCTTATGTCTTGAAGGATAATCTATATAACCTCCCAGAAACTCAACACATCTCTCTGGATCAGTCCAGTAAACATTTTGTTTGAATTTATGGTCAGTGGTGAAAGCAGAGACCCAAAAATCTTCAGACCCTGGCCTTAGGAACACAGTAAGGCATTAAGTACACCCCCCACCCTGCAAACTATATATATCTATAATATCTATCTTTCTCCTATTAAAGCATGCCACATCTGAAGTCTTGGGAAGGTCTTAAGGTTTCTGTTGATTTCTTGAGACCTGTGTTTCAATTGCAATGTTCCTTGACAGATGCTTGATCTTCTTACAGTGCTGTTTAATATCTTCATCAGTGGCACAGACAGCGGGATGGAGTGCACTCTCTGCAAGTTTGCAGATGATGCAAAGCCGAGTGGCGCAATTGATGTGCACAGGATGCTGTTCAGAGGCACCTGGACAGGTTCCAGAAATGGGCCCATGTGAACATCATGAGATTCAAGAAGGCCAAGTGCAAAGTCCTGCATCTTGATCAGGGCAACCCCCAGTATCAATACTGGCTGGGGGCCAAAGCTATTGAGAGCAGATCTGCAGAGAACTTGGAGGTACTGGTGGATGAAAAGCTGGACATGAGCTGGCAATGTGTGCTCACCGTATCCCTGGCTGCATGAAAATAAGCGTGACCAGCAGGTCAAGATTTTGCTCCCCTACTCTGTTCTGCTGAGACCCCACCCAGAGTGCTGTGTCCAGCTCTGGAGTCCTCAGTACAAGACAAACATGGACCTGTTGGAGTGGATCCAGAGGAGGACCACAAAAATGACTGGAGGTACGGAACACTTCTGTGAAGACAGTCTGAGAGAGCTGGAGTTGTAGAGCCTGGAGAAGAGAAGGCTCCAGGGAGACCTTATTGTGGCCTTTCAATAGTTAAAAAGTGCTTATAAGAAAGGAGAAAGGGTAATCACTTTAAACTGAAAGAGGGTAGATTTAGACTAGATATAAGGAAGAATTTTTTTATGATGAAGATGGTGAAACGCTGGAGAAGTTGTAGATGCCCCATCCCTAGAAACATTCGAGGTCAGATTGGATGGGGCTCTGAATCAACCTGATGTAGTTGAAGATGTCTCTGCTCATTGCGGAGGGGTTGGACTAGATGGTCTTTAAAGATTCCTTCTAACTCAAATCATTCTGTGATGATTCTATGAATTCACTTAAGAGTGAGGTTCTTTTCATATGTTCATTTTCCAGAATGGAAAAACCAGCCATCTGGCTTAGAAGTACCTGCTTTGCAGCTAAATAACATAACTATTTTTGTCCCTATTGAAAAGCTGGTTATCAAAAGACATTGTGCTGCCTTTCTATTTCCTCTAGCAGCTTTACTGTTGAAATACATCAACATACACCTATAGTAGCATTTTAATAATCCAGTCTTACTATGAAGCAAGGGTTTTAACAAGGAAGGTATAAGCAGTACTCAAATTATTCCAATTATATCAGATCAGCATACCTGCCTTCTCTGTCACCCCTTCCCAACCACAGTGATGCAGAAAAGGTAGGACTGAATAAAATGCTAGTGGGAAAAAGTCAATTTAATTAACCATCTCTTAGAACTATGAGACAAAGTGAAGTACAACTCAAATTTCAAATTGTGATTCTGACCTGATTTTTTTCATCAGTGGCTCTTAAATAATTTAGAGCAAATAACTCAAATATTTTCTCCTTTCTTTGGCTTTTAGGTCGTATGTTTATGCTATGTTTAATTTTGACCCCAGATTTAGAGCTGTAGTAATTACTCTGGAAGATTTCTTCATCCTTATCACTACTATAAGGCAATTTCACACCTTCCTGACTCTAAGAGATGTAGTACTTGGAAGTGTTAATTGACCAAATCATCAGTAAGAGGGAGGGGCGCAAAAAGGGAACATGAAATATAATTCTGTTCATGAGTTTGACTTGGAAATGTAGGAACGGTCATTACACAACAGATATTCAGAGGGAACAAAACTTAAGCTCTTTTCCATTTCAAAAAACTGCTTTACAGTCTCAAATGGTCTGCTTAGATTGAGCAATACATACACGAGTGTTCTGCTGAAGATTACATGTACGCCAGAGGTGCTGGCTGGACCAGAAGCTGACCTTAATTTGAAGATAAGCCTTTCTTCTCTCATCCAAATGCTTGGTTAAGGAAAGTCAGACATGACTGTGAATACTGAATAGAGGGTTATTTCAGGTGTCAAGAAACTGCTACAGTTACTTTGCTTGTAAAAACCCCAGACCTCTTTCTGGATTTGTCAAGCATTGGCTTCCATCTTTGTTCCTGATGAAAGCTGAAGATGCCCAGCCTTAGGCAGATATATACACTAGTTCACAGAAACAGCATCTTACTGGGGCATATATCTTAAAAAAATAAAGAAAAATAAAAAATTAAGAAAAGAGAATTTACTGTCTCAGATATGAAACAGGCTGAAAAAATAAAAGATCAAATTCTTGGCTGGTGTCACCTAATAGTCAGCCCAGAAGAATTCTGGGATACTTTATGGTGTACATTACTAAGTTAATAGGAATTATTAGCTCTACTTTACAGGATTATGATTGGTACAGATTGTTCTTTGATTAATTTTTATGTTTATAAAACTCACTAAGAGGCAGGAAAATCTGCCTGTCCTGTTAGTAGAGACAGATTGCCAACATTATTGGTGGATTTACTGCATATCACAATCACCAGTGTGGTTTTCATTGTTCAAGGGAGGTGAGGAAATATTCTTAATCATTACTTTCTTTCCCAGATGCCAGAAGATCCCCTTTGCCTTCACAGATAGATAAAGCAAATTCTTTCCAGTAAAGTTTGAGTGGATTTCAGATGACAAGGGAATGGGGCAGCAATGGGGACACCTGGTTTAAATACTCAGCCTGGGGCTATTCCTGTTGAATCTGATAGGTCTTTTTCTCATCATTACCATAAAAAAGAAAAATGGTTATTCTTCACTCTGCTTAAAAGCAAACATAAGTCCCAGTTCTTGGCCCTTTCTCTGTAATCTTCACCTTCTTCACTTCGTGAAGATAAAAAAGATGAAGAGACCAACAGTGATGTTAACTTCTTCCTAGCAATAAATTTCAAAATTAGAGTTATTCTTCTGTTTACATGTAGTATCAGAACTTTAGGTGTTTTTTTCTTCCCATCTTCATACAAACAGAACAATCAGCCAAAAATCAACCCCCAATTCTTCTCTTAAAACATGTGTCCGAAAACTTCTTTCTTCTGATCCTCTGAATTGTGAGGAACTACACAGAACAGTAAATACCTGGGCATGAGTGGTCTTAGTAACAAGAGTGCGTATGGAAAACAAGCCTCTTTTATATTGTTTTATAGGTGATCCACAGTATTTCTTTCTAAAAAAGACTAAAACTACCTAGGTTTTGGAGGAAAAAAAAGTAGAACAATTAATATCACAGAGCTAAGCTTAATAAAATTTACATTTTACCTTTGACTCCTGAGCTGAATCACAGCGATTTGCATTCTTCCATGTACTCCCTCCTGAAAGTGTAAAATAATACTTCAAAACCTAAAAATGTGTCTCCTACAGCTTTAAATAACACTTAATACCAGGTCCTCTTGTCATAACAAACCAGACTCATACTCCAATGAGGGCGACATGGTAATTTTGACTAGAACAGTGGAATTATGTTGGATTATTTTTAACTTTGATTCCAGTTCTTTAAGTTTCATTCTGACTTGCTTGACTGAATTGATAGGAAAATTAAAAGCAAAACTTGGCTGAAGCAACTGTTTTTAAGGAAAAGCTAGCTAAGGAAGCTGATAAAACTCATTCACAGGACCTGTTAAAGGTATAAAGGGCTCAGTGCAGGCATGTTCTGATCCAGCTCAGGTTCATTGTAAGGAAAAAAGGTGATAGCTGAAGTCAGGTGTCATATTAAGACTAACTTGGAAAGTTTCTGAAGTTTTTGATTTAGTTGGAGGTAGGTGAGCAGAGTTGAGCTTAAAATCAGTTATGTACATCACCCTTCTCTTGCTGGAAAGTCCTACCCACAAAAATACATTTAATCTAAGAAGATCTTTGGCACCTTTCTATGTCTAGTTGTAGGATAGAAGATGCACACAGTGAAAGAGTGCAAAAAAAAGAGAAGAAAAAGCTGAAAGAATATACATAAGAAAAAGAAAGAGAATCAGAGTAAACTGGATGATGAACAAAGGAAAGATAACACTGAGATAGGAATACAAGCTTAGGTAGTACAGATTTTTTTATCTCTACTCTTTAAACTGTGTGAAACTCATTTCATACCTAAACATACTTAACTGGAAACAGAAAACAAATTCTAATCTAGAGTTTATGTCAAAAATGGTAATTTAAATTGATAAAGTAATCATTCTTCATTCAATATCTTTTACATGGTGTCACAGTTTAAAGCTGGGCTGGCTATTAAAGAAAAAACAGATGCTCTTTGTTAACCCTCTCCCTCCTCAAAAGCAGGGAAAGAGAAAAGGGAAAGAGACTTACATGTTGGAAAAACTGAAACAGCTTTAACTTAACTACAATAATAATAGTAATGGAAAGAATAATAATGAAACATATGCAAACCCAATATTGAGCTCCCACCTCTGCAATAGTACATCACCCAGATGCTGCGGGGCACACCCCAGGAAAGTCCCAGAGTATACTCAGCTACAGAAAGGAACTAGATACAGGAACACACAGATCAGGATCAAAGGCAGAAGAATCAGACAGAGTCCTCCTCCAACGCTTGAGCAAGGAACTGAGCAGAGCTGAAGAGCAGTATCCTGCCACATCACCAGGACTTCACTGACAGCCCCATGCTGGGCTTAAAAGGGCTCATGGGCCGCAGGTGTGGGTGGAAGCACCAGGTGAGGCTGCTCAGGGCCGTTAAAGCCCATCAGTGCCGCCTGGCCCCTGACCATAAAGGAGAGGGAGTGACCTATGTGATCCCTCAGCTTTATACTGAGCATGATATGTGTGGGATGAAATACTGTATTTGGTCAAAGCAGGACATATGGATAGCTTTCTTTAAAACACAATAAGAACCCATAATCGTACAGATAATGAATGTATCTGTTCTTTTCTCCTATCTCGTCTATTTTGTCGTTGTCACTTTGTTGTGCCTCCCACTGTGTCATAGTCATGTGTATTTTAAAAATCTCTTCAGAAAATCTAAAGTCTTCCAGAAGGAAATAACCCTGTGTTTCCCTCCTGGAGAATCCTGGGATACTGTGGTGTTAAAACTGACTGATTCTTTCATCTTACTATGATAGAAACATTATAATAAGTGCAATGAATGAGAAAACCAAAATATTAGAAAAAGAATCAGAAGAAGAGAAGAAAGAAGTATTGTGTCTGCTGAGGTTAATACACTTGGCCAGTTCTGCCCTTCAGGGTTGGGTTAAGAAGTAAAATTCATCCGTGTGTTGCTAGCCATTTAAAAGAGTCCATCTGAAGCTCAAATATAATCAAGCAAATGAAATTGTTTATGATTAGTTATTCTGTTTTTATTGACTTCTCTGGCTGGAGATTAGCAAAAGAAAAATATTTCTGAATTGGTTTAATGTAATTACTTGATGGAACAGGGTTTCAGGGTCTGAAGATTGGAAGATTAACACAAATAATTTTACTCTCATAATTAGTTTTGGGTTACAGTCTGTCTCTGACACAAAGAAATTTAAGTGGTTTGCTTCATGTCCTAGATCAACGTGGTGTGAATTTGAGCAAGTTTTTTTGAAGAGGATGGCTATCAGATTCAAATACACCTATGATCTTGGATAGCTGTCAAAGCTTTTAGCATCTCTTTAATTTATAGCTTAGGTTTTCTGTTATGTCAACATGTCATCTCTGCTTCCAGATAAGAGTAATATAGGGTTAACTAATAATATACAAAAGAATTTTTTTGAAATAATAATTCAGTGCATGAAAATTCAGCCCTGTGTAGGTAGATTATATATTAACAGTGCACTAATACATAATTCATAATTGTCTTTGACAGCTCAATGAAAGGAAACATTTTTAAACTGGCAGTCAGGAACATGTCTGTGTTTCTGGATAAAATAAAAGAAGAATCAAAATGGCAACACGTTTTAATGTTAGCACCCATCAAAATGGGTAAAATATTTTTTTACAGAATACATTTAATCTTGAATTACTGCAGGCAGCTACTCAGTTTCTGAGCACTTTTTGGGGAGATATATGATCTCTCTCAGCTCTATAATATTATCTAAGGACTGTACACAACAACTAGACAAATAAGTCTGACAACTCATTGCATTTCAGGTTTTGTGAAAGTGCTCACAGCCTGACATGCACTAGATTCAGTACTTTTGTTTGCTCTGGGGCAATTACTTATGGTTGCTATGCCTAAAACCTTAAAGACATCATGACACAAAATAGAAGAAAAAAAAAATAAAGCTCTGTAGTCAAGCAGGGGAGTGTGGATGAGTGACAGAGTGAGGAAGAGAAAAATAATAGATGTCATTTTCTAGAGGACCAGGACAGACCAGTAAGGAAATAATTGCTCTTAGGAGTTCTGGGGGCAGAGGAAATGTCATATGTAAACCATAAATACAGAACTGATAAGACTGGAAAAATTGTAAATATTTCATTACAAAAACTATGTTCCACTTTTTCCTATAAAATAAAAGAACATCTTATACTATATAGCCAGTAGGAGAATATTAGATGTTATAGGATATGATTCATGCTGAGTTGATGTAGACACCAAGAAAAGGTCAGATGAATCTCAACCTATAAATATGCATTTCTTATTCATGTAATGACTTCTTTTCTGCCAGACATCCAAAGCTTTCACCTTACATTGCCCATTGCTATCTTCTTCATCCATGAAAGTCAATGTAATTTATTAGATAGAACCATATCTGGGACCTTAGAGTGAAATGAAGAAGACTTTCTTAAAGCTTTGCAAGATAGGGCTAAAAAAAAGTAATTAGTTTACAGAGTCGCAGATTCCCAGAATGACTGAGACAGGAAGGCGCCTCTGGAGATTTTCTAGTCCAACGCGTTCAGTGAGAATAGGTTGCCTACGGCTGTGCCCAGTTGGGTTTTGAATATTTCCAATGATGGAGACTCTACAACTTCCCCAGGCAAACTTTTCCAGTGTTTGATCATTCTCACACTAAGAAAGTTCTTTCTTACATTTACATGGAATTTCCCGTGTTTCAGTTTGTGCCTTCAGCCTCTTGTCCTGTCACTGGGCACCACTGAGAAGTGTCTGGCTCTGCCTTCTTTACTTCCCCTCCTCAGGGATTTATACACATGGATAAGATAACCCTGAGCCTTCTTTTCCCCATGCTGAGCAGTTTCAACTCTCTTCTCATGTGACAGATCCAGTTCCTTAATCATATTCACGGCCCTGTGCTGAAAATGCTCCAGTATGCCCATGTGTCTCATAGCCAAGAGTCCAGAGCTGAACCCAGCATTCCAGACGTGTCTCACCAGTGCTGAACAGAGGGGAAGGATCTTGTCCTTTGACCTGCTGGCAACACTTTGCCTAGTGCAGCGCAGAGTATCATTGGCCTTCTTTGCCACAAAGGCACATTAGTGGCTGTAGGCAACTTCGTGTCCACGTGGACCTCTGAGTCTTTTGCTGTCAAACTCCTTTTCAGCCAGTTGGTCCCCATGCTGTACTGGTGCCTGGGTTTATTTCTTCTCAGGGGCAGGATTTGACATTTCCCTTTGTTGAGCTTCATAAGGTTCTAGTCATCTTTTTTCTCCAGTGCGTTGAGGTCCCTCTAACTGAATGCACACCCATCTGGTGTATCAGCCACTCCTCTGTTTTGTATTGTCAATCCACCTCACTTTCCACTTATCTAAACTATACTTCAGGTTGTCTGCGGGGATGATATGGGAGGCAGTGTCAAAAGCCTTACCAAAGTAAAGACAAACAGCATCCACTGCTCTCTCTTCATCTAATTGTAGAAGGCTATCACATTGTTCACGGAAGACTTCCCCTTCATAAATCCATGCTGACTGCTCCCAATCACCTTATTGTCCTTCATATATTTGGAAAGGCTTTACAGGAGGATTTTCTCCATCATCTCTTTAGGGACTGTGGTGTGGTTGACCAGCCTGTAATCCCTCAGGTATTCCTTCTGTCTTCTTCAAAACAGGAGTGTAATTTGCTTTATCTCAGTCCTCACAAACCTCCCCTGATCACCACAATATTTCAAAGATAATTGAGAGTGACCTTGTAGTGACATTGGCCAGCTCCCTCTGCATTCGTGGATGCATCCCATCAGGCTTCTGTCTGTGTATTCCATTTAAATGTTCCCTAACATGATCCCGTTCTACTGAGGGCAAATCTTTACCTTTGGTCTCAGGTGTCTGGGACTGCTGAAAGGCAAAGGCAAAGAAGATATTCAGTACCTTGGTCTTTTCTGTGTCTTTTGTCACCAGCTCTCCTGACCCATTCAACAGCAGGCCCATATTTTCCCTGGTATGCCTTTTGCTGCTGATGTATCTGCTGAAGTGCTTCTTGCTACTCTTCACATGCCTTACCAAATTCAACTCCATATAGGCTTGGCTTTCCTGACTGTGTTCCTGAACCCTCAGGCAGTGCCTTTGTATTCTTCCTGTGTCACCTGTCCCACCTTTTGCTTCTTGCATATTTCCCCTTATAGTTTGAGCTTTGCAGGAGATCCTTGTTCATCCATGCAGGGCTCCTGCCACCCTTGCTTGACTTTCTACTCACTGGGATGGACCCTTCTGGGAAAGTGACACATTTCAGTGTCAGTTTCATAATTCAGCACACCTACATTTTATTCTACTTTGGTGGCTCAAGCCTTAGCCTTAATTGACTCTACTTTAAATGTGACCTTAATTTTACTAGTGCATTGTTCCATCCCTAATTAGCTAAATATGGTAATACTTTAGCTTGGTAATTAGGCTTCTTCAATGAATATTTTCTTGCTCATCTATTTTAATAAAATCAGTGAAGGGTATGCAGATTTGTATTACTCTGACAAATTATAATATGATTCAAGAACTACAAAGGCATGGCTAACTTCTAAGATGTCATTTCTAAACCACTCAGATCATCTTCCAAATGAACATTTAAATATTTTTTGACTATTACCCTTAGACCAGGCTATGTGAGTTAAGAAGATCTCCCTTGACTTCACTGATCTGCAGCAACAATGGCTCAGGCCAAAAGCTGCCGCAGAGCTGTAATGAAGGTGATTTATGAGATGGTAGTGTACCTTGCTCTCTATTCTTTCTGTACATTAGGTAGAATCACCTCTGCTTCTGTATGGCAATGAGGATTGCACTTACCACTGGGACTTATCAGAAGATCACTGTGGTTGTAACCCATTCTTCACTATGACATTGAGACTTTTTGAAAAGTGTAGGTGAGAAAAATATGGAATATACACATTTGTATTGATCACACTGTTTGTCAGGCACTCTTCTTTTGGACCAATTTTTTATCTTCTAATGTATCGTACAGCAATAAATTAATTCATTGGAAAGTGAGATTAGGAAGTGTAACAAAGAAGTCTTGGCCATCACGTAGTCCTCTGTGTACTTAACACCAAGCTGTGTACGGTGTACCTTGTCTATGTGTACACCTAAATGTCCTACTGGAAAGTTTGTCGCAGTGGCTGCTGTTCATAAAACATTACCATAGGGATTTTCTAAAGGATTTAGCAATCATAGAACTCACGCACTATTAGAATCAATGGGACAAACCTGAAATTAGACCAATAAACAATATCTTTGATGTTATCTATGTTTTTTGTCAAAACGTCAGAAAATAAATAAATACATCAGGCCTGGCTTAATCAAATAATGAATGTTCAGAATATATTCTGAGAGCAGATGAATGGATAAAAAATCCAGGTAACATCAGCTTCATTCATAAGCATCACACTACTCCTTTCATAAAGTAGTAAAATAGCTAAACTGCCTTAACTCAGGTTAGGACGTTAATCTGGCATAAAGCCCAGGTTCTGGAACCTGACATTTCTCTACATAGCTTACTGCAGATCTAATCATGCACAATTTTAATTAATACAGTTTTTGTTGTTGAATATAGAAACACAATTTCAGTAAAAAACACAGAATATTTTAATCATAAATGAGGTGTAACAAGCCATTTGCGCAGCTGCATTGAATGGCTCTGAGACCTGTTTTCTGAAGCTGAATTGGTGGGTGACATTTAGTTTATGTAGTGGCTAATATATAAAGTAAAGTAATTTTGAAAAATAATCGCTAATAAAAAAAATAAACAATTCCTTATAAATATGTTAAGAAGTCATTCTAGTGGTATTTAATATAGACAGACTAAAAGCAGTTAATAATCATATTCACGTTTAACGATGTTACTGTTTAATGGTGTTTCACCTGCTAGATCCCTGAAATTATGTCTCTCAATAATGTTACCAACTGTAATCACTACTGTACTATCAATTTATATCTGAAATTTTCCATGATGGCAAGGAAATACTTGCATAATCAAAATCTATATTAATGGGAAGTTGCATATGAGGAAGATATTTTTTGTATATAGGTGATTTGTGTGTTAATGTTCAGCTTAGTAACATGGTAGCTTTCAGCAGGGGATATTTAAAATTTTCTTAGAATGATTAATTTTAAAGCTAATCATATAATGTCAGAATTTGCTGAGAGGAATGTCAAAGGAAAAGGATTTATATAATGTTATTTTGCTGAAAACTCCTTTAACCTGTGAAACCATTCAGTGAATAAGAATGAACCAAAAGCCGATACATATAATTATTCATCATGTGTGTCAAGTCATTTTTATTGAGATAATGACTAAAGATAAATAAGATTCTTTTTTCCCCAAAGCATTGGAAAGATTTCATATCACCAGAGAAAATATTCCTAAGCACATTTGTTCTGTGAGCAAAATTTCCTCTGAGTAAGGCTTTGGACAGATGCTCTCTTTTGCTTATTACCGTGACAGTGAAGAGGCGCGGGTAGTGCTAGGGGACTCCTTACCTTGACATCTTGTCGGCTTAGTTATTCTAACAATGACCTCTGTGTCTTTGTCAGTCAAAATGCACCAGATAGATAGCTCAAAACAGTTTAAACAGCAGATCTTTGCTGCCTAGCTCACTCCGAACAGGAAAAGAGGAATGTCAGATGCACAGCTCTGAAGAGCCATGCAATGGGAACGGACCAGGAGTAAGTCAGGGAGTCTCTGAGGAGGAGTTTTCTTCTTTTCCATCATCACCACCGAGTCCAGAAATTAACATCTGTCTGCAGTCCAATCATGCAATATGGCCTTTGAGAAGTGGGATAGGGTGGACCTGCTCCAGGTGTAAGGGAACTCGAGCCAGAAAAAAAAAAAAATAGTAGAGTCACACATCCTTCACCACTTGCACCTGACACGCAGACTGAGAAAGAAAAAGGGATATTCAAGGAGCAGGAAAGAAATAGTGCAGCAACTTTGTAGCTGTGATGCTAACTAGTCTAACTAGCAGGAAGGTCAGATAGTTTTCATGCACGCCTATTTCTGTCTCTTTACCTCCTTCTGCTCTCTATCTCTTTCAGAGACTACTGGTGTTGAAGGTCAGAAATTTCTGTTACAGGAACCTGTAGTATTTTTGTGCAGGGAGAATTGTCCAATGTCCTGGAAATTTCTAAAATTTTATAACAAATGTCTGAAACAGGCATGCTTAGGATTCTGATTCGCCTGGTCTTGTTTGTGGTTGCCTTTACCTTGAGTTCAGAGTCCTCGAGCTGCTTGCTTTTGAGAATTAAGGTCCTGTGTCTGACCTTCTGGCTTTTGTACAGAATTCTCACTGTCAAGTGCTTTTATGCTGCCAGGATGGAATAAATACATGGTGCATCCAGAGTTGTTAAATGCATTATGTGGGAGAGCTTAGAAACAGGAGTTGTATTTAAAAGACTACCTCACCTGTACCCCTAAGAATCATTTAGCCAAGTGAGAGGCATAATGGGGATCATTTATTGCTATTTAATGTCAACAACAACATTCCTAAGTAATGACAAAATATGCTCTGACAGGTGAAGCACGAATGTGAATCTTCATCTGCAATTTGTACAGCTTTTCTGAAATATGAGCCAAGTGCAGCTACAATCTGTCAGTATCATTTAAACTGTTATCGTATTTGCCAACCTGGTATCCGCTGTATGATGGAAGAAGGCAGGCAAAGACTAATTCCTGAACAATACCATGCTACATTGTTGTAAGTACAGTGTAGATTCAGGAATTAGTATGAAACAGCCTGCAACCGTGCATATGTATTAAAAGCCCATTGAAATCAATGTGAAGCAACTCAATAACTTCAAGGCTCCTGGAGGAGGCATAGCATTTACAGAAGTGCTTAAGTCCTGGTTACTTCTACTGAAGACTGGGGAGCACGTTAGAAGATTTTATACAGATCTTGAAGCTTCCTTTTCTTCCCTTAATTTCAATTGCACTTTGGCTTTAGAAGTTTTAATCTCATTTAAAAATAAAAGTTTCTAATATCACTCACTTTTAACTCTGTAGTTGATGTTTTGGCACTGCTGATTTTCTCCCTCACGGCCTTTTGTCTTTCTTTTCTCATAAATGCTTACATTTTAAGTTTTTCACGCAAGGTGATTGCAATAACTTAACGACGTGGCCTATAAATCTGTCACTTCAGATAACGTGACTCTTATAGGGCTGATTTGGTATTTTAGAATCCTTGAATCACAAAAATGTGAGAAGGAATCTCAGAAGGTCCCTCTATCCAACTGTCTGCTCAACACTGAAGTCGGTCCCTCTATCCAACTGTCTGCTCAACACTGAAGTCAGCTGAAGATTTCCTACAGTCGGATCTTGGAAACCTCCAAGGACAGAGATCCCACCACATTTGTGGGCATGATTTCTAGTGCTTAATTACTCTCCTAGGAAAAGTTTTCCATTTATGTCCTTTCCTTACGCATCTGTTACATAGCCCTTTGTAGGCAAAGAATGAGAAGTTGCACAAATCAGATGATGAAATTAATGCAACTAAGGTATCAGGTGTCTGTCCCACAAATACTTGCAATATTAGGAAGAGAATGTAAGTAGGTTGAATTAACAAATTAAAAAACTATGGCCGTAACTTTGTGTGCCTGTGCCTGTCTGCATCGATTCCTCATTTTCTATCACATCTGAAACCTTTGCACTTTATTCCTTTCCTAACACTAATTTTCACGTCGTGTTTTTACCAGCAAAGCTTTAATTTATTCGTCTTATTTTATTGCAAGTGCCCACAAGGTTTCTGTCCACTCACATTTAAAATAGAGAAACATATAAAAATCCACTTTTGTATTACTCCCTAAAATCCATCTGTGCCAAGATATTTTCAGACCACTGAAGACAAATACTGAGTTAATCAATCTTTGTGCCGTGATTTCTGGTTATCACATTGTCCTGGGTTTGGCTAGGATAGAGTTAATTTTCACCAGAAAGCTGGGAGGGGGATAGGGGACCCAAACTAACCAAACAGGTATTCGATACCATTAACCTCATGGCCAGTATATAAACTGGGGGGGCTGGCTGGGCAATGCCCTGGAAGTGTGGCTGGGAAGGGCGAGGGGTGGCTCTGGTTCCTGTTCTGGGTGGTGAGTGATTGTACCATGCATCACTCGTTTGTATTCTCTCTTGTCAGCATTATAGTTGTTATTGTTACCGTTTCTTCTCTCTCTCTCGGTGTTGTTGCATTAAACCGTCCTTATCTCAACACGAGGGCTGCGTTTTGTCTTCTGATTCTCCTCCCTATCCTGGTTGGGAGGCTTGGGGGGAGACAGTGAGCTAGTGGCTGGGTGGTTCTTTGTTGCCAGCTGGGCTCAAACCATGACACTCATGAATCTATTTCTGGGTGTCTTTCTCCTCTTCTTTGTGTCTGTCTATTCTCTTTTGTCTTAATTTTGAATTAGAAGATTTTTGGGGTGCTGAGGGCCTTCTCTTTCTTTAAATGTTTAGCTGTTATAGAAAATAAGCCTTTGGTCCATGATTGGGTTTTCTAAAGGTCAGATACAGAAACTTTCTGGAGAGTTAATTGGATGTATTAGTGTACAAATGAACTTTTTAAACCCAAATGAGAGGTTTCATAAATCTGATCTGTGATGATGTCAATACGTAAGGCTTTTTTTTTGTAAAAAAGTTTTGCAATCAGATAAACAATGTCTTAAACCTAAAAGATTAGATTTTTTTTACTATCAGTAAGCTTACAGTGTGAGACTATAGCTTACTGACTACAAGAATTCCTTAAGATTATCTTTGGACTTACAGGGAAATTTTATTTGGAAGAAGCAGAGGATGGCACTGTTGGACTGCAATTATGAGGCAACACAGCCTGCAAATCTTGAATTACAACATTACACAATCTTACAGAAATTATATCAGTTGTCTTACAAGAAGCACAAGCAGGAGAAAGGTTTACAGTAGGTTTTTGATCATAAAAATTTTGCTTGAAGTCTAGCAGTCACATAGAAAAAATGTTCTTTTTTTAAATAGATGTTGCTGTAAAGTGGCATAATGGAGAAAAAGTAGGTGAAGAAAAACAAAAACATTAAGTCATATATTTTGGGAAATAAATTAGTAGTATAATTGTGAAGGGCCTTTCTGGCACTGAGTCCTTAGCTGTGAAGCATCTGAGGTACTGTGTATTTAGTTGCAAAGACATTGGCTCTCTAATGTAGCATTATGGTGTCCAGAGTCTGTTCAGATGGATTCTCCCACAAAGGTTGTAATATAAACAGGAATATAGGATATATTTGCAAACAGATAAACCACTTCAGAAAAAATGGACCTTCTTCTCAGAGATATGTCTCTATTCTGTATTTGTATAGGATATAAGCCTGTTCCTCCAGATTTCACAGGAAAGCCTTTATCTTAAGAAGTTATTTAATATAGTGAGAGGGGGAAGAGTCACATTCCAGGAATGTTAATATAAGTGTTTAAAAATGTCATGCAATTAAATAATTCAGTTTTGTTATGCAAGATGCCATCAGCAGTGTAAACCTCCAAACTTTGCTGGACATGTGCCATCAATGAAATCAATGTTCTCTTTATTCATTTCTGCATTCTTCTAGTTAACCCTATGAAAACAAAAAACAATGGCACTTTGGCTAAAGAAATCAATTTTCACCTATAATATAACAACTGCTGTGGGTTTACCCACTGGTCTAGGGAACTTTGGGAGACCAGTTGTTTTTGTATGAGTGGTGTGAGCTACACAGTACTGTGGAATCTATCGCATACACACAAGCCGTCTTGCAGTTCAATAAGATTTGTTTTCCAGAATTGCTTATAGTGCCAAGTATATTGGAGCAACATGCTAGACTGCAAGTGATTTTCTATTAAAAAGTCCATTGTAAAAAATAAAATTAAAATAGATGTAGAATTTAGTTGAGAGCATGACTTTAGTTCTGAGGAGTTGGCATAATCATTTTACCACAATTGGCTTGGCACTCAGAAGCCAAACCAGTCCAAACTGCTCTTACAATTTTCCATTATAACTACAAACCCCAATGAAATTCCATGTTTACTTGAGAGCTTTACAAATCCACATGTACTTTTCACTAAATCTCTGCTCAGTTTCATTGCAAAGAAAACTCATATAAAGTGAATACTAGGTGGTTTTAGTTTTCATAAGAAATCGTATTACAGAGCTCTGAATATATCCATGTTTTCTGTATGTCAGTACTGTGTTATTGTTATCTTACTTATTTTTCTGTTATGGCAAAACTCTTTTATAAAAAAAATCAATTATGGGAAGAAACAAAAATAGGATTTTTACATTCTGAATACAACCTTTTTCATAGTAGTGATCTCCCACTTTTATTAAATCCTTGTAAACGATGAGTATTGTGGTTTGCCCTTAAAGATATTTTGTCAGCAGTTGTGGTTTTTGTCTTTCCACAGTGAGAAAGATTGTTGTGATTCAAGCTTTGAGGATTGTAGTTATTTTGTTGTCCTGGTTTGAGCTAGGACAGAACCAATTTTCTTTTATTAACTTTACTTTTTAGTTAAATCTCTTCTGAGAAGCTGTACCCTCTGAAATTAACTGCATGTTTTTCCAGACAGTAGCTGCTTCTAGCATGATAAGGCTCGGTGTTTATAGTTAGTGCTGGAACATCAGGAGGAATGGTATGCAGAAAGGCTCTTGCTTGTAGTCATTCCTACGGAGACCAAGGTTGATGCTTGCTTCTGCTGACTTTCTTACGTGCCAGAATTGAAAGAGCGGAAAAGTGGTCACACCTGCGACCCTGCGGTGGGGAGGAGCGGGTCGGACAGGTGACCTAAAACTGACCAACACATGTCCGTCCTATGCATGTCATACTTGGTATAAAGCTGATGGTTCATGAGGGTCATTCTCTCTCTTCTCCTATGGTGGGCGTCCAAGGAGGACTCTGTCCGATTCTTCTGCCTTCAATCCTGATCCATGCATTCCCGAATCCAGTTCCCATCTGCTGCTGAGTACAGTCCGGGACTGTCCCAGGGCCTGCCCTGCAGTGTCTGGGAGACGTGACCATCATTGGGGGAGTTCAACTTTGTTTTTTTATATATTTGTATATATTTCTTTTTTTCTATTATTATTATTATACATTGTTATTATTATAGTTAGATTAAAGTTGTTTGAACTCTTCCAACCCATAAGCCTCTTTCCTTCTCCCTTTTGAGGATGGAGGGGGTTAACAAAGAGCATCTGTTGTCCATTTAATAACCAGCCCAGCTTTAAACCATGACATTTGCAAGTGTGTAAGTTTTCCCTTTTTGTTGGGAATAACTCCTGTAAGAAGAATTTAATTTTTAGGCATCCTTTTAAAATTCTCCTTGGCAAGTGTTCTTTAATGTTCAAAAATTAATTTACGTTGGTCTAAGTTCTCTATAGTCACATGATTTATTGCCTTAAGGTATCTCAGGAATACCTTGCAACTAACTATCTGTACCAATTTTACATTAGCTTCACCCTGATGACATTTCTGGTTCTCATGATTTTCACTTTTCTGAAGTATGTATAGCATAAGAACTGTCAAACCAACAACAAACAGACATAAAACCAAACATGACAACAACATAAAATTACTTAGGAAAACAGAAAGTGTTTGGGCAGCTGAGTCACAGCAGTAAGAATGCTCACGTTTTTCCATGTGCAGTTCCAATTTTTGGACTTTCTAAAGCTGTCATCTTTCCAGAAGAACTGTAGCAGATAAAATCAGCATAACAAAAATACTTGCTAGGTTTACGGCATCTGCAAATTGTTGCCCAAAAAAGGTTGTGGGAACAGATAAGTAGTTCAATAAAGGAGTAGACAAATTCTTGAACTATTATCATAAATGGATACAAAAAGCACTAAGCAGCAATGTATCTTTAGCTTCCCTAATACAAGAGTTGCTGACAAGAGACTCTGGGAAGTGGCCAGACTTGATGGCTTTCTCTAACCAGAATCATCTCCTCTGCCGCTATCCGAGGCAGAAACTGAATTTAGATGGATGCTTCATCAGACATGGTAGAGCATTTGTTATGTTCTTACAGATAGACAAGCAGGGCAGACTTGGGTTTTCATACCATTAATTACTTCAGTGAACTGTTGCATGTGTTGTTTTTAACACTTAGAGTTTGTGTAGCCCTATAATGAAGCTGTAAGAATATTCAAGATCGCGCTCAAATCTTTCCTTAAGAATATTCAACATCTTGTTAAATAAACTTTTTTAAATAACACAATACATCAGACACTTTTGTTTGAAAAATTAAGTTTTTTGTTGGTTTATTTTAAATTTTTAATTGAGTGACATGAAGCATTTTTTTCAATAAATACTAGACACTTTAGGACAACACTGTGCAGTTTTTCAGTCCTAAAGTTGCTTCTTTGGGTTAAATGGGTGAGCACAAGTTTTTTAGTATTTTTAAAGTGTATCAGAAAAAACCCCTCTTTTTCAGACTGTTGCACTTTCAGAATCATTCCAGTCATTGCTCTTCTTGATTGCTAATTTAAAGATCAGAAGTGTTATGTCAGAAATGTAAAATCAGATGTTCTTGAAGTAACGTCCTACAGTCGACACAGTATTTGATAACATGAAAAGAAAGTTCTGGGAGGTATAATAGGCTAAAATATTTGGAGTCTTTTAATTTGTGGGATTAATTGAGTTCATTCATATCTTGCATTTGTAACTTTAAAACATAGAACATCAGGAGTTCAGTGTTAGAATGAAATATTCAGGATGAAATCCCAATTTTACTCTGGAGAGTGACAAAGCTTTTGTTAAATTCTGTGGAGTTGTCCCACTAAATGCACTGTCTGTACAATATACATACTTGCTTTGCTTTAAATACATATTGTGTATGTGTACCACATGAAATCACAGCTGACATATGAAAACTTCAGAAAACCTCAGAAAAAACCCTAAAAATTAATTTAAAAAATTTGAAATATCTTTAATTGAAATTTAACATTTAAAAATCTTTCTATTGCTTTCTGACCTTTCTGAAAAATCAGGGAGAAAATATGTGCAATGCTTGTGCAGAAACATGAGTAGTGCTGAGCTTCCCACATGCACATAGAGCGTAGTGAAAGTCAAGTTTTTCTTATGGCTGGAGACAGTCAAAAATACTGCTAAAATAAATCAACTGAGAGCTTTGTCTCAGTTTTTTTTTTCCCATTTTCCACCCATTTCTACTTCGACTACCACAAGGTTACCTTGTACCTGCTCCTTGCATCTTCCTGTAATAGCTTTTCTACCCTGACTGTTGAAAATATGTACAGGCACTCACAGTAGTCCTCTGGGGTAATTGGTCAGCATAAAAGGCCTTTACGGTTTATGGGGCAGCAAATTCATTTTGAAGATAATTAAAGACTATTTTTATCCCCTACAATTATTTTTCTTGTTCAAATGCTTCACAGCAATAGAGTGGTCTAGGCACTGTTAATGATTTGTATAGGTGCCACCAAGGTAAAAGGAGAGGTATTTGTCTTAAACTGTCTGTCTAGTGTTATTTACACAGTAGACCAGTAAGTAATTACTGCTTATCAAAGAGTGAGAATACTAAGACCAACAATCATGTGACAGGCAGCTCTGAATGCCTGGAGAGATTAATATTTTTAGCCTTATTTAAATTTCTGTATTTTCTCATGTACAATATGCACCTCAGATAACTTTAATCCCTGTAAAAGTCTCGTCCCCATGGCAGGTCCTCAGAAAACTCTGAGGACCTGAAGTCATTTCAGCAGCGAGGCATGAGGGGTTTGAAGGAAAATGCGTAGGCTGTGAGGTGCAGAGAAGGGAAGCTACTGGAAACAAGAAAGCTCTGAGGTAATTTTCCTCTTCGGATACATGCACATGTATAATCTGTACTGTTATTGAGTTGCAGGTTAGGTTTTCTTGATTCCATTCCATTTGTTTGTTTGTTTGTTTGCTTTGTTTTGTTTTGTTATGATAGATAACCCAAATGTTATGCACAGGAATTCCTGGTGAAACATTCAAAGGCAACCCTCCAAAGAAATTCATAGTAGTATGGTTAAAGACCTACTGTATGAAATAATTTTTGAAACAATAGATTAAATTTGCCCAACCCATCTCATCAAGTGAGCAAAATTCTCACAGCTTCTGAAAGAAGCTGAAAAGAACACACCAAGAAATTTGGCATTTAGATTGCTTTTTCTTTTTGCCTAAATTGATCAGAATTTATGCTGTGACTTTGGAATACGTTACTTATTAATAGAGCTGAATAGGATTTTTCCATCAATATTACTTCTTCTTTAAAGACAAATTAAGATTCTGTTTTCTTAAAGTTCTTGCTTTACATTTGCTCAATCCATTTCTTACAATCCATCATTCATATAATTTCTGTTTTTAACAACATTTACCTAGCTATATGTCTAATAATAGTGAAAGTGATCACCTGTATGTAACATGAAGAAAAACGTAAAAAAGAGGGATTCCCATTTTCTTCCAATCTGATTTTTACTCATTACATTTCTTTACTAGAGAGGACAAAAAATAAGAACGATATTTGTCTTGACTTAGAGACAAAAAGTTGTATATACTTGTATTTTTTTAGGTCTGGCAGCTCTTTAGGTCTTATCACTTTATATAATTATGAGAAAGTTGCAAAAAGACTCTTCTGGCTGCTTGGTATTTCTTTCAACTAAGAATTTCTCAGAAACAAATTTTTACTGAATTATGTCCCCTAGCTCACTACAAATAGATGTTTTCAGTGGCTTTCTTAAAAGAAAATAATTTTCCTAGTGGTCTGCTGGGTCTTTCCTCATGATAACGACAAAGTAATTTACTGGACAAACGATAGGCACTACTTGTAGTTTGAAATGTTGTTCATCAGAATTTTCTGTCCGTGTAGACACTTCACCACAGCTTTAATAAAATACCTGGTTACAGCAGTATTAAATCTGTATTCTGTGGGAACGACTTTGCATTCTTTGCCAAGGGCACTTCAACTCATTTGTATGAAGATAAACTAGGTAGGCAATTCTGTGTTCACCAAGTTGCCTTTGATCTGCCGGCAAGAATGTAGAGTTTATACGTACAGAATCTCTGTTTAATGACTGGCTGTGCAGGATAGATTCTTGCAGCCTTGGATAACAATACATTTTCTACTATATTGCATTCTGTCTCCATCCCATTTACTTGAGATACAAAGTATACACCTGTTTTTCCCTTTAAAGCTTGCGTTTGCAGATGAGATTCTGTTTCTTTGAGCTGTCCAACTTTCTCTGATGACTTTAATTTATTAGATGCACATGGTTGAATATCTTTAAACCTTGCTGGCACTGAAGAAACTAGTGAATGTTGGAACCATTTTTCTCCTAAAAATGAAATTTTTCCCCCTTATAGAATGTGTAAAATTTCCAATCAGCTAATCAAATTTGTTTTGCAATCTGAAATATTATTACTTTAGCAAAAAATACCATTAGGCTGTTCTTGATAAACTAGGCATGTAACAAATCAAGTAGAACAAATTTATTTGGACATCTTTTATGGACCTCACTAATTAAATACTTTGGAACTGTTCTTGGCATGATAACTTGCCTGAATAAACTATATGATACCAGATCATTGTCTTTTCCCCTCTTTTATTACTATTCTTACTCTGCTCAACTATGATAATTGACATTCATTTCTTACTACATCCACCTAAATTTGATCTGAGATTTCTTAAAATGAATATAATAATATCTGTATAGGTCAGGAGTTTCCTAACAGATCATAGCACATTCAGCTGTTTAACAGTTAAAAGCAATTATTAAAGGGATTCAGTTGTTATATCATGGTATTTTGTGATTGTGTGTGTATTTTTAAGATTTAGACTTTTATGTACTTAGAGATATAATATATGAAAAGTTATATAGCTATAGTTTTATGTAGTTTATAACTTGTGTATATACTTGGTAATTATTGATGGAAGGTCTCTCGGCATGATTTGTAGATAAAGCCCTGAAAAACAGCATAGCTGTTTCTAAGGTCTGTCTCCAATGTTACGGACATCTGAGACAAATTCTTGGTTGAAGAGATTGGAGAGAAGGCTAAATGTTTGGCTGCAAATCCTGAAAGGTATGTATGTTTGTGGTTGTCCTGGTTTGGGCCAGGACAGAACCAATTTTCTTTGGTTCTGTGATACAGTGGTACAACAGGGAAAGTCTTTATGGTGATGACATACGAAATTAACAATGTTCAGTTCAGCTTCAAACTCCAAAGAGCCATAGCTGGTGGAGGAAGAATGGAAATTGTGAAAACCAATCAGCTCTTGCTTGCTTGCTGAAAGACAGTCAGTCCTTCAGTTTTCCATATAACTATTAGTTTTCAAGTCTTGATAGGCTGTTGGTGTCACGCAAAGTGTGAAGCCCATCACAGGGGGATGGTGGGCAGCTTCCTGTGGAAACCTGATTTATAGAAAGGGAACATAAAAGTTCAACAAGTTAAAGGGAGCTATGTCTGCTGATCCATTTGCTCTGCTGTCTCTTAAAGAGTGAGTCCCCTCTCTTGGACCCAGACAAGACATGAATCAGAACTGAGGACATGAAGGAAAACTATGTCCATCCATAGACTGCAAACAAAATATTCCTTGTAGGAGGTTAGGGCCACATCAGGCAGAGTGCTTTACCAAGGTTCCCCTCAATGCTGCTAACACTTCAGCACAATCCACTACACACGCAAAGGTTTGCTTAACCAAGTAGAAGTGAGATTCTAAGCAGAGACACGTGGATGAGAAGTGTGAGCAGCTTAGATATAACATAAATGCTCAGACATAATGTAATAGTTTTGACAGGTAACTAGGTGACAGATTTGCCTGGGTTGTGGCTTAGGTGTAATATGTCCCTGGACTCAGAATTACAACCCATAAACAGTTAAGATGATGAAAATATGGCTGATAAAATCACAACTTTGAAAGACTTAAGTGGCGAGGATTTCATGATGTATAGTGATTTAGAAACTAAATATTATGTGGAGTCAGAAGCTGGCTAACGGTTTGAAAGGATCAGTAGTGAGCCAGAAAAAAACAGGCTACCCAGAGAAAATAAACAGATAGAGTCCCTGAAATCCTCAAGTGAGATTACTATGGTTACATAAATATGTGCAGTTCATTTTAAAACAGTATGATAAGAAATGGAGAAATTTGGAGCAACCCAAAACCTGCATTGCTTTGGTAACAGTCACTGTTGTGAGGAATCCTCTGTGAAATTTCTTGTGTTTTAGCAGATGATTATAGTCTGCAGTGAGATTACGGACGAAATGGATGAGATTCTTGTAGGTACTTGGGTATGCCTGTGGAACTGAAGCAAAGAAAAGACAGGAAGATTTTCTTTGGAAAGCTGTGGGCTACATGTCTGAAGAAATGAGTGGAAGGCAATGGTGTGTGCTCTGAGCTTCCCTGCACACTGGGAGAGAAGGTAACTGCAGATTCTTCCCTGTGCTGGAAATCTGTTGTGTCACTGCAACACATTACTCTTGCAGGAAAAGCAGGCATGGTGGCAGTCTTGCCTCAGCAGTGTGGATAAATACGCAGTGCTTAAGGCTTGAGTAAGGAAAACATACTGGTATGATAGGTGTCCCAAGAGCGAAACAGGAGAATGGGGATGGAAAACTCTTTACCAGCTATTTCTAAAGTTTTTGCTCAGTTTCTGGTACCGTGGCTAAAATCAATCCCGTGAATGTCAGCAGAATCCAACTGGATTTTCAGCAGCGTAGCTAAAATTAGAAGTAAGATTTTTTTTTTATATCTATATCTCTATCTATCTATACTTATATACCTGAAGCTTGCTGGCATTTCCTAGATAAATCTATTTCTAAATTTATCTGTAATGGGACTATGCACCTAGAATCATGACTTCTTAAGGAATCCAATGACTTGTGGTGAGCCCTAGCTGCAGTTTATTTGGCTCATTCTGTTGGCTTGTTGCGGCATTTAGTCAATGGCTAAGAAAGGCTGCTTTCTCAGGTGGTGTAAATCAGCCCAACACCATTGACATTAATAGATCTTTGCCAGTTTACATCAGATAGGAGCCTCTCTTGCTCTTTCTTCCCAAAATTTATGAGGATTATGGAGATCAGCTGTAGACATAGTGGCAAATGCATCATTTATATATGCCAGGACCCATGCATAGTGTGATTACTGTGCTCTCCAAATCTTTACAGACATACAATGATATATGTGATGACTAAGTAGTGGAAGTCAACAGAAGAAGAGTAAGCATGGCATACGGAATTTTTCTTTGGGTACTCTTCTTGTATATTTCTTTCAGCTCGGGGATGAGAGTTAAAATTATGCTTTATAAATTATTTTATTGAGATATTTGTATTTTAACTAATCTTTACACCTGAGCTCCTTCTTTTCTGCTAATATTTGCATTGTCGAACTACTTGTGTCATTTTCAAAGTCTGAACATTCTGTCCTCATAGCTTATTCATACTCTGCCTACCAAGGACTGAGGAACTAAAAGCAATTGCTGAGCCTGCATTTCACAGAGAGCTGCTGACCCTGTTGTGAAATTTTTCTATCTGTGAACTAGGGTAAAAATAAAGTAAAAACTAATACTAAGAAAACCATAGCCTTATAAATCTGGAAAGCAACACTTATTGTGGCTTTAGTAAGCTCCAAAGACAACTTCTCTGAATAGATCCAGTATTTCTTACTTAGATATCTATGCTTTACTGTGAGAGAAAGCAAATTCATGAAACAGACACAAGGAATGAAAATAAGAGATAAATATGTATTTCATTTAAAAGGCCACTTGATTACCTATACCTAATTCTCTCCTTTTCCTCTGTGGCTTAAAACCAGAAAATCAGCACCTTGGAAAAAAATAACAAACACCCGGGGTCTGTATCAGATTTTTGTCTTTTTAACCTAGGTATCTTTGAGTTACTTCATCTTAGTTTGCTGGAGAGATTGAAATTTATAATAGTTTTATTTCCCTGTTTGCACATAATCGCTGAGGGTGTCAGCTATGAAAGTAGCACCTAGTAGCTAATTACTAAGAATAAAATTTCAAATTGTACTATCCAGGTTTCTATAAGGTTCCTGACACAGGTACTTTCCCAGTGACTTCTTATTAGAAGAGTCTCACTTTTCAGGAGGAAGAAAAAATCTTGGGGACTTACAGTGCCATTACTCATCCGAAGAACAGTGACAGGCTATGCCTTTGCCCTCTGGGAGCCTTTGGCAGCTCCCCTTAGCACAGTGCTGGTGGCTATAGCAGGGGTGTGAAGGGAGCACAGGTATCTTAAATATCAGTATGAGGTGGGTGCCAAGTGTGAGTAAATATGATGAGTATGAATGCTTTCAGATAGCTGGTTATGGCAAAGCAGTGCTATATGGAATGTCAGGAAACTGCATGGCAGGAGATGAGAAGGTGCAGTAGTGCTGGAGTCAGTGTTGCTGTCCAGGGATGGCAAGACCCCCTTGGTACTCAAGCCCTGATACAGTTGTACACTGGTCCACAGCTCTCCAGAGGTCAAACAGATGCTAGAAAAGGAGCACTTTAAAACTACAGTGAAGAGCACATTTGTCTTTTGGCAGCATTTAGCCCCAGCTAAAATCAGGCATCTTGGTGCTTTGCACTTTACCAATTCATGCAGAAAGATGGTCCCCTCCTGAAGACTTTGTGATACAAATAGACAGACCAGCCAAAGAGTAGGAGGAATAACTCTTCCTGAGTTGTACACACCAGATTATATTCAATTCTATTCTGGGGTTTGGCAATGGAAAATGTCCTTCTTTGTCTCACCCAAAGTTCACCCCTCCATCTGGAAATCCATTTCTCCCAAAATGGCACTCAGACTTTAATATGCTAAGCTGCTGAGCAGCAGATGTCAATGGTAACACTGTGGGAGGGGAGCAGGACACTGTTTTGTTGATCATTAATAAAAGAGACACGTGTCTGACTTTTTAATGACCTCAACGTTATTGTCTACTCCTGCCTATATACATGCCTCCTATCTGATATTCACTGGTCATTAGGTCCAGTTAGAATTTAGGGTTAAGATAATTTATAATTACATCGCTGCAGATAGGCATTTTTCTACTCAACATTTAACTCAATTTCCTATATGATTCCTATATGACCATTCCTGACCCTCTGTTTACCCCACTCAACAAGTCTGAAATACCTTTGACAATTTCAAGAAAATTAATAGGAAGGAAAGAGGTTTTGAAAGACTTTAAAAGACTGTTATTTTCATGAAAATAGGTGATGAAATAGAAATTCAGTACACACCTGTCCTGAATGAAGGGAAGGCTAATCTTATTAGACACAGAGAATTGCACAAGAAGCTGCTATAATGAATGTTTGAGAAAAGCTCCAGGACCAGATGACTTGGACACCAAATGCAGCAAAAAGCAAGGCAGCCATAAGAAAATGAGTTTTATTTTGGTGCTCACACAACTCTTTGTCCTAACTCTAGAAAAAAACAGATAATCAGAATGGTGAAATTTCATCTAAATTCAGGGCATATTCTCTTGCTAATCTCTGTTTTATTAAGTAGGCTATTTATCGATGTATCATTATTACTGTTTCTCTGAATGCATTTATGGCTCAAGATGACCTCTCCAAAAAACAGGAGAAAATTGAACAGGTAGACTTCCAGTGGAAGCAAAGCCCTTCTAAGTTTTCCTGTGTAGAGAGCAAATATACTGTAATAGCAAGCATGGATTTATTCTTTGGGCCAATGCTCCTCACTGATGTGTAGCAAAGAACAAGGTATAAAGTACAAAGTACAAGACAGGTAGGTGTGCCCATCAGAGTCTCAGGGTTTTACAGGCTTTAGGAGCAGATGAGACCACAAACCCTGTGCATAATACAGGCCAGTAATGCATTTGATTTTTATATCTATGTATTAAAACTGCAAAGCAGTTGATGTCTTTCTGTGGTAGTAGTAACCAGAAACAATGGAGTGCCATATGTCAGCCTAATTTAAGAAATTATATTGTGATTTATCCCCAGCCTAGGGTGAAGTAAGTGACATACATAGAAATCAAAATGTCAAAGGAGCTTTGGCAGACCCTTCAAAGTCCTAAAGAACTGCTTTGTAAAATACTTTAAAAGGAGAATGTAGTGGAAGGCACATTATTTTGACAGAACAGGGATGAGTGCTTGTTCCTGTCCTGTGAGCTTACTGTCCTTACTTGCCAGTTGTTCCTGAGTATGTGTCTATAGGAGATATATACATAGATACATGAAAACACACACACCAAGACACACATATATATGGATATTATAGAACTGATGACACCAGTTGTAAATATTGACCAGAATTTCTAAAGCTGTAGCATGATGTTTCTTAATGTACAGGTAATAATTTCTGCTGTTTTAAATAATTCTAAGCCCTGCCTGGTGCCACTTCAAGCTTGACAAATTGCTCTGTATTCTCCGTCATTAAAAAGGTATAAGATGGTTGTAAACCATTTTGGCTGTTGTTGCTACTTATTTAGAAAGTAATAGAAGCTAGGACCCTACTGGAGCCGAACCAATGGTACAAGGTGCTGTATAAAGATGGGGCAGAAAGTCAGTTTATGCCCTATCAATGTGAAATCTTTGGTTTTGTACATGTGGTTTTCTTGATATATTTTTTTCTTTCCTCTTTGCACCTTACGTGCAGGTGAAGGTGTGTCTGGCTTGTGTCTTACAGGGAAGCAGAGACTGTCTTCAATCTCCTGAGGCCCGAGACCTGATTAACACTAGATAGCCTCACGGATCTAGAAGACGCTATCACACTAACATGAATATATGTTTATCAGGTCTGCTAATTAAACCCCTTAATTGTAACGGTGATGCTCCCAATGCATGTGAAAGTTCTTATCCTACATATATATGTGTTTCAGAAAGAGCATAAATATTCTAGAAATGTTTTTCTGAGAAAATAATATGGTTCATGGTTGCCTTCCTCACATAGTTCGTATTTTCCTTTTTCCTCTTATTTTTAATATTGATCTCCCCTCTCCCCCCCATATTATTAGCTACTCTTAGAGAATCAGAATTTATTTCACCTGCACATTCATTGTAATATCTGATTTATTTCTGTACTAATGTTATAATAAAACATATATAATAAGCACCTATAATAGATTTGAAATAGGTGAGTACTGCTGGGCATGAACTAGGGCAAATAAAACAACATTTTCATGCAGGTGTCCACAATAATATGCATGCAGTAAGATAGACAAAATTTAGGAGGGCTGCCAGTTGCCTCTGTGGCTAGACATTTTTCTGTAACACCGTATTTCTCAGATTGTCTGAGAAAGAATTCTTAGAATACTTCTAAGAAAGAATTACCTAGTGGGGATAAAATCTTTCACTTCTAGACTGGTGTACAGCTGAATTTGCTGGAAATTTGCAGCATCTCTGCTGGTCAGAGATGCTGGAACACAAAACTATTAAGAATGCTTTTCCCTTTTTACAACAGAACTGCTGTGACTGACCTTTCCTTGGCCAGCCCTAGAGCTGTAAAAGATTAAGTTTGAAATGTGAAATTTAGCATGAAAATACTGTGGTCCTCACTGAGGTAAGTGGATGGCCTAATCATAACGGAAATTAGCTTTGATGTGACTGTGTTAAGGGTATTTGAAAAATCACCTTTTGAGGCAAAAATTCTTTGTAAAGCTGTAGACTCTGTACCTATAGATGACTGACTGCACATACTGGCCTAATATTTTAGTTTTGCAGTAAATTGATCTTCATCTGGAATATCAGATCTCATTTTTAAGCAATGTGCTTTCTCCTAGTCAGTCCTCCCCAATTAGGCCTCTGAAGCCACAATTTGCCTGAGAGTAACAGAGGCTTCTGACTGCATAGGCAGAGAGCGTTGGGTGGACGGCTGCCCCATGCATGCCTGGTGGTGGGGTGGTTTAGAGGGGATGCCACTTGCATTGTCAGAGCACAGCACAGCACAGAACTAAGCAGGAGGAGCATGAGACTAAGCAGGAGGAGAAGGATGTCATTCTTTGTTTTTGAGGGAGCAGGGGAGATGTTTTATTTTTCCACACTGCTACTCTGGTGGAGAGAGAAGTCCTTGCAACCACTTGTTGAAATAAAAAGTGCTTCACTTCATACCTCTTCTATTTGTCCAAATAACAGGATGAGAGAAGGTGAGAAGACCTTTGCCTCAATGTATAAATAGAAATTTTCCTTTGAGATCTTGGTGCAACTTCATTAGGATTTCCCAGATGGACACCACGTAGTCCACAGAATTGAGACATTTTAGTCATTACGACTGGTCTGAAAGTTAAGATACTTATCTTGTATCATTTAGAAACAGAATATTTTGGTATCAAGGTAATGTAATGAAATCATAATGCATTTTTTTTCTCTAAACATCATGTACTGTTTTCAGGAGTCTGAAAGTTATATGCTGAATCTTAAAAAGGGCATTTCCTGAAAGTTAGAATCAAAATGTTCCATGCTTATGTATCAGATAAATAGAATAGAATTAGATAAATAAAAGACTTGTGTATCTGTTATACATGCACCTGTCTACAATACCCTATTAAAATAGTTTTGCATCAAATATGATATGAAAGCAGAACTGTTTTGAAATACAAAGCTTTTCAAAGTTTTCCACAGAGAAATAGAAGCTTTTTTAAAAAGGAGGTAACAAACTACATTGCTACAGGGTAAACATTTTTAGAAATGTATTTATGGCACCAAAGGAATATCCACTGCATTGAATTTGTGACTTTCCTCACATTCAGCAGCCTTATAATCACTCTGGTTAAACAGTTCCCTTGACTTGTGCAATTAGTTTTTCCTAGAGGACTGCCTCATGTTTTTTGTGGCTTCCTAATTAAATAGAAAAAGCTTTTGCTTGCAATTATCTAAAGGGTCTATTCCTGCAATCTAACAAGGAAATAATGCATATGGAGTTTACAGAATTGGGGCCATCATCTGCTTAGGAAATAAACAAAGTTCAGTTAACAACTCCCTCCAGTTATTCCTAAAACAATCCTTAGGGGATACACAAATTCTGAAGGTTTCAATAGAAATCTTTCTTAGTTTCCTCTCCTGCTTACATAAATGGATAAAACAAACAGCGGCAAAAAAAGATTCACAGGGACTGAACAACGAAAACCAGCCTGTACTTGTCATCACGGTACAAGCTGGGATGGTCCAGATGTGCATATTTATTTATATTTAATGTCCTTTGGTGTAATAATAAGAACATTTTTTTCAGTGTTAGTGCATGAGTAAGAAAAGAAATGAAAAAATATTCACATACTGGGTTGAAACTTCATTTTTTGTGCACTGTCTCAGGAATTCTTCTAGTGCTCTGTCAGTAGTTTCATAGGTTTTCATTTTCTGATATACAAAGACTGATGGAGTCCCTGAAGCGAGTAAAGGAATAGAGACAGCTAATTTGATCTGTTTCTATGGTGAACTTAGGAAATCTTTGCAGCACTCATCTTGTTTGAGCAAAATGTATGAGTCCAGACTGACCCATTACAGTTCACAGCCCGAGCTGAAAAAGTTACTCCTGAAGAAATGAGCTTTTTTTGGTTAGGTTTGGTTAGGTTCCACACTATATCTTCTCCACTAAGAAGAGCCGATTTAAGGCTGTACACACAATTATGTCTTCATTGTCTGTGGCAATTTTTTCCACATTAGCATACATTGAAACCTTATTTAACGAGGCTTTATAAGGGTGTGGTGATTTCTTTGCTGTACTTAATCATGGCTACATTTCAAGTCCAGTTTCAAGTCAGGTTTTTTGGTTCATGACTTAACATTCCTTGTTTTCTCCTGCTATACCTGGTAGGTATAAGCTGCTTGAAGTATAAAGGCCTTCCCCTCTCCTCACAGTAAATGGGTATAACAGAGAAAAATCTGCTTGCGCTCCCTGCTCTTCAGTAGATATGCATGCTCCGCTGCTAACTCCTAAGAGCTGAATGCACTGATTCCATCAGCCTGGTTCACATTCTGTGAAGAGTAAAACTAGATAATCCTGAAAATGTGCATGAATGAATGAAAAGCACATTTCTAAAGGAGCAGAAAATAATTTCAAGCAGATTTAGGATATTTGAATGCCTGCCATCTGAACTTTTTATGAGCATTTGGAACTTGATCATCCAAGTTTATTGTCTGCCCAGCCCTTGAGAAGGCTTTGGTCCACTGTCTATACAAAATATGTGTGTAAGTCTTGTAGGAAATGAAGTACTCATAAGAACTTTGCTTAGACATTAAGATTGAATTATGTTCTCTAGCGACAAAACAAACAATATCTCCTTTATGTTCTCCTGAGCAGAAGCAGAGGGAGCTTGGTTCAAGTCAGATTAGATTTCCCTTTTCCCATTAACTTGAGCAAAGCCCCCTGCACCTTCATGTCAAATCAGAGCTGCAATTACCTCTGATGAAAATGTGTCTTTTCATTTTATAAGGTGTTGCTCACCTATTATAAAAAAAGTAAAAATAATTTTGTAGTTCTACTATCCCAATTATGATCTTGGAAAAACTGGAGTTTTTTCTGGTTTTGGTTATTGAACAGCCAATTGGATACTTTGGTTTATGGCAAATACGGTGACCAAGAAGAGCAACGTGATCCTTTGTCAAGTTTTTGGAACAGGTACGTAACACTGAAAGTGAGCCTGAAGTGTATGTTTATTCTAAGTAATTTTTATGATGACATCAGCATTGATACTACCTATTTAAACCCAACTTGAAACCAAAAACAAATAAAACTTCTTTTTTTCTAGTTGTGAATGGAAAAAAGATACTGCTTTGCAAGTCTTCCATTATCAGAGAGAATATTATTTGTTATTATATGAGTAGAACATGTCATGACTAGTAGACTAGTGAAAAGGGACATTGGGTTAAAAAAAACAACAAAAGAAACCTGAGATGACTGCAAACTACAAGAAAGCTCATATGGAAGTTCTGCAATCTCCACAATTTGAAGAAGAACTACAAGACAAAGGTAATATAGGGAGGTGAATTGTATGAACTGGAATGACAGAAGCAGGTGTGATACATCCAAGGACTAGGAGAAGAGAGATTGTCGAAGCAGCTTAAGTGACAACTATGTAATGTTGGGATATGAATAAAACCACAGATGAGTTCACAGAGTTCTACTCATGTTTTTATTATCCAGAATATTTATAAAACCTTCACGTAAATTAGCAAGAAAATCTCCCAATTTGCCACACGGCTATTGTTTATTACTGTCTCAAGGATCAAAGTGACCAAGAAAGGAGTTCATGAGGAGTTTTTTGTGGTTTCTATCAAGTAACAAACAGTCCTAAAACACCGCAGAAAAGAGACTCCTTTTACATGTTTAAAGTAAGCTGCTCAGTCCATGGAGGCAAATGAGCTGAAACAGGATGGAACTATAGTGATGTCTACATTAGCAACCAGCGCAGAAACAACACAGACTGTATCTGTAGAGAAACAGATGGCACTAAGGAGCTGACATTCAGATCTTAAACATTTAGAAGGATTATTACTTCAGGTGGTCTTTAGACTGATTCCATGGATTCAATGCCTGGGAGTGGTTAGAGAGCATTAGAGATACCCCTGGAGTGCATCTTCCATTTTAGATTCATCCAAATGACCCCAGTTTGCATCCCAGCTACTGCTCAGAAATATGAATCAAAGCACGGTTTGAAGGTTGGTCAGAATACTTGCTTCAAAAGCTAAGTTAGAACTGAACTAAAATGCTAATGCAGATGCACCAAGTACATATGTATCTCCTCTGAGAAATGGATCAAAAATTAGTTTGCACTGAGATCCTTGCTGTTTTTGCCAGCAATCAGCAGTCACGTGGCATAGCAGAACTCCTATTGATACAGAAATTTGTAGTTTTTATCAATGTACAATGTGGTTTTTACTTAGCAGCTGAGATCATGGGGAAACTAAAAAAAAATTAAAAAGTTGCAAAGCTGATTAAAAGAAAGGATGGCTGAAAAGGGTAAAAATTTTTAAATTCTGAAGTTTTATATAAATGCACACTTCTTATTTTATACATGTCCACTTCTTATTTTGTGTGTCAGAGACAGAATCTGAATGAGGGATTCAGGTCTCTTTTTTTTTTAAATATATAAATACTGTTGAAATTATTAAAACCATATGTTAACATGTATGCAAGTTCCTCAAAATTTCAATAACAGGTAAATATTTAAAATACAAAATGAATTTGATATTAGGTGCCAGTGCAAAACTTGGGTAACTGCATTCCATTCAGATGTTTCTGTACCCACAGAAGCTCAGGAGGAATATATTTTAGACCCATTTAAGTATATGGACATTAATAGGGTTAACTCAGTCTGGATAATTCCCATATATGGTAACACTGAGCACTTTTAGCAAACTTTGTTTCAAAATCTAAAAAAGTGTTTCTCCTAACATTTCCAGCAGATAGAGGAAATTATTTTAGCTATTTCATACTTGCATTATCTGAGTCCTGGAGAGAACAAATAATGGGGATGGAAAAAATTCTTCAGCGCATTTCCTCTACAATGATATTGCTTCACAGCATGCACAGAATATCATTTAGTAGTTCTGCTTTTCTGAATGTCTACAAATAGTACAGCATTCCATTATCTGTTATCATTATCTATAAACCATGTAGTCCAAAGGACCATATTTTACACAGGAAAATAAGAATCACAGAATCACAGAATGGTAGGCTCTCTGGAGATCATCCAGTCCAACGTCCCTGCCAATGCAGGTGCCTCCAGAGCAGGTTGCACAGGAATGTGTCCAGGTGGGTTTTGAATATCTTCAGAGAAGGAGACTCTGTAACATCTCTGGGCAGCCTGTTCCAGTGCTCTGTTACCCTCACAGTAAAGAAGTTCCTCCTCATGTTCAGGTGGAACTTCCTGTACCCTGTCCTCTTGACACTCAACTTGATATTTATAAGCACTGATCAGATCTCCTCTCAGCCTTCTCCAGGCTGAACAGACCCAGCTCTCTCAGCCTTTCCTCATGAGAGAGATGCTCCACTCCCCTCATCATCTTCGTTGCCCTCCACTGGACTCTCTCCAGTAGTTCCCTGTCTCTCTCAAACTGGGGAGCCCAGAACTGGACACAGCACTCCAGATGTGGCCTCACCAGGGCAGAGCACAGGGGGAGGATCACCTCCATCCACCTGCTGGCCACACTCTTCTTAATGCACCCCAGGACGCCACTGGCCATCTTGGCCACAAGGGCACACTGCTGGCTCATGGTGAGCCTGTTGTCCGCCAGCACTCCCAGGTCCTTCTCCACAGAGCTGCTCTCCAGCAGGTCAGCCCCCAGCCTGTACTGGCACATGGGGTTTTTCCTCCCCAGGTGCAAGACCCTACACTTGCCCTTGTTGAACTTCATTGGGTTCCTCTCTGCCCAAACCCCCAGCCTGTCCAGCTCACGCTGAATGGCAGCACAGCCTTCCCGTGAGTCAGCCACTCCCCCCAGCTTTGTGTCATTAGCAAACTTGTTGAGGGTACACTCTGTCCTTTCATCCAGGTCATTGATGAATATGTTGAACTGGGCTGGACCCAGTACCAACCACTAGGGAACACTGCTGGTCACAGGCCTCCAAATAGTCTCTGCACCACTGATCACAAGAAGTTAAAAATGAATATAGCACAATGAGATGTAAATTCTGTCTAGGAACAGGCATGACTTGGAAGGATCTAATGAACTGTCCAGTGTTCAAGCAGTGAGAAAACACCTTTATTTTAACTGTAGTTCAGCATTTGATCTTTACTACTGCTAAGTTCATGTTGATAGTGAAAGAAGCTTTATCATTAGAATACTTAGAATTCACGTTAAGAAATGGTTTTGCATGTATGTACTGTCTTTGTAGCAGGTTAGTATAAAACCTTGAGAAGATCCTTCACTCTCTTTACCAATCTTACAGTTTCACACAAGCGGGTTCTCTGATTAGATATGCTCCAAGCTTCAGGTCTATCACAGAGCTGGTCCATTAACAAAGAGTTTGTTGTTAAATAATTCATTGTCATGAGCTCATACTTAAACCTAAAGAGCAATCTGTGAAATAACGAAGTGTTAAAGATTTTATTGCCCATAAAGCAACATGAAAGTAAGTTTTAGAAAGCTGCAGAAGGATTCTGGAAAAGGATGGCTTTCTTTGCATTTTATTGCTTCTTAGTGAATATTTTCTGTTTACTGTCTCCCTACAGTAATGCACAGGATGATTGTTAAGTCTATTGTGCAAATGAATTGATTGGAAACTCTGAAGCTTGTTAGCCAACTGCCTCCATTCCTTTTGGGGTGATGCCTCTACAAATGTGAGCTTAGCATCATTGAAAACACCTAGTTTGTGAACCTTGATTCAACCTTGGATTATTTGCTACTCAAGGAATTAAATTTTGCACAGGTAAAATAACCCACTGCAGCCAATGTGGTAATACACATTTATCCAGGAATCAATACAACTCTACAGATGAGTGTGTTGTCCATGCAGCAGAAGCTAGAAAACAGATCATGTAGTTTATAATTTTTGTTGTTCTTCAGTCTGGAGTGCTGGTTTCAAGATGACCTTTCTTAGAGGAAATAGCCCCACTTCCATCACTTAAACACCCACCCCTTTTGGCAAAACAAGACATGGCCTACTTACTTTTAGCAGAATGAACCAAACATATGAATCGCTGCAGTTAGGATGGCCCTATTCTGCCCTGTATCTGATTGATATTCAGCCTTTTTAATGCTGAAACCTCTTTTTACATTCATCCACTTTAATTTCTTGAAAAGCAGATCTACCAAACTATTAAATAATAGATATTAATAGACATATTATCTGCAACGAGAAGGAAACCTCTCTCAGGTAGATACAGTCTTCCAAGAAACTAAGAACAAGTTTCTACCTTATTTTGGAAGGTATACTGTAATTTTTGAGATTTTTCTTTGGAGATGGTTATTTTCTGACCTTGCAAATACATAAAGTGGTCTAGATAAGAATCCTCTTTTCCACTTGAGTGGATAATGTAGAATTACATCCAAAGAATTCTTTTTAAAATGGCTGTATAATTTCATGAGAACTGAAGGCCTTGGCAGAATCAGAGAGTAGCAACTTCATCAAGGCTTACATACACTTCATAGTCAATGTGTTGTGGTTAAAATCATCAGGTAGTGATGCAGGCAATGATTTCTCTCAGTGACATGGAAACTGAATTTATTTTTGAGCCACACATACCAATTTTACTTTATTTTCCAAGGTAATTTACACATTACATACAGAATTGCAGTCTGAGGAACATGATACGGTCTGCCTTTCTAGCAATCAGTGCACTCCATCAGCACTTTCTTATGTTTCTGAGACGTGGACACAGTAATAATAGTGCCTACTGATGTTCTGAAATGTGAGCTCAACTGAGGAAAATACTGAAAGGATAAAAACAATACTTGAGGATGAAGAATGTTGGCAAGATGTTCAAAAAGGAGACAGGGACAATGCCAGTACTTCAGACAGAGGTCTACTGATGTCATCTAAGAACTATAACAAAATGGAAACTAGTTAAAAAACCCCATAAGTAAAAAGGGAAATGAATGGGCAAAAGATTACATATTGTAAATTAGACCTAATTGTTGAGTGAAATAGTGTGAAGATGGTTAGTTCCTTTTTGCCTTTTTTTTTTTTTTAAAAGTGAGCTCAGGAGTAATGTAGGAAAGGATTATGTTTCATTTGAAGTGTGATTCTTTCTGCTTTTCTGTCTCTGTTCTCTGAAAGTAGAAGGACAACAGTGTCTTGCCACATACACATATTCTGATCGGACTATTTGTGTGGTGACCATATGGATGAAGAAGATAAGGAGGGTAAAAGTTCAGGTAGAATGATACCCAACACTAGAACGATGGTAGTCCTCTTGAGAGGAAAGTAAGAAAAGCTATGCATCAAGATCCTGTCTCATAATTAAGAGCATTGTGCTGCCTTATGACTTGTCTGATTTGGGCAATTTGAAGAGTGACTACTTCAATCATTGATGCAACGTATGAAAATGCTTGTAGCTTGTTATGTTCTGCTGTAGTTGTGTACAAGTTATGTACTAGCAGAGACTTCTAAAGTCCTTATGTTTGTCTTCTATGGTCACCTTGATTCCTTAAATCAAAAATTCTTGTTGTAATGGAAAGGAGGGACTCTGACTGCCCAGTGATATGCAATTTTCTGACTTGAGAAGACAGTCAGGATTCAGGGCAAAAGCTGTTGCTACAGACTTAGCTCAAAATATGTTCTTGACTGTATGTTTTCCTGTCTTCCACCTGAGAACTGTTAGAAAGGGCTGCATTTTTCCAGCTTTTATTTTCTGATGTCTTAAAATTTGTGTCAAAATCAGGAACGTCTCTGCCACTTTCTTACAAATCACTTCAAATTTCAACACATCTAGCCTTCTTTATGATGAAGCAAGCTCTTGATAGAGTAACAGACTCAAAATGTATGAGTAAAAAATAAATGATTATTTCTGTCCTGAAAATCTACTCTATTCTAACTTAATCATCTTTCATTGCTTTTTTCTTGATCCGTACATTTTTAATTTTTAGCATGGATTTTCTAATCTTGCAGTCAAATCCATGAAACATAGTTAACTTCATTGTACGTGACAAGTTTGTGTTAATATTTTTGAACTTGTGATCCCAATAGTTCCATTGAAATTAATGCAATGTGTCATCTCTAAAAACCCCCGCCATTATCTGGAAGAAGAGATTCTGTGAATATTACTGTACAGAACATATTCTAACTTTCACATTTGATATTAAAATACACCTTAGAAAATGCACTTCTCTAATTTATAGACAAAAGATTTATATATTTATCTCAAGCGTAACTAATTCGGTGAAGGAACAGACACATTGATTTAATGACAACATTGAGTACTAAACTGATATATCCCCAAAGAGCCACTGCAAACCTCTGGGAGGTTACCAATGACAGTCGCATGTCTTTGATCATCGGGAGGGTGACCAAATGGCACTGTCACACCAGTCAGTATGTTTAAGTAGACCTACCAAGCTACAATGTTAAAAACATTCTGTCTTGTTGGCATTCAGCACCTGGATAAGTTTATTATAATGCATCTATGTGCAATAACAGTGGAGTTTTTCTAAGTTACACAGAGGTGTCTGACTCATATTTCATTTGTTCTTATACATGAATAAGAAAAAGCCGTAAGAAAGAAGACTTAGGTTTTGGCCACTAACTGTAAGTGCTCATAACTATATTAATCTGCTGTGAATTCCAGCTGCTGCTTTTGTCATCTTTTTTTGTATTGTCACAAAGACTGACCAGTGAAAGCACTAAATGAATGCCTCAGTGCATAAATCGTCTTCAAGGCTGAGGACTTCTGAGAGATCCAGACAGACAAGTGAGACCATGGAAGTCTCCCCAGGGGCTCTGGTGTGTAGGTAGCTGCCCTGGTTTGAGCTAGGATGGAACCAATTTTCTTTTTAGTAGTTTTACTTTTCAGTTAAGTCTCTTCTGAGAGACTGCACTCTCTGAAATTAACTGCAGGTTTTTCAGACAGTGTCTGCTTCTATGAGGGATAATGCTTAATGTTTATAGTTAGCATTGGAGTAATAGTATGAATGGCATGCAGAAAGGCTCTTGCTTATACTTATTCCTATGCAAACCAAGGTCATTGCTTGGTTCTGCTAAACTTATGCACTGGAAATCAAAGAGCAGAGAAAGGGTCACACCTGTGACTCTCTGGTGGGGAGGAGCGGGTCGAACAGGTGACCCAAAACTGACCAAACGCAGTATTCCATCTCATACGTGTCATACTCAGTATAAACCTGAGGGATCACAAGGGTCAAGCTCTCTTCTTCTATGGCTGGTGTCTGAGAAGGACTCTATCCATTTCTTCTGGCTTCGATCCCAATCTGTGTGTTCCTGAATCCAATTCCTGCCTGCTGCTGAGTCCAGTCTGGGACTTTCCCAGGGCCTGCCTTGTAGTGTCTGGGTGACGTGATCGTCATCGGGGGAGCTTGATATTGTTTTTATATGTATTTGTATATAATCCATTATTATTATTATTATTATTATTATTATTATTATTTAATAATTAAACATTTAATAATGTTTTAGTTTTTCCAGCCCGCAAGCCTCTGCTTTTTCTCTTTCCCTTCCCCTTCTGGGGAGGGAAAGGGTTAATAGAGAACATCTGTCATCATTTTGATAGCCAGTGCAGCCTAAAATTGTGACAGTAGCCTCTTCTTGGTGAGTAGCAGAGAAAGGTTGCAGCATACTCATTCTTTTCTGTCCTGGGAAATAGAGAATCCTTGTCCTAGAGTGACCATAAGTGACAGTGTGGCATTACAGAGCTCAGAAACATTGAGAGTTTATATGATTTCTATATAGGGAAGCACAGAGAAAAGAAGCTCCAGAATGACATCCAAATGGGCTCTCCTGGCCTAGCTTTATGCATTAAATAGTTTATACCTCTGAAAGATAAATTTAAGTTATTTACTAAAAAATTTTATGAATTGCTTTCTTTATGCTGCTGAATTATATATTGGGATTCCTACAAACAAATACAAATCTCACCCTCCCACCCCCTCACCATGTTTTTACATCAATGGACTGTGTTGGTTAGCACCTGCCAGAGTTCTCTTGCATGAGAGGAATCTTTTGAAAAGTAACAAAATCAGGTAAGAAAATACAAAGAGTCTATGGACTGAGAGCAGTCCTATTGAGCTGGACCTACGTGACTTTAAAATAAAGAACAACAGCTTGGCATCATAGGGGACCTATTTGACAATTTTAAACATACAACTGAAGAGCTATTGTTTACAGGATAGATGGATAATCAAAATAATGGCAGAGGTCTAAACGTGAGCAATTGTTCACTTGAATGCATAGAAATGACTATCACTAAAGAAAGACGTGAGAGTATCACTGACAGAGAGCAGAATGTTTCTTTCTGGTAAACCTAAGTGATTGTTTTGGCTGTCTGAAACCCACAGAAAAAGGTCTAGGCTGAAGCGTCTTGGCTTTTTGCTAACATTTAGAAATCATAAGATTAAATGAAATTCTAACATAGTTTTGTTTAATATTCATTAAAAACCAAGAAGTCCTATCAAAAGACCACATCTTAAATGTATGATGTAAATGAGTCTGTGAGGTCTAAAGAAAATCAGATGTTTCTTTTGTAAAAGTTTCACAAGTCTAAGGCCCAAAAAGCTGGCATATTAGTGTCTTGAAAGTAAAGCGATCACGGACAAAAGGGTCCTGCACTTCTCCTCCTTTTTCTGTGTAAAGAAATAAACAGAACAGAACAGAACTGAGTGCAACAAAAACATGTTTTATTCTAAATAAATTATGGGAGAGGAGGACAGGATATGTCAAACCCAATAGTATACTCTCTAATACTTGCAGAGATACTGCCAGGAAACCTTCCAGAGAAGCATTTTCACATTTCATTTCAGAAATGCACTTTGCAAGAACAGAAGTGCTATGATAACATTCATGAAGATTAAGATACAGAGACTCCTGTGTTTTCAACAGATTATACCTTGGTAACTTAGCCTGTAATATTCTACTTGCAAAAGATTATGATAATAATTAATGGTTGGTCCTAAAATATCAGGACTAAACAAAAAAATAACTGGAGGTTGAAATAGAAGAGTAACAGTAAATAGTAAGGCAGAATATAGATAAAGAAAGAAAGACAAAGAACATTCCAAGAATAATGGATAAAAAGAACAGTTCAGTGTAAACAAATATAAAAGACTGATCAGTCAACTGAATCCCTATCACTTGTCTCAGAGCATATAAAATATAGAATGGAAAAAAAACAATGTAGAGAAAGTTACTTGTTCATTGATGAATGATGAGAAACCTCAAAGACAAAAATAAAATTCTTACTATGTCTATAGGCTAGTAATGGATCAGAAACTTATTATATAATCCTTTAGATTTAATAAAGTAGCATGAACACAGAAATAATACAATCCTGCAATTGTCATATATAAAATCCTACAATCCTACATAAGTAAAAGTGAAGGAACACAGGAAAAGTGGAACCAACAACAGAGTTGTGGCAATTATGAAAGAAGATTATACAAAGGGATGTGAATGTATCCCAGACCTTCAAGCGTGACTGTATCCCAGACAGAAACAGACAGCTTTCAAAGTTTGCAATTTACCAGTATGTTGGTATGCAGAAATCACCAGAGAAAACACAATGGTACCTGCATTAGAAGTCTACTCTGATGAGAAAAAGCAGGGCAAGCTGGGTTAGGAACACAGTAGTTGCCATAGCAAATTAAATCAGTAATTTGTTCTGTTATCCTGTATTTGACAGGAAGCAGCTATCAGTGCTTCAGAGAACAGAGAAAAATATTACAATGCATAAAATTCCGGAATGACCATCTCATTGGTGAAGTTTTTTCTCTCTCTCTATTGATTAGAGGTTGGCTTGTCATATAGAGATTTAATCTTATGACAACATTTAAGAAAACAGTTTAGACATAACAGCAAATACTAAACTTTACTCACATCTGTATTTTTACTTATAAGTGTGTACAAAAATGCCTGTCAAAATAAAAACAACTGCAGAGCTGGAAGGGAGAGATTGTACTCCAAGCATCAAAGTATTTTATTATGCTTTTAAGGCTGGCTGAGTAGCTGTGGTAACACTCCCCGTTCTTCAGACAGTTGATTTAAGTTTAATTAAAGTCACATAAAGTAAAATGAACAAATCTTCTTCTTTGACTTTTGTTGCTGGAGAACAGACAATTTCAGAAGTGGAATTCTAAAAAACACCCCAAACCCTTAAGCCAGTCTGAACAATTTGCTATGATGATTGCCAGACTTAAGAACACATTGACTTTTTGTACAACCACCCTGACATTACCTCCCCAGTTTGTTTATTCAGGGCCTTAGGGATTTTACACTTACTTGCTTCCCCAAAAGCTTTAAGCAGGTATTTTTAAGCTCTGGTGACTGCTTCCAAGCTGTCAGTCATTTGAAATTCACTTGCTTGCCCTTCCTAGTCCTCTTCCATCCTATACATAAGATGGTTTTATATTTGCTATGTTCTCAGCCAGACAAAAAGAACACTTTTTTTCAGTCCCATATGCCTTGACATCTCAACACAGAATGATTCAGAGATCCCAAGCAGGTGCTGAAGGAACTTTCGATAGCATCAATATGCCTAGATCAGCACAGTAGTGCCCTTGCCTAATCAGCTACCCTGAGATGAAGGGCTAAGTAGCGTTGAAGCAGCATTTCAGTAAAGCAGCCTTATTTATTCCAGGACTTGTGTAACATCTGGATATTGTCCTTGTCTGGGCTGAGGAGCCATCCCCTTGGTTGTTCAGAAAAAATGGGGCCTCAAATACTCTGAAAGTGCAACAGGCATCAGAACAGCATACTCTGGCACAGAATATGATTGTAAAATGCAAACCCACTAATGTATATATTCCTATTCATCTTGACTTACTTAAATGTACACTTTCATCCTGCAGTGGATCTCAGTGTATTAGACACAAATACAAATATCCTGGTAGATTGTGTGAACATCAATAAGCTAATGAATCCTAAGAAGGAAAATGGTAATGTAGCAAGGATTTTGTTTCTACACTACCTTGTAGAAACTATCTACTATCTCGATGGTAGGCTCTAAATGCTTTCTGTTGTCGAATGTTCGAATGTCGAATGTTGTCGACTGTTCTTTGGAAAGATCCTTGCATTTGCTCTGCAGAGAAGCTGCAGCCGATTTAAGAGAATTTGTTAGAACAGATCTTGTCATGGATGTTGGTGCTTGAGAATTTCTTAAAGATGTCTTCATGTTTTCACCAAAACTACAAAAGTTCATGAGAATCATACAAAGAAGAAAGAAAGGTCTGAACAGCATGTTTTTTTCTTTAAATTACGCAGCAGACCATGGGAAAAATATAAAGAGAAAACAGCAAATGTAGGGAAAAGGCTCTTCTAATGCTGTCTGTCTATCCCAGTATCCATCTGCTAATAGCAGATGCCAAATAAAGATTAAAAAGCCCCCAAAAGTATACAGAGACTTGCCTTTAGTACTCCCCCAAACATAAAATCGTCAGTATAGAAATCTTCTGAACCAAAAGGTGTATTTAAATCACCATGTTTACTAATTATTCTTGTAGTTAAGTATATGTATATTTTGCTTGTTCTGTTTCTTGACTTCTACTCTCCTACATGTTGAGTGAAAACCTACTTGCTCAGTTAGGTTTAAACTCAGTATTAATTTTATTAGGTACCATTAATTTATTAGGAAGAACAGTTTTTTATAGATCTTTTTATAGATCTTTAATATACTCTCTTTTCCAACATCTCTTTCCAAGCTGGAGAATTTGAGTCTATGCAGCTTATTCTAAAGCAGAAGCTGTTTAGTACTTCTGACTTACCATTTCATTCTACTTTACTTTATTCATTCATTTTACTGCGTTCTTTTGGGAAAAACAAGAAGAACCACCTACAATTTAAAAAAAATGTAGATTTATTTAGTAGTATGAAAGAATTTTCATGGTGTTCTGATTTGCCGTGTTGATTGCTGTGGAGCCTTAAGCTTGGCATTTTCAGCAAGATCTCGACAATGAGTTTCTAGATTCTCTTTCCAAATCATAACAGATATCTTAGAGCTTATTGCAGTGAAATGATATTTGGGGTTTCTTTTCTCTTGTGTATACAATGAAGCACCCCCAACATGAAAGAAGGCATTCTTCACTATAGAAGCTTTTTTTGGAAGTCCTTTTTGTGTTCCTTACTGTCCTTGTCTGTGGCTTGACCCATGAGTGATCCATGAAGGGCTCTAGCAACTCTTGAGGGTTGTGAAACCCACTGGGTCTCTGTGACAGACAGCAAATTAGAGAAGCTAGCGAGGGAGAGATGGTTCTATGCTGAAGATTACTGTAAACCTCAACAATCTCAAAACAGAACACAGAAGGTGCAACAAATGTCTGGCTTTCTGTTAAGCCTTTGCAATGACTTTAACTTTGGCAGAACTTTTAACTACATGGCAAATAAAATAAAAAATCAGAAGTAACTATCGTCCATTGCAAATATTGCTGGGTTAAATTGATTAGATACCTTTACATAAAAAAAATATTCAGTCCATTGATACTATTCCTTTTTACTTGTCTGTATTAGTTATTTCTTTGTTTTAGATTTTCTGTAAATTTATTGGACAAGGAGTTATCAGACTAAGGAATGCTCAGATACTTCTTATATTGGTGCATTTTAAACATAACTGATGCAAATAATAAGATGCTTGATTAATGGAATCTGTGCATTATGGAAATTAAATTAATGTAAAAAAAAATCCACTAAAGGCAATTCTAGCCAGCAGAGAAAGCATATATAGCTCCTCCTACTTTTACTCACTTTTTATCTCCCCTCACTGAATACAGTAGAAAGAAGCATGTAAAAGTGGAAGATTTCTCTTGCGGGTGGATTTTTTGTTTATATTAAATTTTAGACAGAAATTCCTTTAGTTTAAATTTCTGATAGTTGAAATTCTTCCCTTTTTATGTTAGTCATGGATTATAACAAGAACATATATGATGGTTCAGAGCTCTCTCATATCCCAACAAATTGTGAAAGCTGTACATTTAACTTGGTTATTCTGGAGGAGAAACCTGTGAAACAAGACATTAGTTCACTCTTTCAAGGCAATCCCTGATGAGGAAAAATATATGTATATGTTAGGATATTTCAGATCACAGCCAACCTTCCTTTTCCTTTTTCAGTTTAACATTTTTATGATAACATTTTCATTACACACAATCAATTTAGTCTGTATGCTAATTTTTAGAGGAACAGAAAAAAGTATGCTTGAAAATCAATTTCATCTGTAATTATGTGGAAATTTGCATCTTAGTTCTTTAATCAACTATATAGTGGATTAATAGATATTTAATTTTAAAATTCCAATGATGTATAAGAAATTATCCCTCAAAATCCAGGAAAAAACCAAGTAAAGTCTCAATCTCTCACTTCTCCCCCATCTGCTTTTCTCTCCCACCATCCCTCTTCTTACACTATCTCCCCCCTTCCTCTGCAAAATTGTTCAGTGGTAGATCATTTGCATAAACTCGTTTGCTGGACAAAGCTATCATAGAAGGAGCTGTCTGCTGTGAGAAAAAAATAGGCAGAAGATATTTCATTTCAGAAGATCCAGCCATGGAAGGACAAATGATCATTCTGTCAAAAAAATATAGTAAAAATGTATTTTAGTTTAATGTTCTGTTTTCAAGTTGGAAAAGGTGTTGGAAAACCAAATATTATTTTTCTGAAAGAAAATTGTGTTAGAAAGACATGCCAAGAATGTATTAACTTTCTTCTTCCATTCTCATTTCCTGAAGGAAATTGAAAAAAAGAAGAATGGAAGGAACTAAAGAAAGGAAGAATATAACTAATGACAGTTTCCCAAACAGATATGACTTTTTTGAGTAAGTAGGATTTTGGGTTTATTAATCTTTTCATAGAATTGGAAAACATTTGTTAAGTATTTAGATTTTGTTGAGACATTACTTTTCAATGTTTTTAATTTTGTCAAACATTTTGCCCCATACTGACAGAGTAACTGGTTAATCAGATAAACTTTTTTTTAATTGCTCCACCTCAGTTCTCAGCATTTGCCACTGCAGAGATATAGCAGTGACACAAGTAAGTGAGCTCATCAGAATCATTTTGGGTGGAAAAGCCCTTTAAGATCATCAAGTACAAACTTAAACCTAGCACTGCCAAGTCCACCACTAAACCATGTCCCTAAGCACTATGTCTACACGTCTTTTAAATGCCTCCAGGGATGGTGCCTCCACCTCTTCCCTGGGCAGCCTGTTCCAATGCTTGAGAACCCTTTCCGTGAAGAAATTTTTCCTAATATCCAATCTAAACCTCCCTTGGTGCAACATGAGGCCATTTCTTCTCATTCTGTTGCTTGTTATTTGCTTGTTATTTGGGAGAAGAGACTGACACTCTCCTCACTACAACCTCCTTTCAGGTAGTTGTAGAGAGTGATAAGGTCTACTCTCACCCTCCTTTTCTGTAGAGTAAACAACCCGGTTCCCTCAGCTGCTCCTCATAGGACTTGTGCCTTAGACCTTTCACCAGCTTCATTGCCCTTCTTTGGACATGCTCCAGCACCTCAATGTCTTTCTTGTAGTGAAGGACCCAAAACAGCACAGGATTCTGGCCTTACCAGTGCCGAGTACAGGGGGATGATTACCTCCCTAGTCCTGCTGGCAATACTATTTCTGATACAAGCCAGGATGCTGTTGGCCTTCTTGACCACCTGGGCACACTACTGGCTTATATTCAGCTGGCTGTTGACCTACACGCCCAGGTCCTTTTCCGCTGGGCAGATTTCCAGCCACTATTCCCCAAGCCTATAGTGTTTCATGGGGTTGTTGTGACCCAAGTGCAGGACCCGGCACTGAGCCTTGTTGAACGCCATACTATTGGCCTCAGCCCATGGATCTGGCCTGTTCGGATCCCTCTGTAGAGCCTTCATATCCTCAAGCAGATCAACACCCATGCCCAACTTGGGGTCATCTGCAGACTTACTGAGGGTGCACTCAATCCTCTTGTCCAGATCAATATTGTCCAGATCCAATATTTAGTTCTGGGGACCACTTGTGACTGACCGCCAACTGGATTTAACTCCATTCACACAACTGTTTGGACCTGGCCTTCCAGCCAGTTTTTTATCCAGCAATGCATATGCCTGTCCAGACCATGAGCAGCTAGTTTGTCCAGGAGAATGCTGGAATCCAACAATTTGTTGATTTTTTTCTGAATAAGCAGGTCTAGGAAGCCTTTTTTCCCAGCTCTTCTGCATTATATTTTCTGAGCTTGTTCACACAACATATTCACAAAAACTTCTAGATAAACAAAGAACTACAGTCTGCAATGAGGATGACTGTAGAACAACATCTGCTTTTAGTCAGTATATAATAATGAGCTATAATATAATAAATCATTTCTTCACCTAGCAGCTTTACAAGCTGCCTTGCTAAGAAGGCAGCCTCATCTGAAGTTTATCTTTTGTTGTTAAGCTCCTAAGAAAGCTGAAACAGGAAAGATGAGTGTGAATAAAAGGTATGATGACTCATCTCTAATCTCTCTGGTTTTTAATGAACAGCATTTAAAAATATATGTGAATACAGCTAGCTCTTCACCCAGTGTAGAGCTACCTCTTTACCCAGTGTAGGCTGGCCTTGCTCTCTGCCAGTTCAGAAAATCATTGCCACAAAGAGCTAAAAAAAAAAAAAAAGGAAAACTCTCAGTACTACTGCATAAGGCACTTATTTGGGAGCAGGGAGAGAGATCATCTTCCTTTTAAGAAATGTCCTTCTGTATTTATTTTCCTCTGTGTGTACTGCCTTCTTTCCTCCTTTAGTAAGCAATTGCAGGTAATTATTGCTCTCTTTTTTTTTCCATGGAACCAAAACTCATTGCCCTGAAGATGCTGCCTTCCATGTTTGGAGAATAAGGGTGTTCATGACAGAAGAAAACAAAATGGACGTCAGTGGATGGAGAAAGTGTCCTGCATCTCTGACAGTCTCCTTCTCTCTCATTGCTACTTCTCTTTGTCCTCATGGGGGCTTTTGAGCCCCTGTTGAGAGCCCTTCCCTTCAGCCCCATACACCTGAAAGACCTTCTGATAATCCACATAGTTCTTTTGAAAATAATAATACTTTTCTAGGTCAACATCTGGAAAACCCTCATGGCAGAGACCTTATTTGGTGATGAGAATGTTGACCCGTCAATGAGTTGTACATATAGTACTTACAAAGCAGTAGGGCAAACAAGAAAAGACAGTACATTAATTTATTAGTACCATAGCTAAAATGACACAATGTACCTATTCTACTTGACTGTAATATGTATTATATGAAGATGGTAAAAATACATGGATCTCAGTAAAACTGACTCAGGCACCAAATATGGTGATATTTCTCCCTAAGTTTTACAATTTATAAGACAATAAAATCTCTCAGTTTTCAGGTACTACCAAAGGAATGTGTGTAACAGATAACCATACTCAGTTTGGATAGATTTTATGAGAAGTTGAAGTGTAAACTCAGCATAGAGTGCTAAACATTTCAGTAACAGCCTCTGGATGAGTCAACATAGTATATTTCATAAACTTGTTTTCATCTATTAACTTCAGCTCATGGAGAATTTCCTGCTGTTTATATCTGCCAAATCTTGCTCCGTAACTGTTATTAAACCAGTTCTTGCTATTGGTTATCAGTACTTGAGCATAGTAAGATTAATGGCCCTGTGCAGGAGATATTAAATGCAATATGTGAAATGTATCTATTTTTTTTTGTCGGTGGTGATTTGAGTTGAAAATATGGGAAAAATAATAGCACTCCTGAAATTAGCAATATACAGTTATGATACTTGTAATTAAACGCAAAAAAGTAGAAAGACACTGGGTAAGAGGATATTATTTTCTCCCCTTTTAATGGGATTTTAAATGAAAATTAAAATTAAAATTAAAAAAACTTAAACTGAAGCATAATGTCACTTAATAGAATAATCTGTCTTTATATTAAGAAATACATTGGAAAAAATGCAGTGTAATTTTCAGATCCTTTCATAGAATAATCATAGAATGGTTTGGGTTGGAAAGGACCTTAAAGATCACCTAATTCCAACCCTCCTGCCATGGTCAGGGACACCTTCCACTGGACCAGGTTGCTCAAAGCTGCATCCGACTTGGCCTTGAACACTTCCAGCGAGGGGGCATCCACAACATCTATGGACAATCTGTTCCAGGGTCTTACCACTCTCGTGAAGAATTTCTTCCTAAACTCTAATCTAAATCTACCCTCTTTCAGTTTAAAACCATTACCTCTCATCCTATTGCTACATGTCCTCATAAAACGTCTTTCTCCAGCTCTCTTGTAGGCCCCCTTCAGGTACTGGAGGGCTTCTATAAGGTGTCCCCCGAGCCTTCTCTTCTCCAGGCTGAACAACCCCAACTCTCTCAGCTTGTCTTTGTAGCAGAGGTGCTCCAGCCCCCTGATCATCTTTGTGGCCCTTTCCAGACTCACTCCAACAGGTCCAAGTCCTTCTTGTGTTGGGGGCCCCAGAGGTGAACACAATACTCCACGTAGGGTCTCACAAGAGCAGAGTAGTAGGAGAGACCCACCTCCCTTCACCTGTCAGTCACATTTCATACAGGTTGACCTTCTGGGCTGTGAGTGCGCATTGCCGGCTTATGTTGAGGTTCACATCAACCAACACTCCCAAGTCCTTCTCCTCAGGACTGCTCTCAATCCATTCTCCACCCAGCCTGTATCTGTGCTTGGGATTGCCCTGACCCATGTGCCGGACCTTGCACTTGGCCTTGTTGAACTTCATGCAGGGTACTATTCTCAACCGTGATGCTGAATCAGGCCCGAAGTTTTCAGCAGCTTGAATGAAAGCACCACAACTGACAACAGAACTCGTTCCCAGCAACACCCACAGAGATAGCAAAGAAATGTCCTGTGTGAAGGGTGGCTTTTGCAACAGCTCTTTGCACTTGAAAGGGAAATAAATGCACAGGACATAGAAAAAGCTGTCTGAATTGGATGACTGTACCCTTAATTCAGCATAGTTCTTTAGCTTCGAGAAACATTAAGAGCTTTACCTTGATAATCAAGTTTGACATATTGATATCCAATGCCTTTTTTTCTTTTGCTTGACTGACAATCCCTGCCCTCATAACAGACTGTACTTAATCAAGTTCCTCATCCTCTCTAGAGCACTGTATGTATGCAAAAGTAGGGGAACAAAATGAAATATGGGACTACTTGTAGAAAAGTTTGAGAACCAGCATGTTAGATTAAACATGTCATTTATGAACTCTCTTAAGAGCACAATTAACAGTTGTTCTCTGGNGGACCTTGCACTTGGCCTTGTTGAACTTCATGCAGGGTACTATTCTCAACCGTGATGCTGAATCAGGCCCGAAGTTTTCAGCAGCTTGAATGAAAGCACCACAACTGACAACAGAACTCGTTCCCAGCAACACCCACAGAGATAGCAAAGAAATGTCCTGTGTGAAGGGTGGCTTTTGCAACAGCTCTTTGCACTTGAAAGGGAAATAAATGCACAGGACATAGAAAAAGCTGTCTGAATTGGATGACTGTACCCTTAATTCAGCATAGTTCTTTAGCTTCGAGAAACATTAAGAGCTTTACCTTGATAATCAAGTTTGACATATTGATATCCAATGCCTTTTTTTCTTTTGCTTGACTGACAATCCCTGCCCTCATAACAGACTGTACTTAATCAAGTTCCTCATCCTCTCTAGAGCACTGTATGTATGCAAAAGTAGGGGAACAAAATGAAATATGGGACTACTTGTAGAAAAGTTTGAGAACCAGCATGTTAGATTAAACATGTCATTTATGAACTCTCTTAAGAGCACAATTAACAGTTGTTCTCTGGAGCATACAAGTTCCTGAAACAAAGGTAGAATAAAACTTGGTTTTTAGAATAGCTTCCAGTACCTGCCTTTTTGTAAGAAACGGCATGTCATGGGTGTACTGTGGAAGCTATGTGCTTTTGCCTTTGGGACAAGGGTATGGCGTTTTACAATGTAAATTATTCTGTTGAGTTCAGACAAAGAGACACTGTCCACATGTGCAGAGGAGATTGTCCTTTAGTAGTGCTGTGTAAAGACAAGCATATGCCAAGAGAGGTCCAGATGAAAAAGTATTAATTTACATCAACATGGAGAAAAAAGAAAAGTAGCACATGAAAATATGTAATTAAAGAAGAGGTACATTAGTACAATTTCTGGTGTAGCTTCTGTAATTGAAAAATACTGGAAATTTTTTTTTCTTTCCTTTTTGAGATTTAATGAGCTCTACTCACAAGCAGAAACATTAGAATCTAATGCAATATTTCTCAGTTTCAAAACACTGGAAACTTATTCGTATAACCATGAATGTTTTTCAAATGAGAAAGAGTAGTTTGACACAGAGAAGAAAAGAACATACCTCTCAGCTTTCCATAGCAAATTTGAGAGTTGAGAAACCTGCATGGCTCAGATAAGATTAAAACAAGCATCAAAACATGAAGTTCCTCCTTTGAACTGAACCCTGCTACCTCAGTTTCAGAAGTGCTTATGACATCTACAAGGCTCTGTAGCAAAAGACTGAATGGCAAGGAAGAAGATGTACAGCTGAAACGCTGTGTTTTAAGCAAAATAGAGCTGCAAAGAACAGTTCCTGAGAGCAACAACAACAAAACCCCCACAGTTTTATTTGCATCATAAACAAAATCTAGAAGTATTTTTTACCTTCCTTTCAGGGAGTTGTCACAAGATAAACTGCTCCCACTGATGTCAGCTCGAAAGTCACTTACTTGCTTTATCTTTTGTTAAACTTTGCATTTTGTTTGAGCCAGAATGAGTATTTGACCTGATCATTTAAGAATGGAGAGTGCAGGCACATTCCTAAGACCACCATTTTATTTCAAATTGTCTTGATTTACTAAACTCAAACTCAGACGACTATCAGACAGAAGTACCAGCCACTTAAGCTCAGAGCTAGAACTATTGAATTCCACAGTTTATAAAGTGAATTACATTATTTTTTCATTTTGGTTGGAATAAGTTTCTTTCAGGAAGACTGTGCATGTTGCATCAAATTTCTTATGCTGAAAAAAAACCCCAAGCATCTATTGTGATAGAATTTATGTAAACATTCTGCTTTAACAATTTAAAAAATTAAATGTGTCCAGTTCTAATATGGAAGGAGTTTTAAACCATGAAAGTCTTTTAAAATCCACAAAGGGAAACACAGCGTTTCGTGATGCTCAGAGGGAACCTCCTGTATTTCAGTTTGTGCTCGTTGCCTCTGGTCCTGTCACTGGGCACTACTGAAAAGAGCCTGGCTCCACTCTTTCCACCTTCAGGTATTTATATACATTGGTAAGATTCCCTGGACCCTTCTCTACTCCAGGCTGAACAGTCCCAGCTCTCTCAGCATTTCCTCGTACAAGGGGCTCTCCGGTCTCTTAATTGTCTTCATGGCACTTTGTTGGACTCCCTCCAGTAGCTCCATCTCTCTCTTGTACTGGGGAACTCAGACCTGGACACAGCACTCCAGGTGTGTCTTCACCAGTGCTGAGTAAAGGGGAAGGATCACCTCCCTCAACCTGCTGTCAGCACTTTGCTTAATGCAGCCCAGGATAACATTTGCCTTTTTTTTTCTGCAGGGGAACATTGCTGGCCCACGTTCAACTTGGTGTCCACGAGGATCCCTAGGTTCTTTCCTGCCAAGCTGCTTTGCAGTTGGGTAGCCTCCAGCACTGGTGCCTGGGGTTATTCCTTCCCAGTTGAAAACTTAGATGACATTGCCAATATTTGGCATGAAAGAAAGAGGATTTCATAATGGTTTTATTCTTTCATTCTGGGAAACGGGCACAGATATTTTCTGTTAAATTTTAACTTAACCCTGGGATGTATATCAGGCTCAAGAAGAAAAAAATACCCATTAAAAATAGCTCTCCTGTTCAGACAAAAAGCACTCACCAGCCTTTTACTTACCAGTCAGTCAGTGTGACAAGCAAATTTTTCATTCCTGTTCAGAGCTATTCCTTCCTCTTGGGTTGGTGATGATACCCACATCCATGCTGAATATTGTGTTATTCTGCACTGTTTCCCATGAGGTTGCAAGTGGAGGCACTTACTTGGCTGGACTGCCATGTATGTTACTAGTAGACCTGCTGGCATGGGGACTAGCCAAGGTGATGCAGGGCTAACCCTAGTTTTCTTACAAACTGAAATTAAGTTTGATTTACAAACAAGTGATTTACTAACAGCATGTGAGAGTTCTGTCAAATCTGGGAATTAATCCAGATTGCTAAAGTATCCATGTTTTTTTCTCAGTTTTAATGTTGCTTTACTACTGCAGTTGAAAGTGTTGTTATGTCTTTATGCTCATCTTCCTCCTTACACTTTAGAGTTCATTTTCTTGTATTTTAGTTTCTTTGCATTGTTATTTGTATGTTATGTAAAGGAACATATATTAAATAATCTAAATATCCATACTCTTCACACTGAACAAAGGTAAATGTACTTGAAAAACCTTTGTAGCTTTCCTGCTTTCCAAAAAGATTTTGTTTACAAGTGGCTTTTCACTGTTGTTTTATTTTTCAAAAGCAGATATCATGTTAAGAGCAAAAGTCTGTGTGTGTGGGAAGTTGCCCACCCACGTGTGTTTGACTAGCCTGTTAACGTCCCAGGAAAGACAAGACCCTTGCGCCCGATCAGCCTGTCCGAAACTGACTAGAAAGAGCACTGTATTGGATGGTGATTCGAATGTCCTTTTTGGGATACCCTGTTCAGACTCCTCAGTTAGTTGAATTATTTAAGCTTCTGGAAACTTATACTAAAATGAAACTTAGCTGAGAATTTTATTATACCAATCCATGGCAGTTTAAGGTCCAGAAATTGCTGATGATAGTAGACTAACTGCAAAAACAAGCATGAAAACAGTAGACATACAAGATCTAGTCACTTAATAAAAGAAAAGCTAGCTGAAGTTAATAACTAAGCTCACTTAAAGTATAGTTCTTACCCAATAGGCGTCCCTATGGGGGAGAAGGCAGGTTCAGCTGTTGACCAATCCCAGTAGTTACGGTGGAGTCTTCTCTGTTTTCTCCCGTAGTCCTTTTATGTTATTTAATACTTAGGTGGAGCTTGAGTGACTAGTCATACACACTTCTGTCACTGATTGGTGAAGAATTCTCTCGCTTTGATTTAAAGGTATAGCTCCCCTGAAATTCACTATGCATGCTCAGTGAGGGGTGGTAATACCTGAGAGGGGGGCAGCTTTGGGATGGAAGTGTGCTTTTTAGTATTATAATGAGATTATAATGAGCAATGTTCATCCGAAGGACAGCGATTTCATTATGTTCCTTGGCTCAGTCTCTTACCTTCCTTGGTTGGCAGCTGCTACAAGGTTTATCAGTTTCACAGTACCATCAATTTCCCATCCTTGCAAAGTTTAGAACAGTGCCTGGAGTCTTCACTCCGCTCCACCCTCTGTTCTTTTCCTCTTAGTATGTGCTAAGGTTGCAGATAGTATTGTTTAGGGAACTATCGTGGGAGTAGACAACCACATTCCATCTTGGAGGCAGCAGCTGTATTTTACCCTAACCTTTCTTCAGTGTTTAAAATTTAGAAGGTTTTTCCCCTAGTTTTGTCTAGTTTTACCCCTGTTTTTCTCTAATTTTACCCTCCCTCGGTCATTATCCCACAGTAGATATTGTAACTGAATAATTCTGAGACAAATTTTCTTGCTCTTTGCTCCTTTGAGGAGCTGAAACAGAAAAAAGAAAAGAATTCTCATGCTGTTTGGAGAAATTAAATTCGTATCAGAGGAAGGGCTATGCACAACTCAAAATGTTATCCTACAGAGTAAGACGTCTATGGCATAGGCAACAGTCACAGTAGAAATCACACAGCCATAAAAATAACAAATTTATGACTGCTAGAACAAAGCTCTGCTACATGCTTCACATGTATGTGAATGAAAACTTCTGAAATCTGAATTGTGCCATCAGAAACCACTTAGCATAACAGTGTGGTTTGATACAAAACACTATCCATGAGCATTTTATATAATCTCAAGTTATTAGTTGTCATGGTATGATTTTAACCTTCCATTCTAATGTTAGCTGTAAGTATAGCCTATATTTCATTTAGATCTAGGGAGCAAGAAAATAAATGTTTGAAGACCACTTCCCTCTACCAGATTTCCTTGTGTTTTTTTCTTTATGGTAGCATAATTACTTGCTCTTTCTACAGAATGGGTTTAAAACGCTGTTACACCTGAATTCTCTACCTCCCATGCCTCAGTGTCCTTCTTCTCTGATTTTGTGTTTGTGTGTGAAGTTTATGTAGAGCCCTTCCCGGCAGAGCTGTGCTCCCCCTTTTTTTTGATCATGATTCAGTCTGTGGTGAGTTGTGGGGCAACAAAGATCCCCTACCCATGGTATAGATTAAGAAAAAGTTTGAAAGGATTGCTAAGGACAGGTGTGAATTGCACACACAATGCAAGGACATGGAAGAATCAGGCTCAGTTATCAAAAGGGAAATGGATTGCAGTGTTTTACCCCAAACACAGTAACAAAACTAAAGTAGTACATCCCTGCCTGAGTAGTTTTATACATTGAAAAACAGGGTTGAAAACAGGGGTGTTCACCGTCTTAATTCCCCATTAGTTCCTCAGATATTCACTGTCACCTCTCACAGTTGCAAACCTGCAGCCAGTCTTGCTGTCTATCAACTTCTCATGTCACATTATGACTTGACTCAAGACAATATTGACAGCTGCCACAGAATGAGATTAGGAAAAATCGTTAGGATGTGATGAAAAGAACGTGTGAACATATAATCAGGATGAAACTATCTTCTTAAAATGCAAAACGCAGAGTGGAAGCAGGAAGCCTTGGGCTGGCATGTGTGAACTTAGAAGTGATTATATTCACCTTTAGTGAAGATAGTATTCTCCACACAAAATGCCAGTGCTTGTCTATAGTTCAGGTATACAAACAATCTGTATATCATTGCCACTGCTGAGGACTAGAGGCAGACAGCTAAATACCTATTTCTGCAAACTGTTCGAAGCTTGCTACAAGGTAATACAGAGAGAAGGAAAACTGTAGATAGGTTTGGAAGCAGCAGGACAGTGGATGCTCAGTCTCTGCTATTCTGTGCCTGGAGTTCGTTCTCTAGAAGAGATGGGACCGCTTGTTCTTGATTAATTGGAGTCAGGGAATGGGTGATAAAAGAAGGCTGTGTTCTTGCAGTGTTAATCATTCAATTTTTGTAGAAAGTATAAGCAGTCAAGAAAAATGAGTATAGGAAATTTGTGAATTATTCCATTGCTTGCAGAAAAAGTTAAATGTGCACATCAAGCCATTGCTTACCTGTTGCCAGAACTCCCTCTTGCAACCAACAGTTCTCTGTGGGTCCCCGTGGGTTTCTTGGGAATATGTGCCAGCAGCCATTGATTATGGTGTTTTTCCTCACACCGTTAGCTGTCACAAGGACAAGTGGCTAGATAGAACCTGACAGGCCACTGGGACTCATTCCGCTGCTGACGCTGTTCAACATAATCTTGTCCTGGTTTGAGCTCCTTGAGGTTGATGGCTGTAACCCATAACCCGTGGGCACAAACCATGACAAAACTTCATTGTGAAAATGTTTCCTTCCCTCCCCTGGTGATTCTGGTTGGGTGGATCTGCAGTGATATTTGCAGAGTGGTCAGGCACAGGACAGAGTGCAGCCACAGCCGCAGCACCGCTGCTGTATAGCTCTGACAGAGGCCACCACCAGGCCCTCAATTTGCAAGCAGCTCCTGAGGGAAGAAGGGGCAGGTCCTGCTCACAGCTTTCTTTAGAGCAGCTCTTGTCAGCACAGAAGCTATCTTTGGGCTCAGTCAGCTAAACTAGAAGCCAGAGGCCACTGGGGGCTGTGACACATAGTTAGTCTAAATTTATTCATACACAGTTACACTTGTGGGTTCTCACGTCAGGACTGTTTTTCAGCTTAATTACCCCTTCTTTTTTCCCTGGTGTTTAGCTACCACATCAGCTATATTCATAGAGAGTAATAATATTCCTAGTTGCCTTAGTTTTACTAGATGACACAGTACAGATTCTTTCAGTCTCCTTTCATACAAAAGGCTGTCCATTTCTTGACTTTTCCTAGCAGCTACTTTGTGTAGCTGTTACAGTATGAGCTAATTTTTTGGTGTGGGTGACTAAAATTGAACACAGTAATCCATCCTTAATATTGTCCTCATTACACTGGAAACACATCCCTGAGATTTAAAGTTTGGAAGTAAATAGCTGTCTTTGCTGACTGTGGATCACACTACTAAGTTAAGTTATAGCTCAGGCTCAAAATCTAAATATGTTTATAGAAAAGAAGAAGAAAATCAGTTGACACTGAGTGGTGTGGAAGGTTTGTAAACTTGCTGTTCTTGTAGGGATGTTTCTATGCTTTAATTATACAGATAGAAACAAACAGTAAAAAAGACTTTCCTGATTTGTGGTAGGTAAGTAAGTTTCACCTGTTTTCCCTCCGATCGCCTCACAGATGCAGATAAGTATGCTTTTATTGACACAGTATTTTTTTTGCTACACTGTGTTTAGCACCGGTCTGATGGGACCATCTGGAAATTGGTTTGGAAGGAACTTCTGTGACGGTGTGTTATTTGAATATCCAGTGGGATAGACAAGTAGATTCCACCCATATTCTGTTTAAGTGGATATTTTCTCTATTATTCAAAGGACCTCAGTGAATTAATTTTTTTTTTTTCTCCAAAGCATTACAAATGCTTTTCTCATTGCCCATTTTCTTCAGGCTTGTAATTATTAAGTATCTGTATCCCAAACATTTTCTAATAAAGTACAAACATAAACGGAGTAGTGCATAGCAATGTGTGCTATGAACACCACCGTTCTCATATGACTGTTATAATATATATACAAAAAAACAATTTGTGAAAAAGCGCATCAAGCCAAACAAATATTTCATTGTAAGTATGACACTGAAAAGAGAAAATAGAGAACTAAAACATCAGCACAAGCTAACATGTTGTTGACATACAAAGAAACCAAGAATTAGGATCAAGGCTTAATCGTATTTCAAAGGGAAAAGTAAGCAAAACTGAGTATAAAGGAAAGTCAGAAATGTCTTGTAATACTTCATCTCTGGGAGCAACACAGAAATGGAAAAAAAAACAAAACCAAAAAAGCTGCAGCAGGTTTGAAATAGGAAGAAATATTAAACTAGACAGAAGCAAGTGTGGAAGAGTTAAAGTGGAATGAAAGAAAATGATGATACTGTATAAAAGGAAAATGGAAGTATAATCTAAAGCAAGTTTTCCTTCAGAGTGAAAGAGGTGACTGCTACTTTGTGCAGATAATTTACATTTCAGTTACTCCAAAGCAGTAGCGAAGTTTTATCTGAGCAAAATCAGGGTTTTTTTGTTCATTATGGAAGTTCAGAGTCTCCATTTTTTCATCTGTACCAGGCTAAGTCCTCTCAGTGGTGTGCAGTCAGGTGCTATGCTCCTGGAAAAGAATGCATGTATTACTGATTTGTGGTTGCTCTGCTAACCAACATTGAAAAAGAGAGAGAAGAATGGATTAAAGAACAGCTGTGTTGATTTAAAATTTATTTCATATGGTGCAGTGTTTCTCTTTTTCATCCTTTTTGTACCATTTTTATCACTGAGCTGTGAACTACTCTTTGGGCTGCTCCAAGACAGCAGTGGTTACACTTGCAGAGCTAAGTCTCTGGGAGATTTTTTCCCCCCTCCTTTTACATCTTTCTTGGTTATTTGTAGTATATTTTTCTGCAGAGACTTGTGAAGATTTGGTATATGTTAAGTCACTTCTGGGAAATAAAATAAGAATAGGTGAAGGAAGTATTACATATACATTTTAATTAAGAATCTAAGAGGAATTCCTTTGCATAACATATATTTCTGCCTCCAATGTCCAGCACTGAGCACTGCCAACCTATGCATTTGTTTGATGTACGGAAGAGTTAGAGAAAGATGTCTTTAGAAAGGTGAGACTTACCACGGGTCTTGAGAAATCAAGTGTACCACAAGGATCACTTACACATTAGATAACTAGGTTTTAGCAAGACAGGGACTTTGGAGGAATTTTTTCATCATGGCTACTACAGAAACACGCTGCTTGTCACCAAGGCAAGCAACACGAAGAAGGAATAAGCTCCCTCCAAACGCCATGCCTCTTTAAAAAGTTGGCTCTGTGCATGAAGGTCATGTTCCCTCACCTTTTCCTCACCTTCCTTCTGATGTCATTATTGAAATAGGGGAGGATATTTATGAGAAAGAAATGTTCATTTCCAGATCTTCCCCTGGACAGAAGTATGTAGGCAAGATAACAATCTGCAAATGGTGAGACAGAAGGGATCTCTTTGGGAGACAGAAATTGCAAAATCATTGAATTTGATGGAGACAGTGAAGAAAGAGAAGTGTATTGCAGTGATCCATATTTTTTGAATGTATACCATTACATTTTCATGGTATTTTGTTTTCATTTCTGTTATTTCATTTCCTTTCAGCAAGTTGCTTTGAAGACTGAGATGCATAGTTACATTTAAATACTGAATCCTCAATATCCTGTTTAGTAGGCAACTACCAGTAGAGATAGACTGAGGTCTGTTGACATCTCAAATGCTCCAAATGTACACATACCTACAAGTCTAATTCTAAATATATAGAATTTTTAATCAACGGCAGCACAAAGGAGCTAGGCACTGAATTAAATACCTTCGTGCTATGGTTAAAATAATGGCATATCAGTGTTCCAGTTTTAGACATTCACAAAACACAAGGCTGGGAATGACTGTTGGGACTGTCAAATTTCTCTACAACTTTGATCACATCTTATGCAGTATTTTCTAATTCTGAATAAATACTTTTTTGTTGAAGTAGAAATTGAAGAGAGTTTGGTTGGTGTTAAAAGAAAATCCACCATGTAGCTTGTCCTAACACTTCATCACTCCGCTGACAAACATTTCCTTTTTGTTTCTAATTTTAGACACCCTGACTTACTTAGACTTAACAAGAGCTAGCTCTAAAACTTGGAACATCTTTTAAAGATCAAGATTCAAAAAAGAACAGGTTATTCACCATAAGAAGAAAATACAGGGCTCTAAATATTGTTTTCTATCATGAACCCATCCTGAACCTGTTGTGTTTGATCTTCATGACGTTCGAGAATTGTCTTAGAACAGTATAAGCATGTTACAGGCAATCCTGAATTAATTATCACATCTGGTATGCTGCTAACCTTTCATCTATCATTACTAGGTCTATTGTCTCAAATTTGTTGTGTAGTTCACACAATATACGAGTGAGTGACTTCAGCATGAACCAAAATGTGTTTAATAAAACATAGACATGAGCTTCAGCAATTTCTTTCCCCTGTTCATTTGGATTCTCTCTAGCTTTCAATTTTTCTGTATTTTTCTTCTTGTAACAAGGTCTTGTACTTACAAGGCAGATTAGATATTTAAGTTAATTTCCTTTGATATCCTTGTGGGACTCCTCTTGATTTTTAGACTAGAAGTTCCTTATGGATGTCCAGTATGTATGACAGTCTAAAACTTGTTCTCCATTCTTTAGTTCAATGAATATCGTATCTCATTAAAAAAGTTTGAAATATAAAATACAAAATTGGTACCTTTGGCAGCTTTTAATTTCTCTAGAGAAAATATCTACAACAATTTTACTTGCAATAAATATGACAATATGTTCACTAAGATTTATGTGGGAGACATTGATTAATTTCATAGAATCACAGAATAACTCAAGTTGGAAGGGACAAATAAGGATCATCAGGTCAAAAAACATTAAAGAGCAAACAAAAATAAACGGTGAAACAACCAACATCCAATGTGCATGGCTTGTAAAATATCTGAATGCCAACCCTTAACATTGAGTAAGTTACTAAAATATGTCGTCTCCACTTTCTAATAAAATACAGATTACAAGCAGTCAGGTGATAAATGCTACTAGGCTATTGAGTAGAGCAGCCTTTGCAGAAGTCAGCAGAGTAGGAGTTGCTATCCCACTACTTCATAGGGGACATAAATGACATATGGGATGCTTGGACCCCTAAGCTTGACTAGCAGACAGCAGAGTCAGCTGTGGGCCATCGATAACATACACTGAGATTGGACACAGAGGGTGTTCATTCAGAAAGAGGCTACAAGGTTTTGACTCCTAGAAGACTACTGGTGAGTAACCTGGGAGAAAAACAACCCTATGTCAGTGAATGCAAACTCTACCAACCAGATGAGACTTGGAGCAGATCTGGGGATATCTTCCATGTCTTTGACTTGCGGCTTCTTCCAGGTAAAGCAGTGCATATGACAGAGTTTATTTGCTTTCTGTCTGTGATTCACCTGCTTTTCTTCTTCCCGTCTTTCTCCTTTTATGATTTCTTTTCTTTTGGCTAAGACTTCTGCTGTTCTACGACTGTAATTTAATTTCTGTATTGTTACAGATGCTAGAGGTTTTCAGTTTATTTACGTATCTAGCAATCAAGTAGGTTTACATTTTGTAAAGAATCATCTCTAACTTATAACCGACAGTCACCTTATCTGTCATTTATAGTGAAAGGACAATGCTGTTTAAAGAACACTTGACAGTTCTTGTAAAGCTTCCTGGTCCAAAGGAGTTCTTTACGTATTTATAGTACTTCCTATCAGCAGTAACACTCTCTCACAATTATACCCCACTAAAATAATGCAGGCTCTATACATGTGTCTGCATTTAAATTAATCTCATTTCAGTGCTATTTTTATATTGCATTAATTTAATGCATTGTAATGTCAAAGTTCTTGGAGAAGATATAAAATGATTTGATATGATATTGATTAGTTCCTGCACAAATATCTATTATCAGAACCTTTTTAGACTTAAGAGAGGTAGAGAGAATTGTGTCTGGTCTTACGAAAGGCATGAATTCTATTAATGCGTTGAGTTCCTGACTGTCAGTGACACTCAGTGGAGCAGATATGCGCAGATACTGACATGGAAGCTAAATAACAGATACAGGAAAAATTTGGCCTGACTCGTCTCATTGGCATTTATCAATCTACAAGCAATTCGATCCACACAATATTTTCTTTGAAAGAGCATAAACAATCCTGGATCTCATGAAGGAAACACACATTCAAGACATAGGTCAGGCAAAGTCTTATCATCCTGAGATTTATTTCCAACCCAGCTTTCATTTGTCTCAGCAAACTGTGCATCAACGTTGTCTCACAGTCAGAAATTTTAAAGAGAGTACAGATTTTGGATTTGTAATACTAAAAACCAAACTTGTTCAAGGACATAATAAGAAATCTTGTCCAAAACAATGACGGAAAACCTAATAATTAAGATTCATCCTTGGTTTTAGCCCTTTGACATTAATGAGATTTATCACCATTTTTTTTGCCTCAACTTTGGCATTTTTGTTAGTGTTAACAGGAGTATCTCATGGTGATGTCTGGAAAACACTGAGCACTGAGGTTTGACAATATAAACCTCCACCTGGGAACAGCATGAAAGATCCTCTGCCTCGTCATTGACACCCATGGGGCTTTGTGTACAGGTAATATTCTCAGCTGGTGTAAAGCACAAGGTTTTGATATTTAAAGGACTCTGCCACCTGGAGCAGTATTGCTTCACTAGTTGTTAAAACAGGACTGAGGGTGGAAGATTTGCCAAGCACACCGGGAATGCATTGGAAAGCACACACCGCAGCCTAGCTTAATACTTCTGGAGTCCCTGGCAAAAAAATTATGTTCAACTTTTTCAATAGAGATTTGCTCTTTTTTTTTGTTTCCCCCTTTGAGCATATCCTAAAGTTCTTTGTGTATAAGGAATAGGATCACCTTTGTTCACTTTAAAGTAATATCACAGAAAGATTTGTTTGGAAATGCAGTGATATGGAAAGTCCTCTGAGGTCAATGAAATGATCTCCCAGTGGTATCAACTGTGTTCTGCATCTTGATAGAAATAGATTGTGAAAAGCCGAATGGTGTTATCTCCAGACACGCTCTGTTGCTCACGATTGTTACACTTCTATAAAAGAAAAAAAAAAAGATTTTTTATCATGAATAGGAAAAAGTAAAACATTCTTTTAACAATAATAAAAAATACTATCTTATTGCTATCAGATGAGGTTTCTCTGGGACCCTTAAACAAGATTGGTAATATTTCAGTTCCACAGAAATACCAAGTGAAAATGGTACGATCTTGTGGACTAAGATGTGCATCAAGAACGTAAGGATATTAAAATTTATCCAGGTCATTTTTGTTGGGGCCTTTTGATATGGATTTTTGAGCTAATCTTACAACAATTAGACTTAATCTGAGAATAATTAAGATGATGAGATCGAATGTTAAGGTATATCAAACCAGCAACTTGGATGAAAGCTCAAAAATAATGGTCACTCAGAAGACATGCAGGCTCAATCAAACATCTCAACTATCAATTTTTGGTGCAAGTAAGGCGTCATGTGCTTACAGTATTGAATATATGGCAGTTCACTCTCTCTCCAGAATTCCTTTATCTATTTCTGCATGTTTTGCAAGTAAGCCTGGACATAGGCACATGTACTAGATGCGAATAAATTGATTTCTGAATTAAATTCACTACATGCCACAAAGCAGTCAGCTCTGTGTCGCGACCTAAAGAGATACGTGGCCTGCAGGTGTGTAGATATTGCGGCTGTGGGTTCATAGGATTCCGTAATACACAAGGAAATGGAGGCTTTGTCCTCTAAATTTCTCTACTTTATTACAGATCACCAAAAATACCNTACATGCCACAAAGCAATCAGCTCTGTGTCGCGACCTAAAGAGATACGTGGCCTGCAGGTGTGTAGATATTGCGGCTGTGGGTTCATAGGATTCCGTAATACACAAGGAAATGGAGGCTTTGTCCTCTAAATTTCTCTACTTTATTACAGATCACCAAAAATACCACATGAATTACCACTAGAAAGTATAATACCATAAAATCAGCACTAGCAAGTATACCTATAATTAGTAAAGTAAATATATATGTATTTATTACAGATTACTATCAACCATCAATAATATATAATCAATAGCACAGCAGTAGTCAATAATAGAAGCAATCAATTGTATAGCAACAACTAATATAGAAACAATTAATATAATAGCAACAATCAAGTAGGTATATGCTATTACAGATTACTACAAATTTATACTTACTGAAACAATTTATCAATAATATAAAAGCAGATATTCTTATGAGAGATTATTTATATGTATCAGTACCAATATCAAGTGAATTAGATTTCAGATGGGGCAAAACCACCCCACAGCGGAGGACAAACTGATCCCAGAGAGGAACTCAACTATTCCAGATGTGAAAGGACAAACTGAACTGACCCCAAAATTGGGCCTGAAGTAAGACAGCAGACAGTCTCTCTTCAGAGATGATCCATGTCACAGGGCCTAGAGTCAGCCAGGTATCCCTGGTGAGAGTCCAAGATCTTGTAGAAAGTTCATGTGGAGAGTTGAGATTGTTTTAGGAAAGGAAAAATGTGTGCAGGCGTAAGAAGGGGTAGGACATCACCACTTTGAGGAATCAATATGTGCTGTTAATTTCTATTTTTTAGCCAATAAATTTTGCTATTTTCTGTTATTTTAGGCTCATTTTATTTTCCCATAATGTTTCCAGTTTTCAGATGATAAGTTTTTGTGCTTATCAATGTCATCCGAAGATGTCTTTGTCTTCTAAACACTTCGGGTGTGCTTCAGAGAGGTCAGCTGCAATTTTCAAGGATGTTTGTAGCTCCCAAACCTAGTTTCCAGGCTCACAACTCCCAGACTGGAAGGTAGTTTCTCTGTTAGTATTTTTCAGAGGACATTTTCTTCTATTCAGTAGTTTTCGCCTTCTAACCAGGTCACCTTTATGGCTGCTCCCATCACTCTGCAAGGGTGCTTTCCTAAATGTAAGTCCAAGCAGACACAGTGAAGGCAGCTCCACATATTAAAATTATTGTTATGGACAATTATTTTGTGATAGACTTGATCAACTGCAAAGCGTGTCTTAAAACTATGATCTTAATCACAGAGGAAGCACTGCTGAGTCTTCCTTAACTGCGCGGCTTTACGCTGCAACCATGGAATATTTCCCCAAATCATAATCATTTAATAATTTGGTAAATATTAAGAAGTACACATTATTCCCATGTTAGCTGTTGACTTTTAGAGCTATAAAGTAGGTAAAGTAAAGTACATTCTTCCAGTTCTCATATTGAATAATAATAAGATCTTGGAGGTTAACTAAAGGATTTTGAGAGAGGATCTTAGAGAGTCAGATGCTTAATGCCCTTTGTTCTTAGTAAGAATAACCTGACTGGACACTTTTAAATATCCCAATATATGGTCGTACTACACATTAAGGCAGATACATGATCTGTGCCAATGCCAGAATGAGGTCTGAAACTCTTATTTGCTAAACATATTACCTAATGTTGGTCCTAGGCAAGTATCTTTCTAATCACTTTGTATCCTCACCCTCTCTGTTCTCTTCTTTGTTAAATGAAGGCAGTACTGGTTACCAGAAGAAAATTTGGAAGTACACACAACTGGACGTCTCTCTGTGCAGTTCTTGGAGAGATATAGATGAGTACTGATGTTTTATTATAGCTTTCATGTTACAATTTTTCAGAAGGGTAGAGTGAATTGTTTAGGACCTAGGTTGAGGAGACTTTGGTGGTTTCAGGACATATCGTTGTTAGTTGTGTTAATAACCTCTTGTTTGACTTTGGAGATAATCACAGACCATGACAGTTTCACAATGTGAACCACAGTACTGGTCAATGTGAACTACTATCTACATGACCATAGTTAACAATGGACTGGAAAAGAGTGAGAAAAAAATTCCGAAGTACTTGGTTTCTACTACCACACTTCGTCTCCACTTTTTTTTTTTAAAAACAAGAGAATAGATTACATTCCAAACTACATGTTCTAAATAAGATTGTCAAGAATATGATATTGTATATATGAATTTTTGTACGGTTGGTGACCGATACAGCAACTAAATCACTGGAATAGGAAAACTACTAAGATTTAGAAGGAGCAGTGTGACACGAGCAGACATTGCAAAATATTTGTTCAATAGATGGGCCATCTCACCAACTGTGTTCAGTATTGCTTTTTATACCTATTTTGTTCAATGTTATGCTTTATTAAATAAAGGTTACAGTGTTAGTGGACAAGGGAAGAGCAACTGATATCATTTACCTGGACTTGTGCAAAACATTCAACACCGTCCCACATGACATTCTCATTTCTAAATTGGAGAGGCACGGACTCGACAGATGGACCACATGCTGGATAAGGAATTGGCTGGATGGTAGCACTCAAAGAGTTGTGGTCAATGACTCAATGTCCAAGTGGAGACAAGAGACGAGTGGCATTCCTCAGGGGTCGGTATTGGGAGTGGCACTGTTTAACATATTTGTCAGTGACATGGACAGTGGGATTGTGTGGACCCTCAGCAAGTTTGCAGGTGACATCCAGCTGTGTGGTGCAGTTGACATACCGGAGGGAAGGGAAAGCATCCAGAGGGACCTTGACAGGCTTGAGAAGTGAGCCCATGCGAACCACATGAAGTTCAACAAGNAAGATGATCAGTGGGCTGGAGCACCTCTGCTATGAAGATAGGCTGAGAGAGTTGGGGTTATTCACCCTGGAAAAGAGAAGGCTTTGGGGACACCCTCCAGTACCTGAAGGGGGACTACAAGAAAGCTGAAGAGGGACTTTTTACAAGGACGTGTAGTGATAGGATGAGAGGTAACAGTTCTAAACTGGAAGAGCGTAGATTTAGATTAGATAGTAGGAAAAAATTCTTCACTATGAGGATGTTGAGACCTTGGGACAGGTTGCCCAGAGAAGTTGTGGAGGCCCCCTCTTTGGAAGTTTTCAAGGCAGGTTGGATGAGGCTTTCAGCAACCTGTTCTAGTGGAAGATGTCCCTGCACATGGCAGGTTGTTTGGAACTAGGTAATCTTTAAAGTCCTTCCCAACCCAAACCATTCTATGATTACAGACCATTGTTTCAAGGGACTGGATATATTGTGGTTTGTCTTTAAGCAAATATGTTGAATTCTGAATCTAAATCCCTAGACATTTAGCTACAATCCTGAGCAGTCATTACACAAAAGCATTTTTAGATTCATTGAAATTCAGTGAGGTAAAACAGCTTTGCAGGAGTTGTAGAGCAAAAATTGTCAAGGAGCCATGGTGTGCCTGTAGGTATAAAATACATTTATGTCTTTACATATGCACATTTACAGTTATACTTACACATAAATATATACACAAACAAAGTAATGTTGCTGTAAAAAAAGAAGACATTAAGGATTTTATTCTCTGCCATATGAATTTTCATCACAGACAGGGAAAGGTATTCCTTTTAAAAGATGTTCTATTAATGAATCTGCTTTTTACAGTGTAGACCAAAAGGCACAGTGGAAATTTTGCTTTAAAGTTGTCAGTGTGAATGATGGAAATAAAATCCTTTAAAATATTGTTAGCATATTGGTAAGTGGCTTGGTGAACAGTGTAATGAATGTTAAGTACTCAGTTTAATTAATCATTTAAAGTAATAATTGAGTGGTGGTACAAGATGTTTACAAAGTCACCCAACTTGGCAGTCTAGCTATTGAAGAGGCTGCTCTGCAGATATCTGATAGACGCTTGATTCTGGTTTTGAATCAAAAAACATCAAAGGAAAGCAGGAAATGCTGGGGGAAATTTGTCCTGAAATGACAAAACCTGACACTTGGTATGAATCTCCGAACTCAGAGTCGTTAAATTGCTCTTCTACTTTTTATTTTTTAATTCATCAGTGACCAGACTAGGGCTATAAGCTACATGAAAGAAAATAGTTTTCCTCTGGCACAACTGGCAGGATGAGTTGCATTATGGAAACATTTACTTGTTTATTAAAAGTGTTTAAAAATGTCCTAACCAGTGTCTTTGCTGATGGATAAGAAGCTAGAGAGGTAAAATGAAATACACACACATATAGACACTGTAAATCAGTGAATCAGAAGACATTTAACAAATAGATCATATTTTCATTTTACAGGTGGAAAAAGCAAAACACATTTTGTGATATTTTTGCTAGTTAATTAAAGTAGTCTTGGTAAAAATGAGGGACGCTTCTCCCTCAAATATGAATAGACTAGAGTGGGCCAAATAATTTCTGAGGATACTAAGCACTTGGTCCAAAGCCTATTGAACTCAGTGGGAGAATTTCTGTCAACTTCAGCAAGCTTTGGACGAAGCTAAAAATATCTTTCCTAGTATCTTCAAAGTAGAAGCTACAAACTTAATTCACAATAAAGGAAGAAAGTTGTAGTTAATTTAGTTCTTTCCAAAAAAACCTGCCTGCTTATTTCTGGATAACAAATACACATTTTCATAATTTTTTTGTTATACTAAAATTCTGGGCTCAAATGAGGACTATTCAAAAATACGTTAATTATGCTTCGTGAAAGAAATAATAACACGCACGTATAAGTTAGTTCAGTGTTAACTAGCTCTGAACATGACTCTTCTCATCTATTTACAGTATTCAGGCACAAAATCAACAATTTGTTCTTCCCTTTTTTATCACAAGATGACATCATTATCAATATTATTTTGCTTTTGCTTTATTTAGAATAGCATTAAGTAATCAATTACTTTTTTTGTTTTTATGCTCACTGAGGGTCAGTTTGAGTTAATGGTGGTAATGTAAGGTAAAAATTGAAATTAGAGAGACCACTTTTCAGAGTTTATTCCCATTAGCTGCAGTAGGAACAGGATTAATTACCAACTCCCAGGTTCAGAAAAATTTGAAGGGAAAAATAACTTTCTGTATTGCCACACCATTTTACATACTGGAGTATAGTCCCTTCCCCAGGTGGTTTCCTGTTCTTTGACCAAGTGTGTACAATGAAGGGGTAATTTACAGGCTGGGTGCAATCCAAAGAGCAATGCTTTTGGTTTGCATCACAGCAGAAGTAAGTAGTTGCATTCTGCCAGTCCCTTGGCTTTGGCAAAGGAATGTGCAGAGCAGAGGGAACAAGGACAACAACCACCGTCTCTCAGTTGCCTAGGAAATTATCCTGGACTGCAGGAAAACCTGCCACCTGTGTGGTGGGATGCAGTGGGGCAGCCAGCTCGTGGCTGCCTGGCTCTCGTGTCTTTGACTGGAGACCCTGAGTGCCTCTGCAAAGGAGGTGGGGAGCAGAGGAAGCTTACAGCACTGTTTGTTGTAGAAAAGGAAACTGGGAATACCGTTTGCGTGCCTAAGTGTGTACAGGAGAGAGAGAGTCAATGACAGTTGGGGGATAGAGGACCCTGCTCCTGCTCGTTCTGGAGATACAGTGATACTCAAGGAGAGTGGAGCTCATGAGTCTGCATCCGTGTGCCCAGAGGGGGCTGACAAAATCTGAGACAGAAGGAGCAGAACTTATACCACTTCCCTTAGCCTGACTAAATACTAGATACCTTATCTAAGCTAATAATTTAGGATGTTCCCGGTGAAGAGGCACGAGGCTCAGCTCATCCTTAGATGTATATCTTAGATGTATACAGGATAAATGAGCCTATTTTCTGGAAAAAAAAAAAAATTGGGATTGGGAGTGACACACTGTACACACTGAGGCACAACTCCTACCCAGTCTTTGACACAGAGCTAAGCTATCTGCCTTGGTTGTACACCGATGCTGTAAGTCGCCCTGGCATCTGCAGTGCACACAGCTCAACACACCTGTCAGCTGCAATCATTAATTTGCAACAGCAATGTGGAATCTGAGTTATGTTCTTAGGACCCTCTCAAAGTAAGTAGATGCAAAGTAGGATACAGAATAAACTTTGGGCAGACAGTTAAACTATATTTTGCCAGGACAGAGCTGCCCAGAAACTGAAATTAGGGAAACAATAAAAAAAAAAGAGAGTACTTTTCAGTCTTGTTACTCTAAGATTTAAATTGCTTCTTCAGAGCTGGATGAAGGAGTCTTCTCCTTTGAGGACAGATATGAAAACTTCTTTGGCGAGAAAAGGCTTATCCTGAAGAAAAGAAATCTTTTATATCCTGTAGAAATTGTTTCACTGCGTTTAATAGAGCACATTGTTCTGGGAAGCAATAGACCTGATTTGACATCTCTGCTCTGACACATAAACATTCACAGAAAAGTTACTGTAAACTATACATAAACACCCCAGGGAGCAGAGGCTGAAGCCAAGGACACATTTCTTCTTTTTCTTTTAGTCCCATGAAACTTGGATACTTCTCTGCAGCCTGTATCTCCCATACCATGGGTAAGCACTTTAGTGAAATATGGGTAGATGTGGAAAATAAGAACATTGTTACTTCCTCTCAACCTTAAAAGAAATCCAGGAGCAGATCTAGTTTTATTAAAAAGTTGATGCTATGCCCAGGTGGTGTGTTTCAGAATACCTACCAAACTGTGGTGTGACAAACGTCCTTCCACTGGGAAACTTAGGTGGAAACACATTTACTTCCAAGCAGGCATTGGGCTGCTCAGTAATAGTCTCAGCTGTGGTGCTCGTGCAGGAGCCCAGAAGCAGAACTACTGCAGAGCAGAGAACTTTACAGTAAAAAATTACAAACAATAGTGGCCTGCTTATTGATTTTTGGCATCTCCAGAGGTGGAAAGCACCTGTAGGGTAGTTTTAGGATTGCAGTTATGTGTGTGAGTACCTGATGTCCATCCACATCATTTTTTTTGGATTTAGTTCTCAAGTATTGGCTTAATTTTAAATGTGAATTGAAAATTAAAATCATTGAAGTCATACATCACACTTGAATTCAATAGAGCCTGAACACTTGTAGGATCAGCAAAAATAATTCATCTGAAAATGAACTAGACAAGTATTTAGTGGGAAGAAAATAAATAATTTTCTAGCATATTAATGCAATAATAAAGGGATACAGTTAAGTTTTCTTCATTTTGAACCCTGTCAGATGTTAACACAATATAATCCATTTAAATAAGACAGAGATAAATAGCATCTTCTTAAAGGCAATAGATAATGCTGCCCTGCTTCTAATGCAACAACATAAGTGAAAAGATTTCAAAATCAAATTTATAAAACTGAAGATAAATATACTAGCAAAGTGAGTAACATAGCGTACAGGAAAAGAAATGGAACCATGTACAGTGTTGTTTGTGTGACACATTGTGGTGGGAATAAACAAGAATTGATGAGCTCTAATACTACTGAAGATAGTGGTTTCCAGAATTATGGGTAAGGTTAACATACAGTCTAAAAGAAAGCATATTTATATATTATAATCAGAGATTTTTTTTGTTTCAGTTTTCAGACCCAGTCCCTCTAATGAATCATTAAATGTGGCTGATTTATAGCCTTTCCATGAAGTCATAATTATTCCTTTTTTCCCTCTCTTTCCTGCTAAAATGAGTTTTCAGCTTTAAAAAATGGGTACAAAAAGTTGTTAACCCTAAAGCAGCCAAGGCTCTAGTGTCAGTAACTGGTTTACATTACAAGATGGTACATGATTAAAAGCTTGATTCACCTGCAATATGGAAGTTGGGAAGAATTAACCTGGTTCATTCAAGACGGCACATGATTAAAAACCTAATGCACCTACAATGTGGAAGTTGGGAAGAATTAAACTGGTTCACCCCCTTACTTATCCTTATATGAACAATCACAAGGGGGAAGAAGCAGCCCAGTTTTGTCCCATAGTAGTTGAAATATTAAGTTTTACTACTGTCCTGGTTTGAGCTAGGACAGAACCAATTTTTTTTTAGTAACTTTACGTTTTAGTTAAATCTCTTCTAAGAAGCTGCACTCTCTCAAATTAGCTGCATGTTTTTCCAGACAGTGTCTGCTTCTAGCAGCGATAAGGCTCGGTGTTTACAGTTAGTGCTGGAACATCAGAAGCAATGGTATGCAGAAAGGCTCTGGCTTATAGTTATCCTTATGGAGACCAAGGTCAATGCTTGCTTCTGCTAACTTTCTTGTGCGCCGGAAATGAAAGAGCGGAAAAGTGGTCACACCTGCGACCCTGCGGTGGGGAGGAGCGGGTTGGACAGGTGACCCAAACCTGACCAAAGGGAGTATTCCATGCCATACACATCATACTCGGTATAAAGCTGAGGGATCATGAGGGTCACTTTTTTCTTCTTCTGTGGCTGGCATCTGAGGAGGACTCTGTCCGATTCTTCTGCCTTCGATTCTTGCCTGCTGCTGAGTCCAGTCTGGGACTTTCCTGGGGCATGCCCCGCAGTTTCCAGATGAGGTAATTGTCATGGTGGGGTGGGGGGCTCTTGATATTAGTTTTGTATATATTTGTATATATTTCATTCTTATTTTTCCTATTATACCTCATTGTTGTAGTTAGATTAAAGCTGTTTTAACTTTTCCAATCCATAAGCCTTTTTCCCTTTTCTCTTTCCCCACTTTGGAGAGGGAGGGGATTAACAAAGAGCATCTGCTGTCCATTTAATAGCCAGCTCAGCTTTCAATGTGACAAGTACCCCTAACGAAGGTACACAGAGACGTACAAAACATACAGAATAACTTGCATACTTCTAGGCTGTTGTGTCTTTGATTCATATCCTCTCAAACCACTGTCTAGTCATTTTTCTTCAAATTGTATTACCCTTTTGTTACAGGAAATAACTTGGATATGATTTATCACCAAGTCAGTTGCAAGTATTTTCCTGAAAAAAGCATTTATCTTGAGTGACCAATAATGCTTTGAAAAACTTTGATTTCAACATTATTGCCTGCTAACTCAGGAGAAAATATTACTCCTCAACAGGTGGAAATAATGATAACAATAAAGTTTAAAACATTTAATCTCTTCTTTAGGTGTCAGTTTGACAAAGTATCATTTGACATAGCATAAAACTATTCCATTCCCTTTAACAATAAATTTGAATGACCTGTTTTCTTTTAAATATGGTACTGTATTTGATGCAGTTCATGACAGTGTTACTAAATAATGGTTTAATGATAAGATCACTTAGCCATTAAACTAGTGCACTTGATGCTAGCAAGCCTGTTCACTGTTGCTAGTGCATATGAATTGGTGTTCACCCCAGTGCTCTTCCAGCTACCTATCCCTTTTTCACTTCATGTTAGTCTGCTTTGTTGTGGCTGCTAAATGTTGTTGGTTGGTTGGTGTACATTTAGATTATCCGCGGTTTCAAGAAATGACAGCAGTTTTATCTCAACACTGGTATTAGTAGGGGTTGTGAGCTTCAAGAAGCTGAAATAGTATTTTGTTTCTGCTGAGGTGCTGATAATTAAACAAATTCTAAATACAGTAAGTATGATTTACACTGGAAACACTGTAAAAATGTCAATCACATTTCAGTATGGTAAAACATACTGAAATTTAATACATGTTCTCAGCCCAAGTGTATTATTATTATGGCTATATATAATATCATAGTTTTCCACAGCTCTATGTTGTCTAGAACACGACCAGTATACCTCTGGTTTTGATATCAAAAAATATAGTGTTGATAGACATGAGCAGTGCAGAATTTCAGCATTTGAGGAAAAGATATTGGCATGCAATGCCTTTCTTCTCAAACATAATGATTTGAAATCCCGTGTACAGGTTCATAGTGAGAATGGCCAAGTGTCGTTATAAGGTGATGACTGCTTAGTGCCCCTCTTGAAATGATTACAGTGCATTGAGCCTAGGTGCAGCATTCACATCTCAATTAACTGGTACTAGCAGAAATAAGATAGAATGACCATTATAAAATGAAAAATAGGTAATTTTGAATATCCAGAGCTATTTAAGAATTTAATGAGAACTGACATCCCCATGCTGGGCTTAAATAGGCTCCTGGGCCATGGGTGTAGGCGGAAGCACCAGGTGAGGCTGCAGTGAATAATGAAGTGTACCTTGCCATTGAATCTCGTGAAACCACTGTCATGTTTGTTATCATACTTTGCCAAATCACTTTTTTATGTCAATAAACATATTGCTACTTCCCTCTTAAGAGCGAAGTGCATCATTCCTTCCTAGACACCTGTCTCCATTACCCTTTCGGCTTTTCACTTGACTTTGAGTGCTGTTTCTGGGTTGGGCGTTTTTTTGCCTTTTTTTCCCCTGTGGCCTTAAAACATTGCATACCCTGCAGACATGTATTTTGAATTATCTGAGAGATCATCCTGCTGGTTGCAATCCCATGCTTTGGTGCAAAAGCATTGATTTGTTTTTCATCCCTGCATCACGCTATAACACATACGATTTCTGTGTGAAAATGACTCCCAAATCCACCTAATTTCTGACTTTCATTCCTTGTTATTTTAAGGATGAAGGAAAATAACCCATAGTAATAGAAGGTCTTTAAAGTATGTCTTCATTTTTGTTTGCTTTTCTACTTGTGATTTTTTTCTTTCATAATTTTCTCACTCTTCTGTATTTTCTCTCTCATCTTTAAAACCACAATGCCTACAATATTTAGTAATAGCACTGTTGCTGTTAGGAATGAGCAAGTTTAGTGCATATGTTTTAATTCAATCTTTTGTATTAGTCAGATTAATTTTTCATAGTCTCCAAAGGAAAAATCATTGTTGTCAAAATCAGATAAAGAACTAAATAGACCAAGTTTTCAGAAGAATGCTACACGTAAAGCTTGAATGTAACACACATTTCCTCACTTTAGACCTTTTTAAAAATTCAAATGTCAACTAAGATCACTTCATGCTTCTTACTTTCTCGGATCTTTTTTAAAACTCAGTGTCGAAAACAGAACACCATTCTCTAGATAAGGTCTATCTTATTTCAGATTCAAGAGAATGATTTCTCATGAGGTTTCTCACCTTGTGTTGCATACAGATTTCCTTAGTTCTTTGTAAGCAATAATGCTTTTGTCCAGTAATCACTTTGGCAGTTTATTTTTGTCACAGCTCAAACCAGGACAATATTCACTGAATAGATGAGCAGTTCTTCCTCTAAGACGCCGGTGTCTGACCAGTTAACTGCCACTTTGTTGTTAAGATTCCCTATTTATGAGAACCATGTTAACTTCTTAATAACTCAATTTTTACAGCTGCAATAATTTATGGTTGGAAATGTCATGCAGCTGTTGTAAATCTGATACACATAACATACATACTCCTTTGACTTGTTTTAGCCACAAGTCTCACATCCACCAGTGTATTCCTTAGGATTTTAATGAAAATATGGAAGATGGACTCTGTGTTGTGGTCAGGGATCCTGGTCCCCGAGTTGTTGAGGCTGAGTAGCTAGGTGAACCTTAACTTTCTCGGCTGCATTCCTTGGGTTTCCCATGAATGGAAATGGAGGCTTGAGGAGATATGTGAGGGCTCAGGTAACATCTCTGGTGTGAGTTAGGGTATTTCTGCAGCATGCAGTGCAACCTGCAAGCAGCAGAGAAATTAAAAATCCTATATTTTACAATTAGATTTGGGGAAGAGCAACAGACACAAAAAATCCCAAGGAATTGTTAAGGATACTTTTCTGTGCTCTGATGTCCATATTACTCCACCTGTGATCCACTTGTCTTGTAGTATTAATCTTATTTGGAGTGGTTTTGGGTTAGGAGACACGAGGATCAGAGAAGAACAAAATCAATCAGGATTTAAGAAAAAAGACAGAGAAATTCCTAAAGATAGAGGTTGCTTAGACAGTTTTGAAAAAGAGATTTCCAAAAAGTCACATTCAAGTAATGGCACTGCTGGCTGTCAGTACTGCTCGTAGCCTTTGTCCAGCTGTGCTTTCAGTGACCTACTGAATGCCTAGAGCTCTATTAAGACTTATCAGTGTATGCCTCTGTTGAAGCCAAACCATGTCCCTCTCATAGTACACATCATCATAAAGTCATGGTTATGTATTACTATGAGTGCTCAGGAGGGATAGTTAATCTCACTGCTTTAACGGCTGAAGAGGCACTAATGGGAAATTGATAAGAAGCTTACTGTTATTAAACACTTGTGAGAAATCATTTAAGGCAAAAGAGACTTCTGCATCGCTGAGGCCATAATTCCACATCCACGCATTGTGATGTTTCAGAGGAAAATCCAGAGCAATTAAGGGTCATAATTTAATGACTGTTGTATACTTTATTTTCACCTCATAGCAATCCCAGAGAGAATTACATAACAAATAGATAATCATGAAATATTTACAAAAGTTGATGGTCAAATGGGCAAGTCCCACAGTCTGCTGGACAACTGCATTTTGTACAGTCAAATTTACCTTTTGCTGAATCAGAAACTTCAGGAAGGGTATTTGATGGCTAAAACAAGGGAGGGAAAATGAGAGTTGTTCAGTTTCGATATGAACTAAGTCACTGGTTAAATATGCAGTCTTTGGTAAATGATTTCAGGTATGAAAGCCAGCTTTGGAGAAAGCTGCAAAGGGTTGAAGGTGGACAGACAGCTGTTGAGAGCCTTCACTTACATTCTGAATGACAATGGCATGAGCTGGGTTGTGTCTAGCAGACTCAAGGTTGTGTGATGGTACATTTACATCCATGCTAATATGATCATTGGAGAGGCAAAGCTTTATACTGTGGGGACAGTGAAAGGTTGCCACCTCCCAGTGAGCTCTGGACCAAAGGTAGCTTGAAGCATAGCCAGAGCTGTCAAGAACACGCTGAATCATGTTTAGCCTCCAGTTTTGAGTAAGCAAATCTTTTAATGGATCTAGTCCCGCGTGCTGCTTCCTGTAATCCATTAATGACAGTGTATCATGATCCATTTACTTGAAGGAAGGTAAATGATGTCACATAGTTTGCAACTTTGAAGAGAGGAAGCTATTTAAACATTTTAAACGTTATTCAGCTTTTCTGAACATAGCCCTTTTCTTCAGAGTTTATCCACTTGCTTGTGTGATACTGCAACAACGAAAACTACAGGTTTTCAGGTAGAGAGAAGAGGGAAGTGTTGACAAATCTTGTCTGTGAGGTTTTCCAGCCTTTTGGGATGCCTTTAGTTGTTCAGGCCACTGACTTATAAGCATTTGTTATTGCAAAGTCTGTCTTTTCTTTCTGTGTTCCGCTGCCAGCAAGGAATGAGTAGGTAGAGAATTGAGGTATTTTTTCATTTTCTGTGTTTTCCTCAGTGAACAGCCAAAGCATAGGATGATTGTAAATTGATGGAAATTGGAAAGTAAATGTTCAGTGAATAAAGTTTAATNCCAGGTAGAGAGAAGAGGGAAGTGTTGACAAATCTTATCTGTGAGGTTTTCCAGTCTTTCGGGATGCCTTTAGTTGTTCAGGCCACTGACTTATAAGCATTTGTTATTGCAAAGTCTGTCTTTTCTTTCTATGTTCCACCGCCAGCAAGGAATGAGTAGGTAGAGAATTGAGGTATTTTTTCATTTTCTGTGTTTTCCTCAGTGAACAGCCAAAGCATAGGATGATTGTAAATTGATGGAAATTGGAAAGTAAATGTTCAGTGAATAAAGTTTAATGACTGTTAATGACTGTTACATTTTTAATACTAAATATGAATTAGTAAATCAGGAGTTTTAGCAGAAGTTGTAATTTACCAAATGAACAACAGATTTAATGCATCTGTATACTGAAAAGCTGAAATTTATTAACAGTGAAAACGTTATTTACCAGAAGAAATCTTCATGAAAGAAAGGCACTGTCTTCCCATGACCAACGCAAGTTTTCATGTTTTTTTCAAAATGTCATTGTGTTAAATGTGGTGGCTGGGCAGCAGGTCACGAAGCTCTTGTTTCTTTTGTTCGTGTGGTTGCAGTCTAGCAGCAAGGTGATGTTGCGTTTGTGTTTGCAACCACAGACTAAGCAGAGCCCAGAAGAGCAACAGGGCTGTAGTGCAAGGATGGGAAAGCAGAGAAACACCAGCACAAGCTGTGACTATCAAGTAGTCTTTGTTCTACAGAGGACTTTGTTTTGATGAATCATTTTCTGATTTTCCTCAGCCATCTCTACTGGAGCTTTATTGGTGAATGGGATGCAGCTGGGTACTCAGAATATGCAGGACTACAACAGAAGTTTCCTGGGGGAGAAAATTCTTCAGGTTTTGGCTCAGGCTTTACTGACCCTAAACATATGGAAAATAAATAGAAAACACATGGATTTTGACATACTTTGTGATCACAACAGTGAAAACATCTTTAAATGATAGTTGTTTTAGAGACGTAGATCTTCTGAAATTTCCTTTTGCTGATTGCAAGTGAGAGTTTTTCTTAAAAATTTTGTACTGTAGCTGCAGAGGAGGCTGTGCTCTGCTATAATGGGATCTGGTATGAACTACAGAGAACATATCAATGAATGTTGCTTTTACTTTACAAATACTAGAAATAATAAACAAAATAGTTTTACAAAGTAAGATATTTTCCTCAAAAATTCTGATACTCAAAAGAACTATTGATTTCCTGTAACCTCTGTCCCATGCCTTCTGAAATATGAAAAAAATATAAAAATTAGCAATATTTGCTGCAGGCTGAAGCTGTAAATTTCTATCATATCTCTTTCCTCCCTGACACGTTGCTGTTGTACAGAAAGTTCTTCAGTGAAACACAAAAGACAGCATTTAGACAACTTTTCTTTTGTAATATTTTAAACCACTGTCTTGAGGGGAAAAGGGCACATTGCAAATTGCGTAAAGTAAGTACTGTCATCACATGTTTTATGGACTGTTTTGATGACATGCTGTATATAGTCTGGCACAAAGAGCACAAATACCATGAATCCAGATGAGACAGCAAACTTCCAAAGCTGGGAGAGAGCTAAGGCTGAGCTGTCAGCTGTCACTCTTACCTCCACTTCTCTCATATTCATGACTTATGAGGTAGTTTCTTTAGCAGACCTAGAAGAGTATGAAGTATTAATAACATTTTTCACAACTGGAATTTGAAGGAAAGAGTGTGATTTTGTCCTTCATGGATGTGTGCACATCTAGCTTGAAAAAGTGAGATTTGGACAGGAAGACATGTCTAATTCAGTCCCTACCTACCCCGGCGGTCTTGTGGTTTGTGCGTGCCTGTTTGTAAACTTGTGTTCAGACAACTCTGGTATCGGACAAATGAAATTAATTATTTTCTTAAAGCAAAATGAAGCTTTTCATTTTTTCTACGTCTAAATTTATTTGTGCTGGCAGGGCCATGATGCTACATGCAAAGTCTTCTTCAGTAGTGCATGTGCTGAAGGCATTTGCTGGCTTAGAGATGCACTCATATGGCTACCATAACGGTGTGACTGTTTGGTTGATGAAAGGACTACATTGCATCCTTAAAGCTTTGGTACACTACATAGATTACATTTTGAAAAAATCAAGCAGTTTCATGTCAAGTTAACAAATATAGTGTCAATATGAAGAATTCGAGAAATGAAGGCTTTAATTTTTGATTATATTTCTCTGCAGTCGATATGTCGGCATTGAGGAGGAACAAACCTATTTTTGGGGAGGCCATCTCATTTGCGTATTTGTCAGAAAGATAAAATAAAAAGTTCATAAGAACAAAAGAAAGGGTGGGGACTGAAACTTTTTTCCGTGATTAGGGAAAAGATGTGTAAAAGAATAATAATGATGGGATGATAGAGATTAGAGAGAGGAAACAAAACTTTGACTCTCATATATGAATTTCCTTTGGCTATTATGTTCCTTTTCAGTTCTTAACTTAAATTTCTCAGTTTTAAAGGACAATGTAGAAGTTCCTTCATTCTACCTGATCAGGAGTTACTTGGCAAAGCAAAATCTTTATTACACTTAGATTCTGTTCAGTTACTTCTGTACAGCAAAGAAAAAAACCATCAACACACACATACTCTAACACTTCTAAGATTTTCTTCAGTGACATTTTCTATCTTTCTTCCCTTGCTTCTCTGAGTGAGGCATTTGTGAAAAGCTCAGCTCACTGAAAGGAGAATGAACCCTCTTTCCAATTCAGGAAATCAATCCCTTAAAAAAAAAAATTAAAACCAATTAAAAACCACAAACCAACTAACCAGCCCCCAAAACAAACCCCATGCCATGAAGCACTCAGTGCTTGTCAAAGGTACTTTGGTGGAATTTTGGAATTTTCATCTCTGCTCCCTGTCAGTTTTTGTGAGTTTACAAGACTTGGCATATTGACTTGTTATTTTTCTTCTTTGCTGTTACTTCTGAATACTCCTAATTATTTTTTTTTTTTATTTGACATATACATTGTTCCTCCTGTGAAAATCTGAATGTATAGATAGTCTGGCATGGTAAAGACCAGAAGAAAAAAGCACATCTAAGAGATAATCATGCCATAAACTTAAACATAAGCTCTACTATCAACATTTTTTTTCCTGTAACTTCTGAATCATGTTTCTTCTGAAGTTTTCATCAAGAGTTTGGAAATACTGACGGTGGCGGGGGGAGTAGCTTTAGGATTCAAATGCTATGTGCTTGAGGATGAACATACGGATTTTGTCAGTAGTTTTGTTGTTACTTGTTTAGCCTTCACAGAGTTTTCTAAAGGACTGCAATGATGCAGATGCCAAAATTAAGTTTGCTGAAATTGGATTTTTCGTTCTCTATCTGTGGAAATGCAATTAAATAGGACAATATGAAGAAAACCTTATTCTTTAAACGAGCTTTCGTTCGGTTTGCAGTTTCTCCTTCATTCCACAAAATCCTTTACTTTTCTGATCGATGCAGGGTCAAATGAAGACAATAACAAGAACAACTCTGAAATGTGCCTTTGGCATCACAGAAGCTTAAGCGCTGCAGACTGTACTGTTTGCCTGAAGTACTGCATTACAAAATGAAAGCGCAAAGTAGAATGGGAACGATATGCAAATTGGAAAGATCATTAGCAGTTATGCTTACATGGTACTAAAGATAAACAAACTGCCTTGCTTGCATTCCACAGAAATAGATTTAACTGAAAACCACTTTTTTTTTATGTATGCATGCATGTGTGTCTGAATGAAACATTTCTTAACAACACAAGTGGCTAACTTAAAATAGGAATTCTATTGAACCTCAGTGTTGGCTCAGGTTTGGCAAGCACAGAGTAAACTAAAGGCTGCAGAAGTTCTTGTCCACTAGAAATACATCTTACAGCAGGTGACTCTGATGTTGAATGTGTGAATATATGTGAATTCATATATGTGAATATGTAAGGTAAAGAATTTTTAGAAAAAAGTGCAAAATAAAAATGTAAGTGACAATATCACTGTTTAGGTTTTGTATCATTGAATTTACCACGATATGGTCAAAATCTAGGAATGACTGAATATGTTTTGACCTGAATCATTACTATTTTTTGCTACATTTATTGAATTATGCATTCAAAGAAATACCGTACATTTAAACAAGTGTTTAAGCACAATTTAATTATTAGCAGAGATGGGTTAAAATGTCAAGTGTTTAAAATTTTATTGCTTTGTGTCAGGAGCTAGAGAAATAGTATATTGCTCATAGCATCAGAAACAAACAATAGCCCTAAATAACAATAATTGTCTTGTATTGATATCGACATTCTTTTGTGGAAAAAGTTAGCAAATCATTCAGAAAGGAAGGACTGACTGTTGCTGAAGGGCTGGTACCCTGTGGAACAAATACGACTTCATTGCCAGAGCTCTATTGAGGTAAATGTTCTGAAAAGAATCAAGGATAGTGTAAGGACAGCGAGGGGCATATATAAAAAGGAATAATGGAAAGTTGAAAGTTCAAATTAAATCAGCTTTGGAAAAGAACACATTTCTAACGCCTGTGAAATAAATTGATCAGGAGAAAGAAAAAGGCTTTGCAAGGTTTTTTGGCGAGGCACACCGCGGAGCTAGCACGAAGTTCAGCGGCTCCGTGCTAGACCGAGGC
>VZSC01014889.1:261512-275431 GCA_013398225.1 Steatornis caripensis
GAGGTTGTGGAGTCTCCTTCTCTGGAGATATTCAAAACCCGCCTGGATGCATTCCTGTGCAACCTGCTCTAGGCTAACCTGCTTTAGCAGGGGGGTTGGACTAGATGATCTCTAGAGGTCCCTTCCAACCCCTACCATTCTATGATTCTATGATTCTATAAAGAACAGCATGGCATTTTAGTGGTTTATTTTTGTTTCAGGTCATAAAGCATAATTTAAAAGTGTAATTTTATTGGGAATATTAAAACTCAACAGATTTTTCATTGGGGAGACTAGGTTTTAATTTCAATTAACAATTAACACTGCTGGTGTTAGCATTTTATTCACTGTAGGTTATTTTGTAGTTCTTTGCTTATTAGCCTGTGATTGTAATCTCTCCAAGTTAATAAATTTGCTTATGTCAGATTTACTGTAATTTTTACCTTTTATGAGACAAAACAGGTTTATATCAAAGGCTATTAGGAATCCTCTTTTCTTGCTCTGCAAACCCAGAGAATTTTATACTGTTCTGCAGCACTGCTAGAAACAATGCTCCAGAGAGGCGTGAGGTGGCTTTGAGTCAATCACACTAATTGTTTCTGTATTTTGCTAAGCTACTGCTATCTTCAGTTGCAATTAACATGACATCTGGCAAAGCACTGGGCTGGAACATTGATTATTCTAATGTTTCTCATTAGTAATCATTAATAACAAATGAATAATTCAACCGATTATCAATTAACCTCTGGCTAAGGTTTTTGACACTATTTTTCCTCTGTAGAGACTCATAGCATGTACTGTTTAACTTGCTCTGATGTTCACTTCATCCCTCTTAGCAAATCAAATTGTATTTCGTTTTACTCTGAGGCAGTAGAATGTGTACCCTATGTTTCAGGAGCACAACAGTCAATATGCTCTATTCATTGAGACTGCATTTGTATTCTGTTTACATATAACCATTGTGTGATTGCCTCAACCCTGTGCGCTTGCTCATGTAATAATATAAAGCTGTACTTGGGTGGGCATGGGTACATAGACCAGAAATAGGTGGATGCAGGGCAACTGATAACTTTGCCAGTAGTTGTGCACGATCATCTAAGTGCTACCTCCCAAAACAAATGAAGATTAGGAAAGAACATTTATTTCTTATCTGAAACACCTTCCCTGGGAAACGCTGTATCTGGTGAAACACTGCTATGGCTTTGTCCTTAGAGTGTGGCTTAGTCAAACACATTTTGCTTAACAAAATGACTCAGGTCCTTGTAACTTCCTGTTCTCACATGTACAGAGCAATTACGATTACATAAACATCATGGTGGAAAAAACTGGTTGGGTTTTAGGAGTAAAATGTAACCAGGGTATATCTGCAAGGGCTAAATACAGTGGAAGGGAGAAAATGGGCAACCTCATTTGTGATCTATTAAATTTGCTGCCTCTTAGCACAACATAACAGCAGCAGCAGTAGAGGAATAAATAAATAAATGGGAGTGTCACCACAAACTCTTTATTATCAACTGTTGTCATATTTCATAATAAAAGCTAGAAGCAGGGATACTGTTGATTGTTACATCTTCCATGAATGCTATGAACACCTGTGTAATCACGCACATATTTATGCTTACAGTTTCCTGGCTAGACTTAAGAGCTTGTACTTCCTGGAGAAAAGAACAGTATTTCATAACTCATGTACGTCAAGCTGCCTACACAAACAGACCTCAGTTTTCATCTGTTTCTTGTGTTAAAGATGATCTTCAGGAATGGTGACAGCCACTTGGGAAGACAGATGTGGAGTAGGAGAGAGCACTCACTGTACCTGTGAACACCAGAGGGGCATCAGAGCAGCTTGAAGACCTGCCTTCAGTCAACCTAAGACCAATCTCTGTTAGCACAAGTCTGTGGCATAAAATAATGACTCCTATAAGCTATACCCTGTTCCTCCTGCCCTAAGGGATCGTAGGAGTTGAGTATTCCCAAGTATACCCTTCATGTTCGTTTCAGGAAGGATTTATGACACAGAAGGGGCTTTTCTAATGCTGCTACAGTACCTATCTATTATACCAAATTATTATCTTGGACCTAGATATTACAGTTTTTGAGCAGTTTTGAAAAGTGAGAACAGGTCTGAATCTTTATTCAGAATCTAAATATTGAAGCTGAAAAGACAGCTGCCAGAGAGAAATACCAGCTTGTTAAGCTGCTGTAACTGGCTGAGTTTGAAATGCAGGCAGTAGGAAACTGTTCCTCTTTGCTGTTCATGGATGAGGAGGAAGCAGTAAGCTGTTTACCTGCTACTTAGTTGTGACTGCTGGGAAGATACAACCAATAATGCTCTTAATTTTTCCTTCATAAGGGGTGCTGGGTGTTTTACACACCAGCAGGCATGGCCCAAGGTCACTGAGCTTTTAGAAATGGGTCAAGTAATGAGATTTTTTTAAATCTACAAAATGTCAGAGTTTAGATCCTTAAAGATATTCATCAAAGACCTGCAAAATTGTGCCTCCCTAGGCTAATGAAATGCTACTTGATATGTTAGGTGCAGACGTGGCACTTTTAGGTACATAGTTTAGTGGTGGACTTGGCAGTGTTAGGGTTACAGTTGGACTTGATGATCTTAAAGCTCTTTTCCAACCTAAATGATTCTATGATTCAGGTGCAAGCCAGCCTAAAGAGGCTGGTTTTTCTCTTGCCATTTCCAAATAAAAAAACAAACAAAAAAGAAAAAGGATTTTTGCCACCATTTTCAGATCTAATACTCCTAAGAAACATGAAGCTAACTCCTATGATTACAAAGATATGCAGAGCCGCAGGCTCTCAAAGTTTTCTCAAAGAAAACTGAGAATCATGCTAAACCATGCACAATTCTTCAGGCTGCTAAACACCTGATGCCTGAGGCTCTTCTGTGTTCTATAAAACTTCTTATTGGTCAGAGTGAAGTGTAAACCCCTGCACCTATTTAACCCAAATACTTAATTAAAAAAGGGACAATATTAATGAGCTCTATTTTCTTCAGGAAGGGGGATTTCTTCCTCAGAAATTCCTCATTTCTAAATGTAGCTGAATTACCATATGTTATTTCTGGTAAATGTTAGGATTCTTCCGCATGTGTCCTTTAAAATATGAGTCAATCCAGCTTATATAAAAGTGCTTTTTCTTTAAAAGTACTCACTGACAAATTTACATGAGGTATATCAGACCATAGGACGTTTATGCAGAATCATTTAAACCTCACGCTGACATTTGATTAACCACTTGTTTTTAACAAGAATATTGGCTAATTCTGTCAAAATGAAAGGGGATCTGGTCAAATATTGATAATTTTGCTGGTGCAAGAAACTCTTAAATCTTTTAATTATTAAAGGACAGAAACAAGTATACCTAAACCCCAATCAATTCCATCCTAAAGCAGGCACGTGATGAGTCAAATGTTGTCAAATGGGTAATTCTGTAAAACATTTTATTTTCTTCATTCTAGAAGAACTCTAAGACATGTACAATAAATAGATCTACAGTTAGCTGAAGTTGCTGGTATGCAACAATGTCTTTTCTTCTGCTCAGCCAGCTCATAGCCATTTTGATTCATTGCTTTCAGTAAACTTCATTATTTCAATCTTCGTAGTCATCAGAGAAATACAACTCAGATTGCCTTCAATTATGTATTTGATGTGAAGGACTTAACAGGATGTCATGCATCAGTAAAACGACATGAGAGCCTTCAGAAATGTGAAGTGGTGTGTTTTGCTTGCAGACATGATTAAAGAGAGTATAACTGTCAGATGAAGAACAAAAAAGAGGAAGATAAGAACAGTCACCCTGTCTGTCTCTCAAAATTTTATTTAAACAGAAAAAGTATTAGGGATCTTGTGAAAGGAATTTGGTTATTTCTTTATAGCTTTTAGGGATGGGTTGAGTTGACCAAAGGCTTGTATCAAGGCAGCACTGAGAACACATTGATGGGGAACACTAAAGTGTAGGATTTATCTTTCTCTTTTCTTATCCTTCCCTGCCTCTCCTCCCCACCCTGCCATGTGCTCATACACACACGCTTTATCCTTCAGCTCCCAACCCCCAGTGTAGTTCAGTTTAGGAAAGACACTTGTTCCTTCATTTAGGTTCTTCCTGCTATTCCACCTATTTTATCCTTATCGTGCAGTTGGGGACAGAAAAGGGAGAATTTGCACCAATCCCATCAATGTAGAACTATCAAATCTGAGCTGAAGCAACTCAGCAAAAAGAAGGGTAAACAGAACTTACTGCCAAAAGCTGAAATCTCAACTTTTAGCTGAAGCAAAGGTAAATAACTACCATCCCATGACTCAAAGTTAAAAGCAAAATGCATGGTGCTGTTATACTTTTATGCAAGATAGTAATAATATTCCTGAACCGGACAATAAATAAATACCTTCTGCATATCTTATTGTAAACATTAGGGAGTGATTTTTGAACAAAGGTGACACTCAAAAGGTGTAGTACCAGAAAAGTCCTGTAAGATTCTCTTTCTTTCTGAGAACATTGATACAAAGCTTTAATATGTATATTCCCTGTCGCATACAATTACAAAAATTCAAGTAACATAAAACATGATTAAATCATTCATCCTCACACTGATGCAAAAGGTGATGGTACCATTTGGAGCCTCAAGTGGCTCATTGTACTGGCTCTGTAAAAGCATAAGAGTTTTGGAAATTATATGGAAATGTATAAAGGAGGATCACATCCTTCCTACTTAGCGGTTCTTCTGCTTCAGTGACCAGATGTTTACTTTGCACCTGGGTCTTGCCACTAGAGATAGAAAGCAGGTCCAGGCTTATACGCTTGGATCTGGAGGGAGATACTTAAACTGCTTCTGCCTCTGCTCTCAGCAACAGCTGTACTGAACTGTGAGAGTCTGCTCTTAGGGTAGTTGAAAATGTCTTTGCTCTCCTATCTTCTACTTCTAGATGGTTTTGACCTCTTTTATATTCAGTTATTATACTATAAATCAGGATCTTAAATCCACCCTGTATCTTAAGTCCAGTACACACTAGCCTGTGTTCTATCAAAAGAAGTAGCTAGCAGTATCTCTAGTGCTTTCTAAAACGACTGGCTAACATACAAATTTTCTTATTACAATGCTCTACAGCAGCAGCAAAGAAGAAAAAGGAGTACTTTCTTTTCTGTTTTTCCTTTTGAAAATATTTTCAGATATTTTTGTTGTTCTTTTCCAAAAAGAATGAGCATAGGATTATGTAAACTGCACAAGTTCTTTTTTTTAAGTTTTGTTCAACTGTTTTATACAGGTTGCCTTCTTTAATACTCATGGGTCTTCTGTTAAAATAACATCTAGAATAAAAGTTGCATTTTTTTAGAACACTTCACAGCATGATGTAGTTATATTTGACAAAATTACGTTGTTAATGCTGTACACTGCAGACGGAAGTTTTAGTCTTAGAAGTGCAATGTAAAGGAACGGTGTGCCTTCCTGAGTCATGGCATCAGAAATAGCATGTAAAAATAGAGAATTCAAACTCCATTAGATCTTTTTACAGTCATGACATAGATGATTGAAGAAATTTATAATAGCAGACCTTATATGGCCATATTTGGAAGGAACAATCATAGGCAATTCTTACCTTCTTTTATCTAGTGCCTCCTTATACATATAAATTCTTCACTTAGGCTTGGCAGAGTAGTTCCATTTAGGACTAAATAACTGGAAGGATGTCCAGTCTATGAGTTGGGTCTGGCAACTAGCATTTAGCTTCTCCTCTTCCTTCTGCCACTTCCTTTTCTCCACTCCATGCATTTCCAAAGAGTTTTTACCATTTATAACATTCAGATTACGTCTATTTCCCATTATGAAACTGATGTGACAAATATCCTTTATTTCAACAGACCTTAATGTATGACCATGAGTGCCGTGCAGCACAGAGTGTGTGCTATTCTTAGTAGTCATTGACATTGTAGTGGCATGCAGGCAGTGCAACATTGTACTGCGGTGAAAACTAGTGAATCTGTGCTATGCATCAACATCATATATCATGTTCTTGATGAATGTTCCTGGGCCATGCCTGGTGTCGTGGTGTGGCAGACAATTATGTGGCTTTGTAAAGGGCTGCTGCAGGGGAAGGTGGGTTTTCTTTCCCTGTGTCAGAGTCTATACCTTTTTCCTCCCACTGAACTCTCCTATCCATGTGAATAAAATAAGAACAGGTAGTGATCTGGGACTTAAGGCTGTTAAACTGCAACAACAAAATAATTTAAGCCCCCCTCCCCCCCATTTAATCTGATTTGATAGCAGGAAAATAACAGATTTATAAGAGATAAAAGAAGCAAAATGTGGAAGGGAAAAATAGTATATTCCAGCTTGTCTGGCAGTGAACATTTGACCTTGCTTTCAGTCTCATTTTGTGAGGACCAAAATTCAGTGCAGGTGACTTCCACTGCTTTTTTTTTTCAGTGAGACATATCTGTGGTGAGCTCAGTGCTGCAGAATCAAGTGTACGAGTAAGCAGTAAAACAACAAAATTATTACAGGGGGCAAAGGGGACCCTCTTAGACTCTTGCCCATTAGGAGTAAAATCCACATGGATAATACTGGTAGCAATACTTCCGATTTACGATTGGGACCTGATTACAGAAGGATTTTCACTTATTGCTTGAAATTTCCTTGTTGAATTGCTCAGTTCATTTTCCCACTCATGGCAACTGGAATAATACTTATCAATTTACTAGAATACTCACGACAAACATTTGTAAAGCCTTGTTGTTTGTTTCATAGCTTTATTCATATTTATATACTAACTGTACTTAAGCTTATCGGCCATATATTAACACCAATCAAGTGTAATCATACACCAAAGATTCAATTAATCCTGAGGGAAAAAGAAAGTAAAAAGAGAAAAAAACAGCAAAGGACCCATATAGCTAGTGAAATATTGACAGGAATTAGGAATAACTACGAAAAGACAAAACATGAGGTCTTCCTTTGAAATGGAAGATTAATATTTCAGAATAGTAAAATTAAGAACTTCCATTAAAAATCTGCAATAGCTACTCAGTATTTGCCAGAAGATATTCTATTTATGCCAACAATTTCCTGTTCTGAATGTAGAGGTAGTTATGTTATGTAAGATACTGTCAGTAAATTTATCTTCTGATGCATTAAGAGCAACAGTATTTTGTGTATTCATAACACCATGAGTCATTCTAGCATAAATCAATGAAAATACTGTAATAGTTCATCACATTGATTAACCACATGCAATATTATGCAGAAAGTGATGCAATTTTCTGTTATTTGACTCTATCAAGAGAATTATTGAAAGCTCAGAGAAACTGTGTAAATCTGACAGCTTATTTGGGTATAAAAGTAAGGAATGGAAGAGTCGCAGTTGATGCTGAAATTACTAGTGTTACACATAATTAAGATGGTGAAATTAGCTACTGTGCAAACAAGGTGAAGCACACAAAAATGGAACAATTGTATTTTTTCCAGGTTGTAGTGTTAAAATATTTTGAAAATTGCAGCTACTATTTTGTCCCTAGATGACCATGCATGCAATGGAAAGAGTTGTTACAGCTCAACACACTTTCAAGTCATTGAGTAGTGGAGTTACAGCATCTCATCAAACTCTTGCAGGACAAGGCATTCTCCAGGATCTGTGCTTTAGAAGAAAGTCTCCAGAAACCAGTTAGTTTACTTTTCTTTGGTGCTTAATACTTACCTAAAGTAACATCCTTCCTCTTATAAAGCACCTTCTGGAAGCCATACTGACTGTAAATACAGAGAATATTAATAGTATATATTTTTGTAGTAAGTTCTTTATTCCTGTCTTAACTACCCTCCAAATTTTGAGTGTTATCATGTAAAATCTTTCAGTGTTTGAATTTTTAAAGGATTAAACAGGTGCCTTGTCCCAAGAGAGGGTAAAAAGAAAAAGAGTTCTCAATTGAGCAGGCAGTTCCACCCAACATTGTGAGCTGATATTGCTGGAAAAAACCTGCAGTCTTTCATTGCTACACACTCCTGGTTTTTATTCATCTGAGCAGAAATATCACATTCTAAAAAGTTCTCAAACAAAACCTTGACTATTGAATTTACCATATAACATTTGTACAAACACATTTATACTAGGGAAGTGCCACTGTGGCTTAATTTAGTAAATCTCCAGTAGTGCCTGAGGTTCATATGTGCCTCCCTCACAGCAATACTTTCTGTGTGGTAAGAACAAACACAACAAATTCAAGGAAGACTTGAATATTTCAGAGAGGCATTTTCAAATTTTTTGATAGCGTGTGTTACTAAGGAAACCCCATCTTTTGTTTGAGCCTCATCGGAGAGGATGGATCTGAAATAACATATATTAGTACATAAAATATTCTAATACTAAAAGTAGGAAGTGGAACAAATTTAAAAAAATACAGTAAGACTGATAAAATGTATTTGAGATACAGATTAAAGACAATAACAATACACCAGTAAACAACATAAAACATCTTATTCATGAGACATTAATAGCAAGCTGACATCACATTAATTATATTCTAATGCAGCTTGCTCGGAATAATGGATGTAATACGCCATAATGCAGTGCAGTGCAGCGCAGATTGAATTGGCTTTGTCTTCTTTGTCCAGAATACCAAATGGAAGAATCATTATTCTGTTGCAGCATGCCAGCTTCTATTCATGGATTGCCATTTTATTTTCCTAGCAATTCATCTAAAGATGCGTCATAAGAGACCCTCCCAGATGCCAACTCACTCTTTCAAAAAATGTGCTGTCTTTTCTGTAGTATTGTTCCAAAAGATGTGGCGTGATCTTAAATAAAGTAATATATAAACCAATGTTATCCAATTTAAACATTTTGGTCCCAACTGCTAGTCAAGCCCAGTGCTTGCAGCCAATGAATTTTATCTGTTGACTTTAGTGGACAATTATTCAGTTCTTATAAACCTTAAGTTAGTATTGCAGGTTTCATAAAGAATATGTACATATACTAAGAATGAAATACTGTAGTTATGTTTAAATTTCAAGTTGGGTCTTGTGACAATATCTTTGCTGTATAAAATACTACAGCTTAATGATGTATTCCACCATATGGGCCATACGTATTTTATAGGAAATTATCCAAAACACACTAGGAAAATATACTTACAAGTTTCTTTTGCACATTAATTCTTATGAGACAGTAAGAAGAGACATCCAGTACTTTAGCCCCTCCTGTGTCTTTTCAAGACTGTAATTACATATGTTCAGACCCGACTTTGCAGAAATAACTAGATCCCTCCTTCTACACACTTTCTGTTTTTTACCAGTTGTATACTCAATACATTTTTAAAATAACTTGAAATATTTCATAAAATGTATTCTGTCACAAGATTCAGAGTAAGGACAAATATATGATTTAATTCTCCTTTGCATGCATCATAATACTTAGTTTTCAGAACAAGCCTTAAAAAAGCCAAAAGACTGGGGGGGCACACATTGTAACTCCATTGGAATAAGACTTTAAAAAACCAGAGAAACGATGGAGGACTCATTGTAACTCCTCTAGAAAGATTTTTTTTTATCATGACTGGTAAAACAGGGTTGTGCTCTTACTTTCTAAACCTCATGGATGAATCCTTGTCACATTGTAACTAGATTGCTCTTTTCACTCAGCAAGTTGAGTAGCCACAAGGTTAGTTTACCCCTGGTGTTTGAAAACACTGAGACAATGGATGGCTGAAGTGATCACACTCTTGATCCTTGGATCCTTTACCTGAAAGAGAATAAATGAAGGGAAAAAAGCCAAGAATTGCTGATCTCTGCTATAATTGTGGGCTGCTGTTGATTTGTGTTAGAGGAAGCATCAGTGATAAAGCTATAACTTATTCCAAGTGAGGATGGTGTGAGAGTAAATTCTACATTTATCCCTTTCGCAGATAGCAGAGGACTAACTATAATTTAAATTACTACACCATAAAAGCTATTACTGAACACAGTACACTGTGTTCATTACCATGGTGTTCCTGCCAAGCAGAACTGGAATTTTGAACTACAGTACTGTAAAAACTACTGGAAAATTCTAAGATGTGGAATTACTCTCTACACAAACAAACAAGCATCACCTGTGCACATGCGCACACACACACAGACAAATGTCAGAAGACTTAGGACTACTGACAGTGTAAAAAAGAGATTTCCAGGCAGTGGCAGAAGTGATGGAGATAGCAAAGGATAGATAACAAAGCTAGAAATTTAGATAGTCTTATTAGCAGTGATAATTCTTGTTGGCTCTAGCAAAATCAGTGTTAGTCCTATTGATACTAATTTTGAGTTACTTTCTGGTGCTCTAGAGAGATAGCTGTTTCTAACAGCTTCTGAAGTAGCAGATGGGTTTTAGAGGTTTGAAAACAGTGTATTTTCCAAGCATAATTGCGTGTGACCAGAAAACATGACACCTCCCCCTCATTTGAAAAGCAACTGAAAGCTGTTTATTTTGAATGAACTATCCTGAGTCAAGGAGAAATTTGCCCTACTGTGGTGACATGCTACTGACTCTGGAGGACCAGCTGGCTTTGAGGCCAATGATCAGCATGGCTGGGCCTGAAGTTAGAGCTAGCCTGGGTTAGAAATTAAAATTTAAGTATTATTGGGGTAAAAAAAGCAACATAGACTTTTAAATTTCTAAGACAGGGACATTTCCCACTCCTCTCATTCTCATGTTACGGTTCCTCAATTTTGGAAAAACATAGCAAGTTCAGAACTCCATTTTTTTTTAATAGAACATTGCATTTCAGCCATAATTTGCCTACTCTTTTTTCTTTCAATACATTTTTATGAAATAGCTTTAAACAATGTGGTAGGTCAAATAACATGAATCAAGAAACATCAAGCCCCTATTTCAGAAGTTATTCACCAGTGAGAAATTTCTGACCTGAAGTAGCTTAGGTACTATCATTTTTATTTGATTTACCTTGTTTTTCTAAACTCAAAGCTAGTTATCTTACATGCTTTGTCACAAAATACATGACATTGCTGACAGCCTTCCTGGCACTCCTCTCCCCAGTCTAATTGTCCATTTTGTTGCCACCAGGAACAAGCTGTGGTCTGTAGCAGGAAATGGGTACATCTCCAGGGTATGACCTTTTCATTTCCACTGGGTTCTGAAATAAACATTGAAGGAGTAAATTCCCAGGCCAAACCCCCTCTCCATTTCTCAGCAAAGCTAAAATATTCAACCTCTGTGAAAGATCCTTCATTTCTGTGTCATATGGCCCACAACTGACATATACATTAGAAGTCCCCATTAAGAACTGTGTTTCATACCGCTCTGTACTCCATCTGGCTTTGCAATTCACTCTCACACACAGACAAAGGGAGCTTTGTTCACAAAAATAAACTGTACTCACACATTTAGGTCTCCCAAATCTAGACCTCTAGACCTACTAAAGCATTTAACTCTTGGCCTTTTGCAGCGTGAGTAAACGCCTTTGAACATCTCCATTTAAGCTTGGGCTTTCCTCTTTTTATGAGCTTTTACTCCTAACTACTCTACGAGAAGGTCTGGTGTGAAAAGAAGGAAGAGAGCTCTTGGAATAGGAAAGTAATTCAAACTCCATTGGGGAGGAAGGGAAGGAGGAGACAGTCTGGGCCAGCAGAGGCTAAAGCTCTTTCCCCAACTTCCTAAGGCAGGAAGCTTGGCTATTGTTTTTACTCTAGTCTGGTTTATTTCTAAAAAAATCAGAACAAAGATTAACAAGAACCCGCCACAAAGTTGACGCAAAATAAATTGGTGCAATGAAGCTGAGTACAACTACTATAATTTATGATATCTGTAAAGCCCTAATTCAGAGCAATTTTCTATTACATAGATGATACAAGACAATTACAGGGAAAAGTTGGTAGAATCTAACAAGAAGGCAGAAAAAAATATAATGCTAAATAGCTGAAAAATTGCTAACACAACAAATGTTTAACAGAAAAAAGAAAATCCCTACAAAACATAAGCATTAGCCACCTTAACCCCTTCATATAATAAGCTTATCTTCACTGTGTGACCGTAGTATATCCCCCAAACATCTGTGATTAAAATGAGCGTGATGGCACCTGAAATTGATTTAGGGGAAAAAAAAAAAAAGTAGAAGGAAAAATTGGAGGAAGCTGTTTATAAAGGCATATTTGGTTACAGAAAACTTAAAAAATTGAAAGAACAGAAGAAATTATTGTCTACGTTTTTATCAACCTTATGGAAGACTAACATTGTGAGAAACATAAAGATTCTCCTATATAAGTAAGAAATGATGAATTCAAAAAGGTGTGGGAGGCAAAGATCAGGAGTGGTACTGCTTTCAAGCAACACAAAGCAGAGGAAGATCAGAGGCTCGACTTTTTGAGTAGGTCCCAATAGCACATTCCTTTATCAGAGATGTTGCTGTTTCTTCCACCTCAGACAGATTTAAACCTCCCCCAAACCTCTCCTAGTAAATGAAAAACACTGTGGGAAATGAAAATAGAAAGAGAAGGACACTTCAGACGTATTGCTGCAGCTATAAATTCATGTTCTTGATATTTATACTATTGGGCAGTTCACCATTAGCCTTCTGAAATTGGCACTTGAGGGATTTCTCAAGCAATTGTTCTCTGATTATTGCTAAAGACAAAGTGAGTCAGTCTTCAGGAAAAATACGTCTTTTTACTCCTTAGCTCAGCGTTGTCCATGCTATCAAAAATAGTAGGAACCCATTTAGATAGAGGAGGAGGATTATCTGTATTTCTCATACAGGCAAAAAATAGGTAAAATCTTCTAGTTGATGTGATATGTGTACAAGATTGTCATTACAGCATGATTTACACAAGTATTAAAGGCTCTTGAAAAGCCTTTATATTAAAGTAGATGCTAAAGAAGGATTAGTAAATTGCATCTTCTTGTTAGATTTTTTTAACTTATCCACAGAAACTGGAGTTTTCCATCAGTGTCACAGCAAAGAGTTGTTGTATTTGTCTGTCATTTCTTAATATGAATGGAAGATGAAAGGAAATAGCTCCCACTGGACAGACAGCTTCAGGGGCAGGTTAGGGGGTGCAATGTGAAAAAAAAAAATAATTATACAGTACTTAGTAGTTATAGAGTAGATCCACGATAGCAGAAGCACTTCGTTTTAGATTTATTTAGCTAAACCAAAGAAAGCTCCTGTGGTCCAGTTGTGACACTTGTTCTACTTCTTGCACAAGTGTCACTTCTGATGTATTTTACCAGAATCATACAGACATGTGTGTGCCAGTGACAGCTCGATGGGTGATGGTGGACAAGTTTGGTGAGGGCTTTGTTTCAGATGTGAATTTCAACGAGCTGTTAAGACCCCAGGGAAGGAAGAGACAGAGTTAGTGTGATGTCACGGAGTCAGTGTGATCACAGAATCACAGAATGGTAGAGGTTGGAAGGGACCTCTAGGTGCGCCTACAGCAGGTTGCACAGCAATGCGTCCAGGAGGGTTTTGAATATCTCCAGAGAAGGAGACTCCACAGCCTCCCTGGGCAGCCTGTGCCAGGGCTCTGTCATCCTCACAGTAAAGAAGTTCTTCCTCATGTTCAGGTGGAACTGCCTGTGTTCCCTTTTGTGCCCATTGCCCCTTGTCCTGTCGCTGGGCACCACTGAAAAGAGCCTGGCCCCATCCTCTTGACACCTGCCCTTTAGATATTTATGAGCATTGATGAGATCCACTCTAAGTCTTCTCTTCTCCAGGCTGAACAGATGCAGGTCTCAGCCTTTCCTCATAAGAGAGATGCTCCAGTCCCCTCATCATCTTTGTTCCCCTCCGCTGGACTCTCTCCAGTAGTTCCCTGTCTCTCTTGAACCGGGGAGCCCAGAACTGGACACAGTACTCCAGATGTGGCCTCCCCTGGGCAGAGTGGAGGGGGAGGATCACCTCCCTTGACCTGCTGGCCACACTCTTCTTAATGCACCCCAGGATGCCAT
>VZSC01014889.1:282389-305387 GCA_013398225.1 Steatornis caripensis
ATATAGAGGTTAACCTTTGTTTAAGATGTTAAATTTGGTACCCAATATCCTTCGAAAGTCACACAGGGTCAGGAAATAGTGAGCTACACACTATTTCATCCTGTGAAAATACTTCGCGAAAATCTAAGTTCAGTGACTTACTGACTTTTTCCTTCGCTGGCGTCTGTCAGGGAAGGATCCAAATACCTCGCAGAACCTCGCGAAAACCGCTCTGAGAGGCGTCCCAGCTCAGAGGGAGATACACGGTCACAGCCTGCTGTGGTCCCGGAGAGCTCAAAGGGTCTCGCTTTAGAACCATTATTTATAGAATTGCAAGATTATTGACTTTGGTCAGTGTTACCGTTTTGTGGCCACAATTCTTATCAGATAATTAGTCTCGGCACCTCTCAGATATGTGGGCTGCGACCCATGCAGGAGAAGATTTAGGTACGTTTCCCGGGTAACAGGAGTTCCAGAGGTGGTCAGGGAGCGCCTAATCACTTCAACTCACTGTGATTGCATCAGGAGTTCCAGGTGCAGTTAGGGAGTGCCTAATTGTCCCAACTCGCTGTGCTCATCCCAGGACAGAGAGGTACCTACCACATTACTTCATATCTTGGCTCACTGTACCAACAGGCAGGGTCGTAGAGTGCCCAATTATCCCAGCTGTTTGTTCTTATATGGTGATGGATGATCTGACCTTGCGATGCAGCTTGTTAGTAGGGGGAAGTGGGGCCTACACAACAACACAGAGCAGGGGGGCATATCACCTTCCTCAACCTGCTCATCATGCTTCTTTTCATGTAGCCCAGGGTATGAACAATTTTCTGGGCTGCAAGCACACACTGCTGGCTCGTACCTAATTTTTCATCCAAAAGTATCCCAAAGCTGCTCTCAATCTGTCACCCAGTCAGTTCTGATATTGGGGATTGCTGCAACCTAGGTGCAGGACCTTGCACTTGGCCTTGTTTAACTTCATGAGGTTTACACGGGTCCATTCCTCACGCCTGTCAAGGTCCATCTGGAGGGTATCCCTTCCCTCAAGTGTATTAGCTGCACCACTCAGCTTAGTCTCGTCCAGAAACTTGCTGAGGGCATACTGAATCCTGCTATCTATGCCTTTCATGAAGATATTAAATAGTACTGGTCTCATTATGGACCCTTGAGGGACATCACTCATTACTGGATTGTGTTTGGATATTAAACTGTTGACTGTAATTCTTTGGACATGGTCATCTAGCCAATTTGGTATCCATCTAATAGTCCACTCATCAAATCCATATCTCTCAGAGGCAAGAATGCTGGAGCTGAAGGACGGGTAGAACCCATATCAAAGGCCTTACAGAATCATAGCATTATAGAATGGTTTGTGTTGGGAGGGACCTTTAAATGTCCTCTAGTCCAACTCCCCTGCCATGGGCAGGGACATCGTTCAGCTGAATCAGAAGTCAAGATAGCTGATGTGATTAATAAGATTCTGCAACTACTGATTGACTAACACAAAGGTGACAGAGAACTCTTCTGAAAATGCAGATTAGCACATGCTCAGCTCATGATATTTGAGAATTGCGCAAGTATGGTTTAATTTGTAATTAATAGTTGCTTCTAACCGATACAGGAAAGAAATACATCACCCTGTATTTACATATTTCATTGACGTCTATTACTATAATGTTGAAATATCAGATATATAATCTACATGAAATCTAGAATCTAGAAAAAATACTTAATCTTTAGTATATTCAGATACATAAATATGAAAGGATTTAAATATTGACTGAAAGATTTCTTTTTTGCTTTCTGCTGGTACTGAAGACTCAAGTAGCTGAGGTATTCTTACAGCTTTGAGATCCTTAAAGGTAATTTTGGGAGGACCAAAAAATGTCACTTTGCCAATCATTATCAATTCAAATACTTCGTCAAATTTAGTGTTATAAAGTATTATCATATACCATTTACAACTCTGAACTTGTAGTCATTTTATATTTCTTTGTATCCAAAGTATCTGAGATCATATAAACTAAGAAAACGATGGCTCAAAAATTAAGAAAATTATCAAAACATTTCCCCTCATTTCTTTTCCTTTGGGTGAACTTGTACATGGAAACACACTTCAGGATTTGTCCATAGTCCCTAAATCATCTAACATGAAGATCAGAAAAATTAGATTCTGTTCCTCTTTCTTGGTACAAACCAAAACAAAAGACAGACACATTTTTCTTTTAAAGATATTAAGTCCATTTACCAATGCACTGTACAAATTTCCTTCCTAAATGGATTTTAGTTATCTTGCAATAATAGTTAACTTATAACGATACTTCTCCATCTAAAATATATATTAATTATTACACATGGCAATTTCAAAGGTTTTTCTGTATCCTTTGATAAATGCTGACTCATAGATTAATTAAATGGTGCTTTACTAAAAGTTGGCCATTTTTGAAAAGGAAAAGTGTTCTTTTTCATAAGTTGATTGCTCCATTATCATATTCTTCCTCAGCCTCCTAGTTAAGTCTCTTGTGACCATTGATCTACATCAAAGATTTGCTGACAGTTAGCATTCTCAGCTTATCCTTATGACTGGGAAAAGAAGTGTTGTATAGCTTAGATCAGATTATTCATGAGAGGGAGAGATGAAATTCTTTTGGATGAGGAACAGAACAATAAAGTATTAGAATACTGCAGTTCTTATAGTGCTACATCATTATGACACTCAGACCTACAGGACATGACAGACGACTGAAAGCACCTGTGTTAGCTCTTTGGGTGTGAGTGTCTCCGTACAGCAAATTTCATTTTTAATAATAAATACATTGATTACTCAGTGCAGTCCTTTTAAAATGCTTTACACAAAGTAAACAGGCATTTTGATATGATCAGTTGTTAACGACAAATGAACAGTTGATAGTTGATATGATTGTTGGTGTCTGGCAGATCAAAACTTACATTGAATAGAGTTTTGTCCTTGTCTGTTCAGTAGCACAAACTGAGAATACTTAAATGTCAACTTAGACTTAATTATTAGCATGAAAATTTACAGTCTTCTTGTTTCATGCTTATTTTGCTTGGGAGCAAATTCTTTGCTGCAAAGCTTGGGCAATGATCTAACAATACATAGAAACTTTTTATAAACTGGTGTGTTGGGTCTGTGTGGTGAGGCGTTGGTAACATGGGAAGGGGCTACAGGGGTGGGTAGCCCCTGTCAGAAGTTGCTCGAAGCTCCCTGGGCTCCAGGTCGGCCCCGCCTCGGGCTGAGGCTGGGCTCTTTAAAGACAATAGATGTGCCTCTGCGATGATAACGTGTTTAAGGAGGGGATGGGATAAAGCAACATCTGTTGAGACCTGCAGCAGAGGGGGAGGGGGATGTGAGTAAAACACCTCTGCAGATCCCTGGAGTCAGTGAGCAAGGAGGGGAGGAGGCGGCCAAAGTGGAGATTCCCCTGCAGCCTGCAGGGAGAGGACAGGCTGTGACCCTGCAGCCCACGGAGGACTGCGGTGGAGCAGCCCATGAAGGGCCACGGCAAGGCAGAGATGAACCTGCAGCCCTTGAAGGACCACAGTGGAGGAGAGAGGGACCTGCAGCCCGTGGAGGACCACACGCCAGGGGAGTTGCCTGCTCCTGAAGCAGACTGTGACTGGGTGGGCAGCCCGCGCTGGGTCGGTGCGTTCCTGAGGGACTGCACCATGTGGGAAGGACTCACGGAGGGGTTCATGAGGGACTGTCTGCCGTGGAAGGGACCCTGCACTGGAGCAAGGGAAGCATGTGAGGAGCCCTCCCTGCCTGAGGAGGAAGGAGCAGCAGAAACTGCACCCCCCATTCCCTGTCCCGCTGTGCTGCTGAAGAGGGAGGAGGTAGACACATTGGGAGAGAGGGGACTCCAGCCCAGGAAGGAGGAGGGGGGGAGTTTGTGTTTTAAGATCTGGCTTTTCATGTCTCCTTATCCTACTCTGCTTTGATTGATAACTGAATAAACTGGATAAATAGAAATTTTTCCCCAAACTGAGTCTGTTTTTGCCTGTGACCAAAATTGGTGAGTGAAACCTCTTTGTCCTTGTCTCAACCCACCAGGTTTCATTACATTTTCTCCTCATCCTGGTGTGGGGGGTAGGCGTGAGTGATTGGCCACGTCATTCTTTGTTGCTGGCTGGGCGTAAACTATGACAACTGGATGTAAAGAATTAGCTTTGGTATAGGAATGAACTTTTGGGCTTATATATAAGGTTATACCGAAAGAAATAGTTGTCAGTAGTGAATTCAAGTCAGCAATCATTGTATCTCCTTGTAGGAGCACACAGAATTTGTTCAAGTGTCTGCAATTCCTATTGAGGACACATGAATTAAACTTGATTGATAATGTTACTGCTGACCTTTTATATCAAAGTATTATATGGAGGAAGACAATGGTACATGGAGCCTCTTAAAAGGCTGGACAAAACTGAAACGACTTGTCCCAGATTTTGCTATTAAAAAAACTAAGTAGGAGGAACAAAATGCTTTTTTGTTCTCTTGACTGGTGAGAGCAAAGTTCACTTTTGCTGTGGTGGCAGAGAGAGGATCTGCAGCAGTGGTGAGCAGACCAGAGAGACTGTGAGTGGAAACCTCTCTCTCTATCTTAAATTCTGTAAACTTTCCACTCTAAGAACTCCAGTTTTCCTCTTTGCTGAAGTACAAGACTTTCCTGAAGCACTACCCAGGAGAACTGGACTTGTTTCCCCAACTCCCCAGCTCAGAGACAGACTTGCTGCCAGCAGAAAGGAGAGATGTAAGAAAGGTTGAGTAAAGCTGGGTATTCAAATGGTAGCAGCAGCTACGCCTGCCTGGGGACCCTGGTTGCCTTAGCTGCCCATGCCCACCACCACTTCTCTCCACACATCCACAGGTCTGTGTAAATAAATGTTTCTGTGTGGGTAGCATTAACTACTTCTATAATATACCCCAATTCAGAAGATCGAAGTAAGAACTAACAGCTATGCAAGTTGCTTCTAAATAATCAAATAAACAAACATTTATTTGTTTATTTATCTGAAGTACAAAAAAGGACACATCTATTTTTGTATTAAGCCTCTTATTCATGCATCCTTCAGTACAAATTTTCCTTAGAGAAGATCTAAATTTCGTCTTTGATGAGTGGTGCATCGTGTTCACTGACACTTCAGAAACAGCTAAACTAAACATGTTCGCTAAAACCCTCATCCGGGTGACATCAAGCAAACTATTATTCCTCCTAAAGATACTGCATTTATTGAATGAAAAATACAGGGAAGGTAGCAAATGGTGAAAAGTGGCACTAAAAATGAATAAAGATTCTCAGATTTAGGTTGTCAAGAATAATCCCTTCAAGGTATTCTGTCCTATTCTGCTGCTTTTCTTAAACTTTTAGTCATCTGAGTCAGGGATCTGATGGAGGAAAGTGGACAATATGGACTGATGTTGAAAAGGCCACCTTTCAGCAGAGGGCTGTGGATTTATCTTCCTAAATTACTATTTTAGTATTTTTGTATATGTTTAAGAAATTTGAAAGTGTAGTTTTAAAAACAGTCAATAAATAGCAAAATTAAACGATTACTGATTCTTGTTCAGATGAACTCAGCTCTGAAGATTTTCTAGAGATAAATCCCAAATGAAGGGTCTTGGATGAACTGAGATTATCCATTTGCTAGAAATTTGAGGCAAGACAGGCCTTGTTAGGAAGGGTAAGACAACAATAAAAAGACGCTGGTTGGCTTACTAAAGCAAAACTATTGAAACAGTACCTTCAAATACACCAGAGTATATTTAGCAGTGCTTAATATTTTCAAGTTTGTGATTTATTGGATGAACCATAGGTGATGACACTTGCTCAGCTCAATAGCTGTTCAAATAATGGAAAGAAAAGCAGCAGTTTTGTCTGGTAATTCAATGATAAATTCATTCTGGTGTTGAAGCAGCTTTAAGGCTGAGCAATAATGGAAGGGGCATGGGAGAACCTAGAATAGCTGAGAAAGGCAGTAATATTAGAGAGACAACATTGGATTTGACTGCAGTATCATGTAGAAAGATTATCATGGAAGATTGGTAATGTATAAAAAAGGCAACTGCAGGCATAAAAATCATGCACAGGTTGTATTAGTGCAAATATATTTTAAAGCTTTCTTTCATATGAAAACATTTCTAGAAAGATGGATGGATAAAAACCAGAGTGTTCAGCACTGCTAGGAATGCCACTGATGCTTGCTCATTGTAGAGGCAAATTTGGAAAAGTTGCCCCTGAAGAGAATTACATGTAAATGTAACGTATTTTCTGCTAACTTTAATTTGACAAATCAGAACTGTGTCTCTGTGCTAGATTAAACACTTAGATGTTTCTTTCCCATAGAACTACTTTCCTAGTTTTTAGCTATTAGAAACATCTCTCTCTTTTTTTGTTTTTCTAAAGAGGCAAAGACATTGTAGAACCTGAGACTGTTTCTAATTAAAACTTTAATTATTTCCAAAATTCTGATTAGTTACATAGAAGAATCACGACACTTTTTCCTCTAGTTACCAGCTTCATGAAGGAAGTTTCATGAAGGAAGGGATGTCAATTTTAGGAGTGAAACTTTGAATAACTAGACAACAAAGACAATGTGAAAAATAGCCACATTAACTAGCCTGAAAACAACAGCAACCCAGGTAGTGCACATCTTGTATATGGGTTTGGTGGCAGCTATAATTTTGTCATACAGTCCATACAGACAGACCCACACTTATCTTCTCTATGGCACACTGGTTTTAATGTGCCTCTAGAGTTTTTAATTGCTGATCTCCAGAGGTTGGGAGACTTTGTCCATATGCAATTCTGAGCCAGGAGCTTAAACTTAAGCTTAAACTGCTGAAGTTAGGTAGGAAAATGACAGAGGTGAAGACTGACTTGTCCCAAAAGCTGTTATGGAGAATCAAACAGCTCACAGTGACTATCCCGGGAACAGAAGGGACTACAATTAACTGGATTGCCCTGTGGTCTGTTACTAGACAAATACGTTGTTTTTTTTTTTTTACCCCCTGGTCTACAGAAACGTTGACTAACAGGATAAAAATGTCCTGGACGTAACTTATTTAAACAACTGAACCCAATTAAAAATGATAATCCCTATCCCAGAGAGCCCAAGCTCATTGTTACAAAGGTAATTTGATTCTGTTGTTTTTCCCTTGTGATTCACAGGCCTAGGTCTTCCCACTGCTGGCTCCTCAACAACAACTGTCTACTTCTGTCTAGCCCTACTGCTTCCAAACGTGATGGTTAGCCTCTTGCAACATGGTATCTCTGGTAGCTGCTGCTTCTGGCCTGCTGCTCCTGCTCTCTTCCGTCATCCTACCAGCCAGTTTCCTCTCTACAGAGGCTTGTATACTGCTGAATCTTTGATTAGGTGTATATTGGACTATGGAGCAACATAGTACTGCCTCACAAGCTATCAAATTTGTTTGTGTAATTCCACTTCCCCTTGCCGGACTGTATTCCAGTTTTCCTTGGATTTAAAATAGAAGAAACTGTGAACAGATGATTTTAACAAAGCTATTCTGACATCAAGACCTTGACTTCTGTAATTTGAATATTAAGTTCTGTCCATTAATAGTATTCAGTAGTGTCAATTCTCAAATAAATGTGAAGACTTGCTTGCAATTCAGCAGATCCAAATGAAATGGATTGTTGTGGACTTTTCTGAGAACACTAAACAGTAACATCACTTCTAAATAAATTATCTGTGTTTATAACCTTCTTGATTACTGTTCCTCTGAGACAGAATGTCTCTTGTTCCCAGGCTAATGAGTTTTCAAAGAAAAAGACAAGTGTGATTCTGTGGTGAGGGCTTACTGAAAGTGTCTGTTGGAGTGCTTGGAAAGGCAGGCACTTTTAGCTCCTTCTTTTTGTGGTGGTCCCTTCCATGTAGGGCATTTTTACCTCTTCTTTTTGGTCTTTTTTTGCTAGAGGCGTGTAGAAAAGTGTCCTTTATAGATGCAACTACCTTTACATTTTTTGTTCTTTCATCTTGTAAATATCCAAGCCATAAAGCATGTGTGGTTTACATAGAAGATAAGTGGTGTGTTTAATGGGTTGAAGAATGAATTTCTGCCTGCAGGAGCACTGTGGTCCTGAAGGAAAGCCTGAGGCTAAAACTGACTTGTGTCCTCAAAAGAGGAAGAAGGAAATTTGTATGTGGCATTACACAGAGATCCAGTTTATGAACGCAAGCTAGATTTGAACTAACCTAGTTGTGTGTTTGCGCTGTGTTATTCTGTGCCTGAATACTCTGTGATACCTCTGACTCATTGTAACTTCTTGGATGTACTCATACGATTGAGCTGTCTGGTTTTCAGTCTCATGTCTTTTACACTTTACATTCCATAATTCTAGTCCCAAAGCCCCAGGGTTTCTGTACAGGAAGCTTACTGCCTCCAAAGTAGACTTGGGACTAGGTTTGTGAGTGAAACGTGGGACCGCACTGAGCATTTCGCTTAATCAGTAGAGTAGTTATACCCTCACTCTTTGTCTTGGAGATATGTAATGGTCTTACTGCATTTTCTTCAAAATATGGAAGAATGCAAGAAGAGAATCTTAAGATACTCTAAAAGCATACAGAAATGATATGTAATTTTGATAAGAATATGTAATTATATATAACTGTATCACATAATTACTGATAGCAATATAAAAAGGAAAGGTTGTGTTCCTTTTCAAGGACATGCACAGGGCAAGAAAGGTTAAACTGATACTTAATTATAATTAAAAAAAAAAGAAAAATTCTTCTGAGAGGAGATGAACTCCAAAAGACCATACCTTAAAGTTTTGAAGCACTGAAAAAGAATTTTTAATAAAAAATTAATTCCACTCTTAAGTATTGCTGTCACAGCTACTATGTTAAAACATGCATGAAAGAAAGAAAAACAGATAGAGACATTATCTAAGAGAAGAAGTATGTGTTGTATATAGAAATGCTATCTGAGCCTTCTATCTTGCCATCTTGTAGCTGTTAGAATCTAGTACTGAATAAAAACAAAGCCAAACAAATTTTATGAGATTTGTCCTTACTACTCCATGAAGTTACATGAAATAACTGACTGATAACATCTTTGCTGCATTTATGTTCCTCTTGGACATTCCTTTGTTATGCACTTCCAATGCATTTCTAACTAATTAATGATTCATGATGGAGGAAACCTAGCTGAATGCTTAACTTCACTCCTACAATACCTCCACTGAGATCAGGGTGAGTCTTAAAGTACCTAAAACCTGCTGCACCAGATCATAAAAAGTCAAAGAAAGCTTCAAATTATTGTGGATATGGGTTTCCCTGCCCTAATTTTTAAGGCAGATCCCGCTTTGTATTAGACGAGCAAAACCAACAGCAAAAGACACAGTGTAGTTAGCTAATACATAGTCATAGTACTTTAAAATGAATCTGTTGTATCAAATTATTATTCATTCCATGTTATGATTGTTCATAAATAAAATATTATAAGTCTCTCTCATCAAATCAAGCTTTTAAATAAAAGTTCCACAGACTAAAAGAAGGTAAGGATAAAAATTAATAGCAAGAGACTGGAACACTTGCTCCAGGAAAATATATTATTGAAAAATATTTTTTGATCTAATCTTAAAGTGAGCAAGAAATGTCCTCCACAAACAATTTTATTCCTTGTTGGGTATTTAAATCTCCATGCAGCGTTTTAGAATTCATTAAAAGTATTAATCCATATCAGCAATGTTAATGTGTACTCAATATGTGGCATACTATATACCACATAATGTCTCCTAAAATTGGTATTTTCTTTTTTTTATTATTTTTTTCACAAGGATTTCATCATGTGGGACCAGATTTTGTCATTCATAGTTAGATTTAGTATTCCACTGACTATTGTATAGTTAGTTCCTGAAGGCTATCAAATGCTTCCCTTCAGCTAATGATTTTTTTAGTTTGTATATGATATATTATCATTATGGATACTGCCCAAATTCACGGAATAAAATGACCGGACATTTTTTTTCTTGTTACCTGCCTAAAGATTTTAAAGTCACAGACCCAAGTTTTCAAAATTGAGCTTTTAAGAAGGCAATCAGTAAACCACAACCACTTAGTTTAGCAAACACCTGAAATTGTGATGGTACCTAGTATAAGTAGCGGGTTTGTAACAGCACATTAAAACTGGACGAAAAAGTCACATATTACAGTTTATGTAGTATATAGTTGTGTCTGTGTCACTCCTTAGTTTTTGAAAATTAAACAGTGGTGTTTATGATTCCCTGTGTTTATACATTGCCATGATGTGCAGCTTTGTCATTGCAGCTGCAAAGGCTAGTTTTATAGTCTATGGTCACTTAGAACAAGGAATTAATTTCAATTGTACCAACAATGAGGGCACTAGTTTTTCCCAAAACCTTTACAATTTAGAAAAAGTATTTTGTTTTAGTTTGAATACTGAAAGCTTCCAAGAGGGGAAAATACTCAACAAAATATTTCATGATAAGAATACATTCAGGATCCAATATCTTTTTAATTAGAATGACAAATTAATAGTTTCTGAAAATTAGCACTCAACAATACGTATTTAGCAAATGCTGACTTATGGTAGAATATTTTAAATCATGTTATGCTTGCTATATTCATATTAATTTAAAATTTAATTAGTATCTTATAATGAAAATCAAAGTAATTCATAAATATTAGACATTTTAAGTAGCATACTCTATTTTTTTGCCATAAACTTTAATTCAACTTAATATTTTCTGGACTTGGGTCATCTGACCAAGTGTTTTTCTGTAAAATTTAGCAGGTACCACCATTCTGTTTTCTTTTCTTTCTTTCTTCGTTCTCTCCTTCTGCTCCGTGTAGCATAATTATTCAGGACTCTTCCACATTCACAGAATATTTCAGTGATTACTGCGAGGACATGGAGCCAGGAGAACTGTTACATCTCACTTGACTGAAGTTGAATTCTGGAATATTTGAAGGACCTACACGACAGTGTTGACCTGTTTTGCCCCATTAACTGGGAAAAAGGTAAAATAATTTTAAAAATATTAATTCTGCTGATATGTGATTGTTCCATTTGTAAAGGGCATTCCCTGCAAAGTGTGTGAATTCCCCTTCCCCAAGAAACATTCCTTAAGGAACTGCAAAAAATAGGAACTGTCATTAAAACGTTGATAGTTACACACTCACCTGAGCAACAGAGCATTGTGCAGCCTCTTAGATATGAGGCTTGACCCTGCAAGATGAAAGGTTATTTTATATGTGAATAGGAAAAGATTTATGTGATAATCCTGTGCGTTTATAAAAGGCAGATTTTCTACATACAGGCTGCATTACTAACAATGAACTTGAGGAAATGGGAATGGAGAATGTAAAGGAAATCAAAATTTTTAACAAACATGGGCCAGACTGAAAAAAATTTAAACTGTGAAGCAGATGAAAGGTGACTTTTAAAGAAAATTGATTAAATGTGTTTCCTTTGACAGTGCTGTTTGACTGCTGATATTCACTTTATTCATTATCTCTTGTGAAAGAATGATCTTGTCATGCTGCTTCTTACGACTAGAAAATGACATAATTACTTGAAGTAGTATTAATTTTATCTGAAACAGAATAGTTAGCACTCTGGAATCAACTGCTCATATTTCATCAAAGCTGCTTTATGCCATATTAGAAGCTAATACTCTGCAATTGCTTATGTTCATTCTACTGCATGGCTTTTCACTTAATGTCATGAGACAGTCCTCAATAAAAGCAGTCAGCAGAAGAAATAAGTTGAGATAACCTTTGGCATAGATTAATAACCTTAATAAAAGTTGAGTAAACAACTGCAGAATGGTAATCATCCTTGCCTATTTAAACCAGGCAGAAAAATAATGTTTGACCAGAGAGGTCCCCAAACCCAATTCAGGCTGACTTCAGGCAAGCAAAGGCCTCTTCCTCTATGAGACATTTTTGTAGTTAAAAGCTCCCTGTGAGCAGAGAATCCTGGTGATTTAATGTGAGTTCCTGCAAAACCTGTCAAGAATTTTTGTATTCTGTCTTGGTTTGGAGAGTTTCTACAAAAACCAGGTCACAATACTTAAAGATGTTTTAATTTTCATTTTTTATTGAACTTGATGGTTTTTTATTGTTACTTAAACAGCCTGGTTCATCAGGAGGCCCACTGGCTAGCCCAAGCCCAGGGGATGCTCTCCTTGAGCCCACCATCACCTCCTTGGGAAGAAAGCAGGAGGCTGTGGCTGCTGTTGGGAGTGGCAGCCAGACCCCGGGATGCTCCTGCCTAGAGGGCAGGTACAGGATAAGGAGTGGGGCAGTGAGAAAGGTCCAGTGACCTGCCTGCAGCTCCACAGCTGTCAGGGCTGGCCCATTCTCTCTCTAGCTCTGCAGGAGTACCGCACTGAACTTTCTCAGTTGTAATGATACTACTCATGCTTTAAATAAAATTCTTTTCTCCTGAAACATCAGTTCTTTACTGGTTTTTTTTATGCCTGTGCTCTGTAGAGAGGTTGCATCATCATCTCTTCTATATAAAAGTGGGAAGGAAGGACTCTGCTTACCTGTGTGGAAACCTGAGCATGAGTGGAGAGACACTTGATCACTTCCAAAAATTGCAAAACTTTTCGTTTCTGCCATTGCAAATAGTTCTAAATGCAGATTACAAACATTATAAAAGTAAACAGGTGCTCACAATGATGGAACAGGAAAGGTCAAGAAAGCAAAAATTCACTTTTACTTCCTCAATCCAGGAACAGCCCTTTTTGTGAAAGGTGCTTGGAACTTGAGCTTCTCTTCAGAAATCCTAAAACAATCTTGTTCTGCTCAGTAGATTGGTTTCATTTTAACTTTCATTGAATTATTACACCATAATATACCAAATTTAGAGAAGCTGCTGTTACTTTTGCTCTTTTCACTTTCTTTCTTGGTTTGGGAAATGTGATTTTGTTAGTATTCAATACAATCTTCTTTGAGAAACAATGCTCAGCTTTTTCTGTATCAATCACCAGTGCCCTTTCTATATTGAAACCCAGTTTCATATATGCACATCTAGCTGCTATCTCCCTCCTATTTATAGTAAAGGGAAGGACAAAGAGGCTATGGCTCTCGTGCCTGTTTGTAACTAGCAGGCTGAGAATCCATGTAACAGAGTCATTTAGAAAGACAATGTTATCTCCATGGTTTCTGGCATGAAGTATTTACATAAGTGGCCCCAATGTGGCTTCTCTGGCAGCCACAGTGCATTGCAAACTAATGTCTGATTTTTTTTTGTACAATGTCATTCCTAGGTCCCCTTGAATCCAGCAGCTTTCAAAATTTCTAAGTCAAAAGTATTTAAGATTATTTTATGTAGTACGCATAGATCAGCAGTTTCTGTACTGTGGTAAAATATGTTGCTGTTCCCTTCACATCTGTGACAAAATACAGCAATAGAGTAACAACAGTGGAAAATATTCACATAACATTGAGGTATCTGCTTCTCTGTTTTCAGTTTTCATTGCCTTTTGCACCCTGTGCTAATTTAGTGCCATTTGAAATTTCACTAATGTAAAGTTAAGTCTTTTGAGTGCTTTGCTTTTACTTTCCAGTTCTGCCCTGGGAGAACAATAAGACTGTAAGCCTTAATGAGTAACTACATTTTTAACTAAGAGTTCTGAGGACTTTTGCCATTAGACTAAAGAAAAGAAACTTTGGTAAAATGTTATGTGATTTACCCTTTGTAATCCGTTGCAGTTGCAAAACATTTGCAGAAAAGGAGAGAATTTGGTATTGTCATTAATATTGTACTAAGGAGTAATTTGATTCCTCAAAATTAGTATCCATGATGTATAATGACATTGGGTTGAAAGAAAGATGTGACAGTGAGCTAGTACAAACCCATGGCACTTGGATGGCATTGCACAGTGCTATTTGGGGATGTGGGATGGTGCTCGTGGAGCAGGCTTAAGTTTCTATGTAGCCATTGAGTAGAGATATGCAATCCATCTGTGAGCATGTTTATGTGAAAGAGATCACTACTGGTGCTGTACACAGTAAATGCAGTGCTCACATCCTTCAGTAACAGGGGTGGTGGAAAGAAAACGGGACAGAAGATCATGGATATAACTGGAGCATACTCAGATTTTCCCTGATCCTTCTTTATAGATAACCAGCATGGAATGTAAGAAAATTGATGACGCAAATTGCCATCTCTACTAAATGCAGGAACCAAAGATAAACCCCTAAATTTCTGCTGAGTATACTGAATAGCAGGACAGAAATACAAAATATTCCTGCTTTGACAGTACAAAATATACTCATTTTCAGCCTGTTCCTAACTGCAGCTTTCTTGACATGCTGGCTAGAACCTGCCTGGTATCAGTCACATGATTCAGTGACTGTATCAGTCTGTAATCATGCATGCATCTTCACACCTCCTACCAAATTATGAATGTACTGTTTGGAAGTGATTAAGAAACTAATTGGGTCATCACCCAGGAGGAAAAGTCTGTGATGCATATCACTAGATATTTGTATTTGTCACAAGCTCTTAGCTTTGTCTGTAGTTCCTGGTTATTTTTAGTATAGCAGATATAACTCAACTATAGGAAATGACTGATAAAGTTATGTACACCCCTCCACCCCCCACCCCCCGAATTCATGACGGAACTCTTGCAGACTGAAAGAAATAATCACCATTTTCAGAGATATATTTTGAAGACACCACTGTACCAGATCTTTTGTTGACTGGCTTTTCATATCATCTTCTTGGTTTCTTACAGCAGAGATATAATTTTGGACGTGTTGTAGGAGGATTACATCCTTCATTCACAGCAGAGCTCACAAGAGCAGTTTACCTAGATATTACTGAGTCTGTTGTTCAGATGCTGGAATTTGGTCTTTTGCACAGATACTTCCCTAATTATTTTTAGTTCATGTCTTATAATATATAGATTTCAAGCAAAATAATTTCTGATGTTAAACAGACTTGACTTCTTATTCAGTACTCATCTGAGAAATCTCTGCTTTCGTGCTGAAATAGTAGAGGCTTGTTTTATGTCCATAATCCTATATTGATCTGTGTTAATGGAAATTCCAGGACATTCAGTTCTTCTTTCATTTTTTTTTCTTGGTAGGCATACGATTACTTATGTAGTAGTTGAAGAAGGCTTTGTCAGTTCAGAGTCAACCTTATTCAAACAAATATTCTTCTATGGGGGCAGCTATCTTCTAGGTTTTTCTCTCTTAGATGCTCTGTTTCATAAAGCTTCTTATTTAAGCTGCACAGCTTTTAAGATTTATTGCACAAATGTTGCCTCAGCCACCTCACTTCCTGCTGCACAGGGAGCATGGGAAATCGTACAGATTTTAACAATATTAGTATGAGCTTTTCAAGTATCTTCTGGATTTCCCCCTTACTGTGCAGGCAGCTGTGTTGCTTACATATATGTTTTTTTTGACAGAAAGGTAGAGCCCGGTTTTCCAAACAACTGATGTTAAGCATTATCAAACAGTATCATACAAAAGGAATGTAATCCATTTCCTATGCAGTAAGGTAAATGTCAATTTANATACAGATTTTAACGATATTAGTATGAGTTTTTCAAGTATCTTCGGGATTTCCCCCTTACTGTGCAGGCAGCTGTGTTGCTTACATATATGTTTTTTTTAACAGAAAGGTAGAGCCCGGTTTTCCAAACAACTGATGTTAAGCATTATCAAACAGTATCATACAAAAGGAATGTAATCCATTTCCTATGCAGTAAGGTAAATGTCAATTTAAAACAAGTCACTTGTATTAACAGGGTAAAAANTTACATATATGTTTTTTTTGACAGAAAGGTAGAGCCCGGTTTTCCAAACAACTGATGTTAAGCATTATCAAACAGTATCATACAAAAGGAATGTAATCCATTTCCTATGCAGTAAGGTAAATGTCAATTTAAAACAAGTCACTTGTATTAACAGGGTAAAAAGTATTTGGTACGTGCTGCAACATCATGCTGAATTGAAAGAGACTGTTTTTCTTTCCCTTGATCAACATGCCTTTGAGTATTGCACCAAAGGGATTAATTTGCTGGGGAATTATTAAGTGCTTTTCTTGCGTACAAGGTCTTTTTAAATGCCAAATAGAACTAAAGTAATTAGATAGTTGACTATGTCATTGCTGTAATAAATTTAAATAGTGAGTATTTGATCTAGTTTAATACTGGGCATCAGATCAAAAAGATTTCTTCCGTATCCAGCTGATTTACAGTGAGTGAAACCTAAAAATATAAATATATTAAAATTTACTCTAGTGATATGTGAACGTAGATTTACATAACTGTTTTATTTTATCTTGATGATATGGTACCGTAATCAAATTGGACATATTGATTGTGAACTTCGAAATTAGTAAAATTAATTTGGATGTTACATTTATTCTGTTTCTCCTAGTTAGAGTTCATCTGAAAAACTGCTGTGTACTACCATTACAGAGGTACTGCTATGGAATTGTAATTCCTACTTGATTTCTAAGAATTAAAATCTTTCTTCTGTCATCTTATTTGTGTCGGAAAGCTGGGGAAGAGGAGAGAAATTGTTTCAAAGTGACAACATGGTTTCAGGTTTTTCTAGAAAACAGGATTTCAATCAATGCTATGTAACAGCTTTTTGAAGTGTATGATACCACATTTTGCAACAATCAGTGTGACTTGTGATTCCTTAATTACAGAGAAATCACACTGTTCTTGTCTAAATCAGAGGTTATAAATCCATGTCCCAAACTGACATTTGTATGTATATATGAGTTGGTCTTCACTGTGTTTGCAGGGACGTACCATAAAGCTCATTTTTTTGAGGGGTGTTGTTACATTTATGTCTATAATGTACAGCTTGTTATGCATTTAACTTTGCGTGATAGGAGATTTTCCTAGCATTAACATCAATTTTTGAGCTGACTGATGTTTGCCATGCTATAATAAACCAAAGTAACTCGTCCTTACTTTGAAACAAGAAATGAGTTTTGTGGATCCCACTGGGTTTCCTATCCATGTAATGCAGTGCTTTTCTAAAGAATGAAAACTATCTTTACATATCATGCAACCTTCTGTTCTTTTCCTTGTTTTGCACGTAACACTATTTACTTCTATTCCGATTAAGTATTACCTGAATCCATAAGCCAAAGAATTCCCATATGGTAGTCATGGTTCATTTTACCCTAAAATATGATGGGGCAAGCAGAGAGGCTGCTGGCACAATGAGCAATTGCTGCATTTCTTTCTGTGTTTACAGGGAGCTAAGCATTGGAGACTTTCGTGAGTGTAAAAGGAACATCTGGCCTGCCCTTGGCGTGGGTAAGGCAGGTTGCTGTGGCAACAGTTGATGCTCTTTTGTTGATGGTAAAATATCTCATTAATGCAAACGCTATCCTTGATAGAAAACAGTTCGAGGTGCTCAGTCATGAATTCTTTCAGTGTGTAGTTCTCTATCCCTTAAAAAGCCTTCTTCCCAGTAACTTGTGGATCTTCTGCTTTCCATGCATTAACAATTACTGAAGATTGGTTATGCTGGGGGAAGAAAGCTGATATGGCACAGCCATAAGGATCTGTGCAGTGGTCCAAGAATGCCTCCTCATTTATCTGAGGTCATCCACCAAAAAGGATAGGAACAAAATCTGAATTTGTTTTATATATTTTGTACTAAGTGTTCTGGTGCTATTGACTTTGGTCAGAATGCTGCAAATTGAATGTTTGCTACACAGGATATAGTTTCTTGTCAGGCTGGGTTACAGTGGGAAGCGGATTGTTAAAATCCTTCATGGCTAGGAAGAAAAGGCACAGCATAGCCAATAACTCCCAAATCAAGGTGCTACAGTTGGTAAATTGCTGTCCAAACTAAGTTTGAATATAATCAAAAATGGTCTCCATCCAAGTATTTTGTCTATATGACGGATGTGTGCAATTGAGCATAACCCATCTGATGGGAAGAGCAACAGGTGCACCTCCCAGCCAGACCTGTTGGATATAAAGAGTGTGCATGCATGGCAGTGAGTCCCTGGCCCACCTAACTAATGCACACTCTTGTAGGACTTCATGTCACAATGAATAAAGTCACAAGACCTGAGCGCTGAAGTTTGTACACTGCCTCAAAAAGAGACATAGGGGAACCTTAGCTGTTACTGTAAAAGAATTACTCTGATGTAATTCTCAGTCATATATGATAAAACGGGGTTAAAATACTTTCTTGCTAATAATCCTGGGTATCATACCGTCAACCTACCTTTTCCTTGGAAAGTTGCTACTGATCCATTTCTGAAGACTTGGATTAGGAATTTTTAGATAGACGAACAACTGTCAGTAGAGAGGGAAAATTATGTTTTTCTTTAAAAATATATTTTAATATTTGATTATTTAAAATGTTTTAAAACATTTGCATATATCTACCCTGTTCTAGGCACTTTAATAACTTGTCTTGCAGATATACTAAATTCTGTTAACAGTATTTTAGTCCATTTCTCATTAAAATATACTGCCTGCTGAGTTCTCAGAACAATACTCTAATGAAGACGTTTAGAAAACTCTGGAGAGAAAAGATCTTCATCTCCTGTATAGCAATGTACGGTGATAAAGTTAAACCCTTTATGCTTTTGCTTACAATAGAAGAAAATTACAAAGGAGTATGTTTTATGTTCACACAGCTAAGCAAGCTAGCTTCCTTCTGAACAAAAAACCCCCTACAACAGTAGGAGGGATAATACTTTTAACTGGAACAATAAACACACAATGTTGTCTTCAGGGCCTGTATGGAACAAGCAAACTTTGGAGTAAGTACAGTTTCATATTTTACTTTCTTGGTGAGAGGGAAGGAATACAGATAACATGGTTTCCTCTCAATCTTACTGCCATTTCACTGAAGTAACTACCGAAAGAGCCCCATTGAAGAGTCTGGAGTTACTTAAACCTTATAAGAAACAAGATCAGAAGGTATGCTACTGTATACAAACTCTATGAATCAGAAATGAATGTGCCAAATAGTACTAAAATAATTGGATAGCTGACTATGTCATATGCTGCAATAAATTTAGATAGTGAGAATTATAATTAGGTACTGACCTTACCATTTGCAGGTCACCTACAGTCTCTCCGGTATCAGTGGAGAGGGACATAGTCCAGGAACGGATCTCATCAGTCCAGTCATCGAGTCCAGTTCCCTGACACCATAACTGTGTGTGTCAAATAAACTCATTACTAATCTTATTAGACACAGACTCTAAAATAAATGATGTTCTTGATAAAAGCTATTACTATCTTGGTATGTAAAATTACTTCATTTCTCAGTAAGAAGATGTGACATCATTATATGTATGACTTGACATCAGTCAGAAATTTTGTTAAGCTATGATCTTGGGCAGAGGGAGAAGTTCCAGTTGCCAAATACCATCTACCTTGCCTATCAAGACTGAGCAAATTTAGGCACCATCCTGACTTTGATGTCTATGAAACAGATCTCAGAGAGAGCTTGGGTGTGAGGCGGGATGTGGTTCACTGGACTACAACTTGAGTCCAGCTCTAGGTGATCGCACCTCATCTGTTCTGGAAAAAGGAAGGATTTCTGCCTTACACAGTTGGGGAGGCTATGAAGCAGTCCAAAGACCATCTAGCACAAACAGTGTTTTTTTTCTCCAAGCATTCAGCAAATCTGCATTGCCAGTGACCAACCTCTTTCATTTAAACATTTCCTGTAAATCTGTTATTCTCATGATTTTAACATGAAGATCATTAACTGTTGAAAAATAAGTCAAAACTAAATAAATATAAAGATCAGAAGTATAAAAAAGAGTTAACAGACACTTGCAAATTCTTATTTACTGAAAACAGTAATGCAATTCTATGTGTGAAACATTAAGATTTCCCAAGACTTCAGAAGAAACTCTCTGCTATTTAGAGATTTCATAATTTAAAATTCATGATACTCTCCTGAAAATAAGAAATGTTGCAACATCCAGTCTTTCAGAAAAAGAGAACTATGCACCAGTGTGGAGTCTAGTATGAGGCTTGAAAAGGCCAAGAGTATGAGCATAGAAATAATGACAGAAGATGATTTCAGTGAATAGTATTTTTTATGACAATTATTTTCTCTGATCCATAAATAAGGTGACTTGATTGAAAAATGATTACAGCTAAAACAGAAACAGAATTATGGCATGGCCTATGTAATAATTATGCATGCTAGATGTATAATTCAGATGCCCACAAGTGGCATTTGAAATGAATTGTAAACATCTTTGAAGTATCCGGAAAAGGTTTGACTTGGATTTAGAATCAGTCTTAAACATGCCAGCCTCCAAGGAACAAATTCTGTCTGATGTTGCCTTTCCCACTTAAGGCTGATATGCAGAGCTGTGATGTATAAGCACTTGCATTAATGTGCATGTCATTGATTTCCTCTGTCCTGTGATAGGATGGTAACTGTTTCCACACTCACGTAACAGGCAACAGTGACAGTTTTTTGGTAAAGTCCTAGTAACTACATGACCCTCCAAGTGCTCTCGTGCAGAATGCAAAGACAATCCCTTAGTCCGAGCAAGAATCTTGTCTCATTTGAGGCTGGCACACAGTATTTGCTTTTGCTTTTTCCCGTATCTATGCCTTTACCTGGTGTTATGTTCTTCCTTTCACTGCCACTCTGGGTCCTAAGATTGATGGTTTCATCCTTGAAGGGAATCTACAGTGAGTCATCAGCAACCCTATTCCTTCCCTGTGTGTAGCATGCTACTGATGCTGATGGTTTCTTGCTCCACTGTCTTGGGTCTTTTAGGGGTCACTTTTGCATGTTTGAGAACACACTCCACAACTTTGTTCACTTGTCTTCTAGTCTATATTACAACCAATGTTACTATGTAGAGTGTTTTACACAAACTATTAGTGTAGACTAAACACTTGTTCTTTGTTCTCTTTGTAAACCCAAATGCTAGTTTTACCTGGCTCTCAAGACCATGCTACTTTGACAATCATTAGTTGACCACTTGGGTGTTGCTTATAGCCCAGAGATTTCCTGCATGGTTCTGGATGTGGACTTTGAAGATATCTGCTGTCACCCCATGCTTTTACTGCTCTGTGAGGCATTTTATTCCAGGGTCATAGATAATTCATTAGACACAGAATTACTCTGTGTTATTAATAACTATTAGTTGACAAAACTATATATAATATTAGAAGTTGTACCACACAATTGTACAAAGCAAAAGATAAAATGAAGTAGGCAATTGTACCTTGGTCATTAGATTATTGCTGTTAATAAGTTAAAACAAATTTTCAAGTAGCTTCTAGTATTTCACCTTTTTGACATCTAAATATATTTTCTTTCCACTTCTACAATTCAATTCTCTTCCTCTCATAACTCCTTATTTCCTCCTGTTTTGTCTCATTAGGTCTTGGAAAATGAATAAATTTCTGTATATTTTCTCCTTAGCCACTTAACAGATCCTAAAATTTGACAGCAGACTTTAGGTTTGGACTTTTGAATCCTCATGGGTAATTCCAATTGATTTTCATACATTACTATAAATTAAAATTGGTAGAAGTAATATTGAGATATTAGAACTTTTAGAGGCTAACAACTGTGTTCTGTTTTAGAATTTGTCTTGGGCCTAAGTGGTGACATTAAGTTTTATTTGCTGAAAAGATAGAGGAAAATAGCAGAATGGTGTTGAATGTCAGATAAGACTAGTTTTTAACACTTCTTAATTTGCGAAGTTTACCCATTTTAATTGCTTTAAAATTACAGCAGAAACTGTGAAGCAAGTGCTAACATTCCCTTGCCATTAAAAGCAAAATATTTTTTTTTTCCATGACAGTACGAAACAGAGATAACAGGATGAAGGTTTTCTCCTATTGCTCTGTGTCCATAAATGTAAACCTTGTTTATCTTTTTAATACACTAAACTGGGACTTAAAAATATTTAACACCTCCCCCCTCATATACTGCAGAGAAATCCCNTGAAGGTTTTGTCCTATTGCTCTGTGTCCATAAACGTAAACCTTGTTTATCTTTTTAATACACTAAACTGGGACTTAAAAATATTTAACACCTCCCCCCTCATATACTGCAGAGAAATCCCTCAAAAATCACAGTCTGAACATTTATGTCAATTTCTTTTTATCTAGTTTGCATTTTGTCAGCCATTTTCTGAATTATACCTCTTTAATACACTGTTGTCTTTTTATTTGTAATTGTTCTAGATAACCCAAAGTACACATACACGTTCATCACATAAATATGCTGTGGTTATTAACTACAGTTGTGTTGTAAATCTTGAACTATTTCTACTTAATGTGCATCATCTTTTTCTTCAGATAACACAAATGTCACTTTTGGGATGCTGTGAATTCTGTTATGTTTGGTGATCAAGTTCTGGGTTTCTCAGGGCTTTGTCTTCTCTGCCTTGCCTTAAAAAGACCACATATGTCTGCTCTGTTAGGAAATAGTAACTCCTGAAAGCAAGAAAGAACTGGAAAATTTGGAGAAATACATAAACCAAACACATTTTAAAATATCTTTGATAATGTATTCCTTATGTTATGAGGAGAAGGAATCACATCAGTGTGCTTTTGCTACTGTTTACTTGTTTGGGCTGCTCTAGAATTTTGGTTTTGGTTTCAATTTGATCACAATTTTGTCACGTTTTATAATAATTCTCAAATGAAAATCAAGATAAAATGAGAAAATAATTCTATTATACTAGACTTTTGACTGGGGTTGGCTATAAAATGCATGGATTTTCTTGTTCACAAAATTCAAAAATAAGTCTTAATTTAAGATAAAGATGTTTATTACACATGTTTAAAATCTCCCTTTCACATAATTTGTTTGGATCTCTAAGATTTACTGTCTCTAACTGCTATTTTTATAACAGAAAAAAATATTTACAAATGCTTTTAAAGTGAGATTTGGAGGATGGCTCAATAACTTCTATTTGATCAATTAATGAAGTTTGGAAAGAAAAAAAGGTAAAGGCTCTACCAGATGTTCTTCAGCTTTAGGAAGGACTGTGTATCTAAAAGGAAAGAA
>VZSC01014889.1:305483-319713 GCA_013398225.1 Steatornis caripensis
AAGAGAAGAGAAGAGAAGAGAAGAGAAGAGAAGAGAAGAGAAGAGAAGAGAAGAGAAGAGAAGAGAAGAGAAGAGAAGAGAAGAGAAGAGAAGAGAGAAAAGACTGTTGCTCAACACATGCACTTTTTCCCTGTGTTTGTGGCCATCCAAGCCAAAGATGCTCTCTAAGAAGCTAAGATTAAAACTAATGTTCACTTTCTTGCTTTAAGGTAGTTTTGTCTATCTTGTCTGCTATTATTTACAAGATTTCATTATATAAAGCAGCAGACATGGACTGCTGTAACAAAGAACTTTAGTACTTAAACATCTATTTCTGGCTACTTTTTAAAAGATTTTATCTGTATCTCTGTGGCTTTAATGATAGTAATTTGTCTTGACATTTTTAAACCCTCATAGACTTGGAAATTCAGCATCTAAGGTTTTGCAGAAAATGACTCTTCCTTCTGTGCTTATGTTATAACATTTGTAGATCTCCTGCAGTTCTTACATGCTCATGGCTCTCCCTGGAAGCATTGAATGTTCTGAGAAAGCACAGGCTTCCAGATCAATAGTCTTTCATTCTATTGACTCCAAGAAGTGTAGTAAAACTCTGGGGATGCAATCCTATCTGGATCACATCTAAATATAATATTGGTATAGCCCAATGAAGTGAATCTTTCAGACTTCGCACTGCTCTACAAGTAACAAAGTTTAATAAGACCTACTATGAGTTTTGTGTATAGTCTATAAATCACAAGCACAAAGTGTTTCTCATTACATTTCTTTTGAGAAAAGCACCTAGATGGTTCAGTGAAGGCTGAACTCCTATATTAGAGAAAAAACTTCTAAGTGAAGAGGAGGAAATCTGATATTGGAAAGAAACTCAGTCAATTAACTGAATAAATAAAAAATAAAGATGTATGCAGAGTGCCAGACTTCTATGTCAGTTTGCACCCAACCGTTGCTTTAAACAAAAACCTACTCTGAGTACATGGAAGGAGCACAGAGTTAGTGTTTTCTCAGCTGGAGGAAGGCTTTTGATAATGAAATATGAAAAGAAACTCAATGAACACTGAAAATTAAATGTTTCCAAAACAGGTCTTTTAACAATAATTGGTTATTTGAATTATATAAAAAAAAAAAAGAAAAAGCTGTTCAGAGATTATAGACTAACATGAAGGAAATAGATGTCTTATTTGATGTAACTTGCTATCCAAACTGAAAGGTTTTGCTTTGATTAACTTTATTGTATCAGTCACCCATATGACATCTACTCTTTTTTTAGTCTTCAATGCCATTCACTCTTCTTTGCTATATATCGTAATTTCATTTTCTAGTGAATGTGTGAACTCCAGATGGTGTGATTATTAAATTCAATGGCTATTTGTTTTTCCTCCAACAGACCATTGGCATGCTGGACTTGCTGCTGTAAAATCCCCTGTGCAATGTCAAGATTCCCCATTTCAACAAAATTTTCCATTATGAAAGAGAGATTTTATTTTGACCAGAAAATTAGGCTACTGTGCTGACATCTGTGTGGAAGAGTTTAGGATCCAGGAGTCATATTCAGCATTTCAGTAGACTGGCCTCATTTCCCCAGAAAAGGGAGGTACCTTTTCATTGGCATATTAATAAAATTCAGTGCATGTTGCTGGCTATCTGAGAAGCAGCTGATTATCTCCACCATTGCTAACAGATTGTTCATCTTTACGGAATGATGATATAAGCCCTTCAACTCCAGAAGAGACAGGAGGACATTTGAAAAAACTGGATATATGGAAGGCAGTTATACTTAAAACCATCAAACGGTGATTTTTAAGCACTTTTAAAAAAGAGAATGTACAAAAATTCAGTTATCTAAAAGACTGCTTCTCAAAGGTATAATGTTTTGCTGTCTCCCTCAGTGGCATTGATAGCAGTCATCAGATTGCTCTCCATTCAATATTCATGCCTTACTTTAAGATTACCGTGGGACTCACCATATTTTAAATGAAGAGAATATTTTAAATGAATAGGGTACTTTAAATCAAGAGAATATTGAACTAAGTTTCAACTTCATATAGAAATGAAATTCTGGAGGGTAATTAAAATTAAACAAATGTAATTAACCTGTTTAAGCATCTTTCCAGCTTAAATCAGGTTTATTGAATCTAGTTTTCTGTATGAGATATGAGGTTTTGCTGATACTTGTAAAAATTTGAAGCTTATTACTATGAAGGACTGAAGTAAAGATTCTACATTTCTGTTTCACAACTTGCCTCTGGTAACAACTCAGTTCACCAAAAAGCATTCTCCCTCTTTCTCTCTCAATCTTTCCCTCCTGTATGTGTGTGCCTGCTTGCACACATGCACGTACACACATGTGCACACACTGTGTATGCCAAGAAAGCCACTGACTTGAACGGAGTACATGGTCTCTATTCAAAGCCAGGTAGCAGAGCTAAGAATATGTGCCCTCTCAGACCATCAGAGTTGATGTGGTCTGAGGAGATTATGGGATAGCTGGACATCTGCAACTATTTCAGCCTAGCTGGTTTCTCTGTAGTGACTGCCTGAAGGGTGTTTCTGAGACAAAGCTATTGCAGTGTTTTGTTGTGAACATCTGCTAATTTCCTCTTTCTGCCTGCTGCAGTTTCGTTAGCACTTGCTTTAGACAGGCCACAAGAAAGGCCAGAAGAACTTGTGCAGGAAGGGTTAAAAGCTAACTTTAAACACAGGTAATACATTTAAGTACATTACAGGTGCTCCTGCAGGATGATAGTACCTGCAGTGAGCTGCTGAGTAAATCCTAACTGTTCAGCTATAGAGAAAATTGTTTGGCCTGGGGCAAGCCCAGGATATTGGAAGGGCATAGACCCTCTGGTTAGCAATTATTCAGAAATCAGAATACATACACAATATGAAGGAAGGTTTAGAGTGAGAAACTGTGGATTGCAGCAATAAAGGATGAATGAGTGCAGATGGAAGAAGTGCAGATCATGGGTTTTCCCTGGGATTGGATCCAGGGTATTGACGAATATTGCAAGGTGGTGAGATGCATGCATAGTAGGAAATGTTGAGCCAGCGTTGGTGGTGGTAGATGCAGCTAGGTGTGCTTAAAGGGACAGAGGGGAATGGGTCCTCTCTTGTGGATGGCTCTGTGTAAGAAGAGAGTAGAGAACACAGGTGGCTTCCTGGTGCAGAAGACAGAATGACAGGAGGGCACAGAACATTAAATGTAGTTGTAGCAGCCACGTTGGGAGTCTAGCCTCTGAGTCCTTTCCTGATAAGGTTTATATTCTCTGCATCAATGCAGCAGTATTCTTTATCTTACCTCCTCTGCAAGAGTTAGAACATCTGGATGGTGTGCAGGTGGGCCTTCATACTAGAGAACAATGTGTGGATCTATTCTCAATAAATCTGTGGAACGCAAGTAATGTGTCTTCCTTTCAAGGATATGTTGGTACACCTGGCACTGGAATCTGTTACTACTTTATACCTTTTTGATCTGTTTGTTGACTAATACGTTGCTGAAGGGACCAGCAACATAATATCCTTGAAGAGTTACAACACTTTCTTTAGCAAAACATTTTTTTTTCCTCACTGCTGTTCTGTTGTCAGTAATACTGTGGACCTCATTGCTGTAACTGGATTTGGATAACAAACTGCTTGTGAAGCAGATGGTACCTTTTGTGACATCTACAGGATCTCAGGGTAGGACTAATTGAAAATTCCCGTTGTGCACAGCATTAAGCTTTGCTTTTAGTACCCACACAAAAGAAGAACCTGCTTGTTTGCACAACTAAAAAACCCTCATTCGTTGAGGTTCTAGAGGTGAATAGATCCCTTTGCCAAGTTTCAGATGCCCTAAAGACTGGTGACTCTTCATAGGGCTGTACCACTGCTCTGTGGAGCTGTGCTCCAGGCTGGGACCTTGCCTTTAGTTCCCATACCAAATGATTTGGCCTCTTGCTGCAAAAAGATACTTTCACACAATTTCCAATCCATTGAGGAAATATCTTTCTGGTGGTTTCCAATCCGTATGAGCCTGTACATTCTTATTACATATGAGCTCATGAACTTTTTTTCTCTTCTGTCTCTCTGCCTGAGAGCCTAGAGGAGAACCATTTGTACAAGGTGAAAAAAAAGGGGAGAAGAGGGAGCACCAACTAAAGTTAACAACTCTTTCCTCTCTAGAAATACAGATTCTGCAAAAAGACAAGTATTAAAATGTTACTAATGGTCATTGCTCTTCCTGTTCCGAGCATGAAATCAAAGTATGTCTTCTCCTTCAGGGTCTGCCTGTGGGCCTGTTATAACCTTTACAGTACAGCTTAAAGTTTTTCCTTCAAATATTTTTATATTGTTTGATTTTCACTTTATATTAGAGATGGTAAGAGATAACTTAGGAGAGTGTATCCTCTCCTGTTCTCAATACTCTAGTCTTTATACTTTGGATCTTCATGCATCATGCAATTTTCATGAAGTTGTGTTAACGTCATATATAGCTTGTTCTTGCTTCCTCTGCAGAGGGATATGTGCAGTAGAGAATTATGACCTAGAATGTGGTTTGAGAAATTTACATTTTCTTTGTTTGAACTTTTGTTAATGAAGCAGAGGTAGGAGAATTGTCCCTTGCTCTTGGAGCAGAGTGCTGGCATGTATAAGCTTAGGCTTCTGCTAAGGCAGCCTCTCCATTCAAGCAAGTTTTACGCATTGTAAACTTTGTAATGCTTGGGAGTTAGAAGTCAAGATCAGGTTGCTAAAACTTTAGATGAAATTTCTGGATATCCAGCCACAACTCTGTTTCATTCTTTGAAATCAAAAACTGATGTCCTTTACCTTGAGTTATCCAGTGAGGACAGCTGGTGATCCTCCTCCTAGCTGCACTGTTTTGAATAAAGCTGTGTTCCCTAGAGTTTTACAAAGGTTTATGACTTCACATAGAGACTTACCGTACAAACGTAGTCTCGATAGCAAAGGCCTATATGAATGAACAAGTATACTGACAACAGAAGACTGTCTCAAGCAAGAGAGAGTTAATTATTGAGAATGACTCATGGCAATTGAGGTGTGACAGTTTATGCCTGGTTACTTATTACATTTGGGCACCTGAAAACAGATTAATAGGGGATTTTGAAAATACCTCTGCATTCTCCTCCCATTTAAGCAAAATATGCACTTCTCCTAGGTCTTAAAACTAATTTATAATTTAGGGTCCTCTTTCTGGCAGTTCTACAGTCAAATGCAGTGAAGCCACTTGTTAACTATATTACCTGAGCAGTTGTACATAGAAACCTCCTGTAGATTTGGTTGTACACAGATTTTCTTTTTTTTTAAAATATCCCTTAGTAAGATTTACTACATCTAGCACTCCATAACTGAGAAGTCAAGAAGCAGAACTACTATTTTTTATAACTAATTTCTGGAATCTGTGAAGGAGCTTCTTGGACTTCTGCCAGTTCCATCTTAGTGGGATTATGCTGTTTGCATATATTACTGACATATCTGATTATGATGGGAATGAATATGATGTCAAGTGTTAGTATCAATAGTATTTGGACAGGACATAACCAGTAGTTTAAAATCCACTATTTTCTAAATATTAATAGTTCTTTTTGCATTGTAAAACATATGAAAAGCAAACACTAATTTTCTTCTTTACAAGCATAAGGCTAGTCAAAAAAACATTATCTGTTTAGCTTTCCCTTTCTTTTCATCCAAGACAACACATCGGAGGAAAGCAAGTAAACAAGTTACAGCAGCTGAGAGCAATAGTGCGTGACATTTGATCATCTTAAATACTCCCACTTAATAACCCGTGCAGATACATTTATTGAGGCTTCTACTGGTGAATATCTCGAAGAAAGAAGACAGAACCTCTGAAAATGTACTTTGGTTTATGAGCACTGTCTCTTGAACTCTTGAGATTTGTTTTTCATTTCTTGTATAAAAAAAAAGAATGTCAAGAATATCCCGCTGATATTAATGGTGTTGCACCTATCAACCACTGGGGAAGGTACTTGGGAACTGGTTTCCTTGATTTGTAGCTAGGACATTGTAAATGCAGGTGGTTTAAAAGCCTTCCATTAGCAATGGCATGACATTTTCGAACAAGACATTTTAAAAGCTTAAAAGGATCCCTTCTTTTCCCTTTTCCTCTCTTTACTTGTATCCTGTGTTGTGGATGACTTGTGTTTTCCAGATCCTACTGTGAAGTTGAAAAATTTATTTTATAAGCTAAGGAAAAACTTTTTAAAAGAAATAACAACATACAAAACTAGATTTTTGTTTTCAGTTCTCTTCAATATCTAATCCTGTTCCACCTACTCTGAATATAAGACTGCTCTTGCAAACCAGTATTGTACTTAAAAGATGGAGAAAGGTAAAATAAAAATAATTTAAAAATCCATATTGCTTAAATATAGTCCCGGTTAATTTTAAGAGTATTCTCATTGGTTGATATATGAAGTTTGCCTTCCTCATCAGTTATCATCCTATGGACAAGTAATGAACATACTGTGTTTTCAAATAAAAACTCATACTAGGTAGTTGTAGTGACTGCACTGAATGTAATGAATGTCCATCTACATTCACTAGTTTTCAAAACATGAAGCTAGCAAAATATTAAATAGCAGTTGTATTTTGGTGGTTTTTTTTTAAAATAGTTTTTATCATGCTCTTGAAACAGGACCAGCTCTCTTCTGAAATGGTAGTAAATATTGTAACTGATAATTTTAAGGGAGTTGCTATTAACTTGTTCATCCTCATTCTGATGAATGTTCACCCATTTTTCATGCAGCACCTTCACCTTCTGCCCCCAAAGAGGCAGAAGCTGCAGGAAGAGGTGAACAGGCTTTGTGGAGTTGGGGAGGTTGAAGAGAAGTGCAGTGGGATCTTATCTAAGATCGTAAACAGCATGAAGGCAAGAATGAAGGTACAACACAGAAGAAAGGAGATGTGAGCTTCCAGAAGAGAGGAAAACTGGAAGTGTGTGAGCTCTGTGATGAGGCAACAGCTTCATTCCCACCTGCAGCTGTTCTTGCAGCAAATGTGTTCAGGGCCCTGGCATTAGGAGGAGGAATACATTCTGTCAGAAGATTTCAGATCAGATCACAGAGGCTGTTTCACTGAACAATGTTAAGAAGAGTCACTGGTGAGGCTGTTCTCTGTGGCACAGAGGCTCTAGTTCACAGGCCAGACCTGTTGTCCAGGAGGAGTCGCTGCTGGCCTGGGATCTGGTCCTGTGATGGTGCAGAGACTGCAAGGGTCAGATAGTTTCAGGCTGTTGATCCTTGCTGGTCATCCATGTGGGCATTAATGGAAGGACAGGTGGTGGTTGTGTACCTCAAATGGATCAGATGAGCTCTGGAGGGGTGCTAGGAGGAAAGGGAATGCTCTAAGCGGTATTTTCCTCAGCTGAATGGGCAAGGGTAAAGCTCTGAATACAGATATGTGAATTCTGCTGACTAGTATGCAACTGTGCAGCTGACATCATTGCCAGTAAATCTTCAGATCCTCTGAGCACCATGCCCCATTTGTTGAAGATTATAGAAGGAGGAAATGAGTTCACAGAGAGGGAAAACCACCTTTATAAATAGGCTTGCAAGCCTACAGAGGAAAGGTTTAAAGTAGGTTTGCTGAGGCAGAAGGACCATGGAGTCCCTGGCTCAGAGGGAGGAGGTATTCATGAGAGAAGGCACCAGAAAAGGTTTTCACATTCCTGCTCAGAAGGGAGGCCATTCAGAAGCTTATCTTAAATATCTGTATGTGGAAACAAGAGGAACTGGAAGTCCATGTGCAGTCTGAGGGCTCTGATGTGATAGGAATCATGGGGGCCCAGAACATGTGAGTGGAGCACAGTACTTGGTGGGTACAGGCACTCTGAAAGAGCTGAGCAATAAAAAGAGGAAGGGGAGTTGTGCTCTATGGAAAGGCATAACTTGACTGCACCAAGCTGCAGTGCCAAACTGGAGACATGTCTGTCAAGACCTGACCAAGGTCAGAGGAAAGTAATTTCGGTGGTATCATCACTGGGATATGCTACAAATTGCCTGAAGTGGATTTGGGTTCCCACCAAGAATTAGTGGGACATTAGGCAACCTGTTCCATCTTTTCACCGCCCTTACTGTAAAAATTTCTTCTTTATGTCCCGTCTGAATCTACCCTATTTCAGTTTAAAACTATTACCCCTTCTCCTATCACAACATGCCCTACTAAAAAGCCTGTCTCCATCTTTCTCATAAACCCCCTTTAAGTACTGAAAGGCCACAGTAATGTCTCCCCAGAGCCCCCTCTTCTCCAGGCTGAACAACCCCATCTCTTTCAGCCTGATAGGAAAGGTGTTCCATCTCTCTGATCGTTTTTGTGGCCCTCCTCTGGACCCACTCCAACAGGTCCATGTCTTTCCTTTACTGAGGACTCCAGAGCTGGATGCAGTATTCCATGTGGGATCTCACCAGAGTGGTGTAAGGGGCTGAAATCACCTCCCTCGACATACTGGCCATGCTTCTTTTGATGCAGCCCAGGATAAGGTTTTCCTTCTGAGCCGCAAGTGCATGTTGTTGGCTCATGTCCAGCTTTCCATCCACCAGTACACCCAAGTCCTTCTCATTAGGGCTGTTCTCAATACCTTCATCCCGTAGCCTATATTGATACAGAGGTTGTCCCAACCCCTGTGCAGAACCTTGCACTTGACCTTGTTGAGTTTCACAGGGGCCCTCTTCTGGAACTTGTCCAGGTCCCTCTGGATGGCATCCTGTCCCTCAGGCATCAACCGTGCCACTCAGCTGGGTGTTGTATGCAAACTTGCAGAGACTGTACTCAATCCCACTGTCCATATCATTGATGAAGATATTAAAAAGTACTAGTCCCAATACAGACCCATGAGGGACACCACTTGTCACCGATTTTCATATGGACATTGAGCTCTTGACCACTACCCTGTGGATGTGACCATACAACCAATTCCTCATCCACTGAAAAGTACACCCATCAAATCCATATCTCTCCAATTTAGAGAGAACAATGTTGTGGGGTATGATGTCAAAGGCCTTACAGAAGTCCAGATAGACAACATCTGTTGCTCTTCCCTTGTCAACTTTTGCAGTCACTCCATCACGGAAGACTGGTAGGTTAATCAGGCAGGACTTGCTCTTAGTGAAGCCACGCTGGCTGTGTTGAATCACCTCCCTGTCCTCCATGTGCCTTAGAAAATCTTCTAGGAGGATCTGTTCCATGATCTTCCCAGACACAGAGGTGAGGCTGACAGATTGGTAGTTCCCAGGGTCCTCTCTTCTACCTTTTTTAAAAATGGGTGCAATATTTCCCTCTTTCCAGTCATCATGGACATCACATGACTGCCGTAACTTTTCAAATATGAGTGGCTTGGCAACTACATCAGCCAATTCCCTCAGAACTCTGGGATGCATATCATCAGGTCCCATAGGCTTATGTATGTTCAGGTTCCTCACGTGATTGTGAACCTGACAGATGGCAAGGTGGGCTGAGACAACCAGAAAATGATGGAGTTCAGGACCCAGAGGAAAACTGGACAGGTGAATAGCAGAGTTAGGGCTCTGAGGTATGGGATAATGGACTCTGGGCTATTCCGAAAGCTGTTACACAGAATCCCTGGCGGAAGCTGACCCAATAGGGGAAATACTGAGGAGAGCTGGTATTTTTTGGGGGAAAAACTTATTTGAATGTTAGGAACAAATAATTCCATTGTGGAGGAGCACTTGGAATTTTGACAGAAGCTTCTGAATTAAAGAGGAAAATGGGAAAATATAGGAGGTGGAAACAAGGACCAGCAAAGAGGAGGATGTAAGCATTGCTCAGACACTTTGAGACGAAATCGAGAAGGACAGTCAGTCTCACCTAAGTTTCTGGAATTTTCTACATTTTCTACATTTTCACAGAATTAATTTCCAAACATGTGAAGGACAGGGAGATAATTAGCAACAGTTAATGCAGATTTACCAATGGAAATTCCTGCTTGTCTGACCTGGTGACCTTGTACGATGAAACAAACTGGCTGTGTGGATGTGATGAGACAGGTATATATGATATACCTAACACTGCTCACAAGCGACAATGTGTTTCTCTTCAAATGAATACCATCTGATAACATAAATGTTTTTCCTTTTTTTTTGGTAAATTATCATGGAATATTTAAAAATATATGTATATTTCCAAATGACATCTGAACTCTCTATTTCCACTTCCAGAAATTTCCCTTAACAACATGAAGTTTAAAAAAGAAACTCACAGAGATAAAGCACTATGAAAACTCACTTCACTTTGCCCTAGTCCTTTGAAAAAGGCAAAACATTTTCTTTGCTTAAATGTTTCCCATTAGCAGCTTATTCTTATGAAATGTCAAAGAGACAATATGAATAAATAAATACATACATGCATAAATACTTTTTTCCCCTGTTCATACTTAACTTTCCTTCTTTCCAGTGATGCCAGCAGCTTCTTAGCTCTGGTTCTGAGGTATTTTCCTTCTTGCTATATCCGAGCAAATTAGATCAGTTTGAGCATGGAGTCCCATTATAAAGAGTCAGATAAAATATGAGCTTCCTTATCCTCTGTAGGACCAAAAGCTTTTCCTCTAGCTTTGATCATTTGGGTGGTGATATAAAAACTAGTAAGCTTTAGCTGGAGAGACTCAAAATGGACTCCACAAGTGCCAGAGGGAGATTCATAAAAATAAATTATCTAAACTGCCAAATATGGGATATTTTTTAGCATTTACCTTTTGAATAGACTTTAAACCTGAGAGATATGTTTACTGACAGATGTTTCAGCAAGGCACTGCAGTTACTGTGCTTACAGACTTGAGTTACACATATGATTGTATTTATGTTTCTTATTATTTACAGTGGCTTTGAAGAATAATGAGGAATGAGTCCTTATTGTGCTTGGCATATGAAACTGCTGTATAATGATTCCAGAAAGAACAAAAAGAAGAGCTTTATGGACACCTCTTAGAAGCAGCTGGCCTTTAAGTAAATTATTCTACAGTATTAATCAGAAACTGAAGAATAGAAAATGGGAATTTGAGACAAAAAGTTCCCTGAGATCTGTGCTGTAGATTTTATAATGCAAAGTAGTTTATACGGAGAAAACATTTCATACTTAGCAAAACCAGTTATTACATTGGGAAACTCTTGTCCATTTTTTCAGTTTTGCCCCCTGTTCCCTCTCCTTAACTCAGCAATGCTCTACTGGCAGAAACGTAAATAACCATAACCTATTATCTGAATCAAACCTATTAGTAGGCAAACACAGACAGCACATTTTCACAGATAAGAATTCTCATTTAAATAACTTGCTAATTTCTTTTTTCTGTATTTGCGTATGCACGTGTGCATGTGTGTGCATGTTAAGTCCGAACCTGCACTGAGCACCTGAAACAACATTCATGCTAGTTTTAGATATTCCACTGCTATCTAATTAGTTCAGGTGTTTGTGCATGTCATCTGTCTTGTTTCACTGTGCTAGGTCATATGTACCAGCAATTGCAGAAAACAGCTTTATCCTCATGGTTAGGTTTATTTTTCTTAATAGAAAAGAAAGGGAAAAAAAAAGCTGCTTACTTGCTTCGTAATCTGATGCTTTATTCTGTGGGTATGCTTTATTGCAGTGTCTTGCATTTTAGCATTTGGATGCACTTTCTGTTTTCCAGTTGTACCTTTGTTCCTCTATTTGTTTTACAGTTTTCTCCTGACTTTAAGCAGCATTGGATGCGTTGCTAATAATTGGCTGAAGATGCCTAGTCAGACTGAGCATTTCTTTGGTTTTGTAACTTTAATTGACAGGTGAACAGCAAACCATATCAAACCCACAAATACTTTGAGCTGGTGATAAGAAGCAAAACGTAGTAGATGGTACGCTAATTTCTCGCGATCACTTAGTCCACCTCGTACACCCAACTTGTCATAAGTCTACATGTTTCTTTAAACTATATGAGGGAATATGTTCACTAAGGTTCAGTCTAAAGCCTTGGCAAGATTTGTCCTACGGTGCTTCCTCGTTTCCCCCAGTTATCCAGACTAGGGAGCTGGCTTGTCTGTATGCCATATGTACCATGCCTGGACTTCCATCTTATTGAAATCAGGCTGTGGATAAGGAGAGAGGCTAACGTTCCCAGCTTGTCCTTTCATGATGTAGGGAATAGCTAAGTCATGTAGTCAGGCCTCTTGTATGGATATAGTCTTAAAGGACCATAACTGGTGCTATTTTGCATTGTTTTGAAAAGCTGGAAATGCTGTCTTTGTTATATCTAGTTGAATTTTTGCACAGAGCTCTAATTTCTCTACTGAGAAAGTGTAAGAAAAAGCTGAAGTGGAGAGATAGCATACCTCATTGAAGCAGTGCTGATTCATACTAGCAGACAGTCTGGTCCTGCACGTCAGATTGGCCTATAGGCCACATTCTGGCTACAAGGTACCATCAGATTTGCTGACTGGATATGCGTTTTTCTACAAAAAGCCCACAAACAGAAACCCAGACCACTAGAGAAAAAGCAGAACAAAGTGTGATGGCATATGGAGGCTTTTCCAATCCTCTCCCAGCAGAATCAGATCCACAGTGATTCCTTCATCATGGTTTTCACCAGCCCTTCTGTATCTTGATTGGTTTTATTCTACTTGACATCTTTATGAAAACAGCTGCAGAGCTATACTATATCATGAGATCAAAAGAAATTAGTCATAAAAAGTAGTCTACTAAAATGAGAAAATTGGGAAGCTGAAGATAAAAACTTGTTTTCTTAACGTCCAGCAGCATCTTGAAATATAACCAAAAGAGAAAAATAATTAAATGCACAAGAACTGCTAAAAGCCGGTGGCTCTACACTGCTTTCATTCTTCTAACTCCTTTATTTAATAAATGTTCTGCTCTGAATACAGATACTAATAAAAAGCTCATGATAGAGATTAACATTTTGTTCTATATTCATTGTTTCACCTAATATAAAATGGAAACTGGCAGCACTTTGTTAAACGAACTGAAAATTTGAAAGATCGTGTAATTTCACTGTACCTTCTATGAGTACCTCTCAAACATTAATCCAAAAAGCTGTTTTGTAGTTGCCAAAAGCAGTTTCTCCTCAGGGATACCTTCGCACCCTCTAGTTCAACCATATGCTACATTGACTATATTCTCCTCCCCTCCCCTCCCCTCCCCTTCTCTCCTCTCCGTTGAAATCATTCATGGTTTAGAGGTAAAATCCTGTCACACCTGCCTGGAGCGGGCAGCATGTGCTGCATGAGGGAAAGGAGAAAGGACCACAAGGGAGTGCAGAGCACATGTGAAGACAACATTTACACATGAGGAGAATTCTGGGTTTGCAATGACTGTGTAGAGAAATGTCTAGAGGGCAAAAGATGCAAATATACTGAAAGATAGGAAAAGATAAGGTTATTGAAACAGAGCAGTATCAAATACTTTCAACTGACAGTACTACTGTTAGAATTTAGGGCTTCACTCTTGTAACATCTAAATCTAGTTACTTGAACATTGTTAGGATGGTCAGTACACCCTTACCTTTGACTCCCTTTGTTAAAATGTCTTTCCTATGGTGTAGTCATAAGTCAAACATACTATCTGCCATATATCATTCAAAATATTCCATGTAGAAGGACTTATTCTAAAAGGGCACAGTGTTTTGAATGATCTCCTTTCTTTTAAATAATTATGGTTCAAGTGTCACCAAAAATCGATATCTCTGTAGAGTCTTCAAATTGTATTTGTTTTTCTGTATGTGCAGAGGTCTGGTAGTAGCTGATGCAAATAAGGTTAGAAGATGTCAAAAGATGTCCACTATGTCAAATATAAAGCTGTTGTTTTCATGTGGGTTTTTTTAACTCTTAGTCAGCTTTATCTTAGTCTCCATGTTAAGGTAGAACAAAAACTGACAAACTTAATCAATTTTGCAAGAATGCTGTTTGGTCTTGTAAAGTACAGGTAATATTTCCGAATATTTCCGAATCCTTTTCTCTTAGTAGGAATTTTTCTGGTTCATGTGATGGTTAAAAATGTTAACATTTTCATAGAATGGAAATTCCATGTTACAGTCCATTTGACCTTTGGGCTACTGGCAGATCACCTTGGGCTCTGATCATTGAACAACGTTCCTGAAAGCAGAGTTCAGGTCCTTGTCTTTCATAAAAAGGCAAGCACAGTACTCTATGATATGATTGTTTTCTTTAGTAACATTGTAAGGACCTAGAAAGCTGTAATTCCTAACTCCCCCCCCCCCCCC
>VZSC01014889.1:319834-346230 GCA_013398225.1 Steatornis caripensis
GCCTCTAACCAGTTGGTGCACTAGTTCTTATAACAGAGACAAGAGTAGGAAATCTCTTTTTCACTTCATGTGAGAAATTTCTCAGTTGAGTTGCCTTGAGGGTTTTTTTTCTTTTTTTTTCTCCCCGCCCCCTTTTTTTTTCCTCTAAGGCTATAGAATGGTGGCATAAAAAGCCCAGCATTTACTGTTACTATGGTAAAGTACTGAACTGCAGTGCTCACTGAACTGGAGATATGTAAAAGAACAGGAAATAAAAAGGTGTTCATTTTATTTACCATCTCCATTACACGTTAGTACATAAAAATACCTTTTTAATATCAAAAATACATAGTCCCACTGTACTTTAATGACACAAACACCTGATGACCATTAAGTATTTGATTGGCAGTTTCAAACATTTTTTTGAAATTTCTTGTTGTATAATCTTTGGGACGAGCAAAGAAGGCAGTGAAAAGCTGTCTGTGCTCTCCCAGTAATACTGAAGGTCCTGAAATAACAAATTCTTTGTTAAAATATTATTTGTTAAATGTATGAATTTAAGGATGTGGGTTTTAGCATCCTGTTTTTTTTCCCATTACGGCTCACTGTTAGTGTCTGAAAGCAAGAGAGGTTATAAGATACCAAGTAATAGTGATGTAGTAGGGATTTCCAGGATAACTATAACTGGTTCAATATGTCTACATGTGTGTAGATATATATTTTGCTGCCAAAAAATGTTAGCTTTGGAACCAGAAGCCCCATCTATCTTGGCTTATCAACAAAGACAAATTAACCTGGACACACACGGCAGCATGAGGCTGATGCAAACATGTTGTGTTTAGCACTGGAGCTAGCACATCTAAAGGAACCTTGGGTAGTTCTCTATGTCTTTCTCTTGCCTCTTACAGCAATAAAGTTAGAAACTGCAAAGGGAGACAGTTAGTGATGTGCTCTTAGAGCCAGATCAAACTTGTTGTTAATGGCTTCTTTCTGAAGCTGAGAGAGCTACGAGCAGGAATGGAAGACTTTTAAAGGCACCCAAACTTATGAGATAGCCAAGGCTAAGGTTTCTATTTTCTTAGTTCTACTTACGCTAATAACAGAGGTAAGAAGCAAGCTGTATCTATTTACAAACAAAAATGCTTCTATAGCTGAAGATGGACATTTGAAAGATTTGTTTTCATGGTGCTCCTTTGTGGGAAGAGGATGGCAATGTAGAGGAAGGAGTGTGACCTCTTGGGTAAGGGATAGTGTGAGAGACAAAGCCCTACTATGCCTACTTCTTATCTTCCTGTAACCAGAGATTAAAGAAAGCAGCTATGTTTTCTTCCTAAATTCTATTTTATGTAGGCGTAAGACAGGGGATTTACTTAATGTTTTCTTTTATTGGGTAAACATCACCAAGAAACTGCAGAGGTGTAGGAGGCCGGTATTCCTATCACACTTGACCGCTTTAAAAAGGAAAAATCTGATCCTATAAATACATATTTTAAAACCAGTTTGTAAAGAAACGACCATGAAACAATAGTACTATAAATGAATGAATGAGAATGATGTAGCATTCAGATGAATACTACATTTTGTAGAACTGATATTTAAGACAGCGCAATTCTTTAACGCTTCCAGTCAGTGACTAAGTGAAAAAAGAATCTTTGTTATTGAATGCTTTGTTCCTATATATTCAAGGATTAACCATTACAGAACACACATAGACTCATTGATATCTTTTTGCATTGTGCGTAATAACATTGTTCACTTCAACTTGCTTTTACTTACAATGCAGTTGGTGACTTCTGTTTGTCATGGAGGGAAATGGAAGGAATGTAAACACCTGGGCTGTCTAAATATCCAACTATCTAACTGTAGAAGAGTTGGCTATTTAACAACAAATGAAATATGGACACATGTGTGTTGATAAAGGCTAATTTCAAAATGTTGGGGTAGAAAATGGATTTTATTTGATAAGAAAAGTCACCTTATATAAAAACTCTGCACCATGTCAAGAAACTGGCCAAATTCATTCAAGGCTCACATCTCGAAAATACTTCAACACAGTAGTCAGACTATATGTTGTTTTGATATTAGGTGTGATTTAATAAGATTATCACTTGATTTAATAAATACATAGAGAAAATGTATGTGTAGGATTTTTCAAATGAGCAGAACTACTATTTCTATTATGTTACTGTCATATGTGATAGCTTTCAAAAAATCACCAACCTGCAAACTTTTCAGAAGGCTTTTTGTTCTCTTTTTTTTCTGTTTCACAGATCAAATGTCCTGTGAGGGTGACACCCAAGTCAGAAGTTTCTGTCACAGAAACTAGTTTGTCTACCAAAAACATTAAATGGCCTGTTAATTAAGACCATTTTTGGAAGAAACAGTCATTTCATGAAAGAGATATACCAGCTTATGCAAAGTTAAAGAGATGATGCAATTGGCATATTTTCTCAAGATTAAATATTCATAAACAGTTCCATAAGTAATGAAATTGATAAAAAATGTCTGAATTAAAAAAGATAATTTATTTTTTGTCCAGTTTAGTTAGTTTGTCTTCCAGGTTCTTATGGGGTCTGACAGAGCACTGCGCAGATTGAGACCATTTAAGTCTTTTTTCATACTAACAGTAACAATAATAATAAATAAGTTATGGCATTTTCGATTTAGAACTAAATAGTAGGGAAAATAATTTTTCCCCTTGGATCTCAGTTTTGATAAGAGAAAGTAACTCTAAAATTGATTAAAATAAAGCAAATGTTTGAAATGTCTAGATTCTGTGTTACTCTAAATACCATTCATCTCACAAGAATGCATTTAGCTTACTGTATTTACCTTGTGACCAGCTCACAGTTCTGGCTCCAGTAAGACAAGTTATTGGGAGGGCAATATAGGAAACATCTGCCTGCTTGGGAATGACAGACTAGAAAAGTTACTCTTGTGTAATCTACTTCTTTACTGTAAAAAATATGCAATGTTGTTTATGAAGACTGAACAGATATGTGTAGTGTTGTATTGATTTATCTCTTATTCATTGTTCCCTGAGTACATGTGAACTTAAAAAACCACCCACTATTGCATTTAAGTTTTTATCAGTGAGATTTCAGATGTTACCAATGTCGTATTTTATCTCTTCTAGGCAAATCTTAGGAAGGAGTGAAGCTTTCATAATGATACACAAAATTAAACGAGGATTTTTTGTTGTGCTATATTGTGAATGTTATTTGTTAAAGGGAAAGTAAACAGTTGTTTTGGGTGAACCAGTGTTATGAAAACAAAAATCCTAGAATTTACTCTCAATCTGCATGTTTATGAAAAGGACACATTTTTATTTATTCATTTATTTTGAGGAAAAGTAGAGAGAAGTCTCCTTCATCTCAAGAACCACCATCCTGAATGTAGAGGTAAATACTGAGTGTGTGAATTGCATTGGAACACTTCACACTGCATTTTTCAATAATTTGAATTCAGAAAAAAAAAGGAAGGCCTAAATACCAAAACTCTGAAGTATTTGAAAAGTAGTGTTTGTTTGTTTTTGGAAACCTTTCATATCGCATGTAGTTCCATAGGTGATTTTTTGTGCTTTTATTGTGGATATACGATGGTAGGCTAGTAAAAAGGGAAACTGATAAATGGACAGAAAGCAAGGAGGGATGGAAACTAAGATTCAGAAGTTCTTTCAAATGCCCTTGTAAAATACTGCTCCAGCAGAAAGGTGAAGGGAAAATTTTCTCAAAGTGAAAAGTTTAATTATAAAATTTTAGTCAGTTTTAATACTGCTCTTTTTCCAAATTCTTCTCTAGGTACCATAGAGGCAGCTGTTAGGTGATGAACAGTTCTAAAAACCTTCTCTTAGGACTTAAATAGGAATAACTTTTTGAAAATTTGACCCTGGCTTTATGGTTTAGACACACTGAAAATGTATTAGTTGTTTATGGCTAGGCAGGTGATTTTTGCATGAAATCTTGCATCCTCACTTGGAGCTCTTTGCAGCACCCTGACATGCTCCATTGGCATGTGTGAAACAGCTTATCTCTTAGTGAAGCCAAGGAGAACTTGTTCACAGGAGTACCATATAGAGAACTCCTGCCTTAAGAGGTACATCAGATTTTGAAGATGGTTGGGCACCACTCCAGCCCTAGAGAGCTCTAGAGAGCACATGTACAGGAATGCAATCAATGATTTTGTACTCATGTCAAGAGAGTTTAAAAGGTCAGAAAAGTTTGCAGGTACCCCAGCACTGTTTCCAGGCTCTTGAGCTGGGACAGAGGTAGTGGTGATAGTGTCTTCTAGAGATGTTGCTGGCATTGCTTCAGGTTCTGAGCAAGGTAAGATTTTCAAAAGACTCTCATAATTTCTTGTTGGGACTCTAGATTTTATGTTAGACTTCTCTTTTTGAAGCTCTGCATATGCCCAGTTAAAAGAAGAATAGTGTTGCACAAAGAGTTCGTTCAGTGTGGCATCTGACGTCAATCTCAGCCAAACATGTTAGGAATTTCTCTCCTTGAACAACTCCTTAGCTGTCTGTCACGCTTACCTTGCAGCTAGGAGTCCACTACTGGGAACGATTTATTCAATTTTCTATGTTGTTCTTACCAGGATCTGAAGCCTGGCTCTGCTCAGAGATGTACTTCTCATGTCCTGTTGAACAAGCCAATCTGGCATTCCCACTGAGATCTTCATCCTTGAGATTCCTTTAAATGTCTGGGGAATAGCAAGCAGCTACAGACCCCTACATTATGTCATCTCTCTGATAGTCTAGAACAGTTAAATTTTAATTTTCTCTTATTCTCAGAGTTCCCTGTGGAAGAGAAGAGTGAAAGTACACGGTCGGACAACTGTTGCATCTGCAGTCCCTCCTCCACCACTCGTCTCCAGAAGGAGACAACGGATTCAAGAGGCGTACGTGTCAGGCATCCTTCAGGCATGGGGTGCTGCGGGGTGGGCTGAGACCACAAAAGGGCCTGATAAAGTGCATTATCCTACGTTGCCCTGGAGAGCATCACTCCTGATTTGGCAAAGAATGCGGCTGTGCGAAAATGTGTATGCTGAAATTTTGGGACATTAAGGGCAGTTATCTTTTTATTACTGATGATCCTCAGTAACCGCTATCCCTCCTTGTTCAGCAGAGGTCTGTTTTTCAAAGAACAGCAGCAAGTGCAGACTGTTTTATCTCAGTAGCAGCACGCTCTGCCCCCAGTAGCTGTGTCTGAGCTCTTAAATGTGGAGCACCGGGAAAGTTACAGGTTACATCAGTCCAGTTAGCTTTCAGAGGAGAAACTCTACTGCTTTTCCCCTCCCACTCCAACACTGACAGTGCTCGTTTTCTAAGTGACACTGCTGGTCTTTTAAGTGACACTACTGCTCTTCAAAAGTGGCAGCAACAGCTTCTTTCTCTTCCTTCTGTTCTCCCCAGCTGCTTGTGTGTCTTGTGCTGCCAGATTTTCAGCAATGGTCCCTTTGCAAAGGCCAAGGTTCACAGACGGTGGAGGGACAGAAAAACATATGCCTTTTGGTTGCCACTTTCCAAAGAAAGGCACGGGGCTCCCTTTGTTCATGTTGACATGCCTCTGCCCTGGGCTTTTGCACCATTCTCAGTATTGCATTGCTGAGCTTCTCATAAGCACCATTCCTCTTCTCTTGTCAGATATGTATCACCTTGCTTCTCATGTTTTAGGTTGCTTTTTCCCGCTAGATATGTTTCTATTATTTCCTTTGATGGGAGTTTGCTGATGTCGCTTTTGACCTTGTACCCCCTTCCTTACCTCACTACTCCTATTCCTTCCTGCAGCAGAATTTCCAAGGTCTGTCCTGCACTGGCTACTGCTTTCCACTTTGCCAAGAAGACAGACAATCTCTCCTTCCCCTGCCCTGCGTCGCTAGCTATTAACTTCTTATTTGCCTTTTCTTGCTTGCTGCTTTTCTGTATACATGGCCACATCCTCCCACCCTTCATAAAACCACTATGTTGTAAAACATCTCATGATCTGTGCTTCTGTCATGTTTTTTAACTCTAGTACCCACTGCTGGATGACAATACTGAATACTGTGTATCGTCAGCCCAACCTTCTTCCACAGACTTACTACACTATGCCTTTGCACAGTGATTGCTGAAACTGTTCCCATGCTTTTGCTTTGCTCTCCTGCTAGTACCTCTCCTTTTTCACTCTCATTTTGACTAATTTTTGATCTATAGCTATTGAATCTTTCCCTGTGTGCATTCAAGCAGCAATGCACTCCACTCTCAGGACCATCTTTTGCCTTATATTAGCTGCTGACTGCCCATTGTGCCGTGTTTAACTCAGAGCCCAGCACTCTGCTTTGCTGCCATACAGATCTCTGACCTCTCACACCATGCTTCCGCAAAACAGTTTCTAAGTTCCTGCTTTTCTATGTGCTTGTGATCTTCTTTCCTCTAAACTCAGGACATCTCTTCTTTGTACTATCTCTTGTTTTGCAAGACTGTTAAGGAGAAGTGGTTATCAAACTCTGAATGGAAGAGTGCACCAACTTTGAAGACTTCTAGAAAATTAAGCTTTTAGGTTAGGTATTGCTGGTGGATTTTGTGAATGGCTTTTTCTTTCCCTTTGTCTCAGGCATTATAGGAATCTCTGCCTCTTTTCTGTCCTATCACGTGTGTAAGTTAACTAGTTGGGTATTTTCTGCTTGAAAATCCCTTGTTTGCCCACTGAAAGTACATAATATTCTCCAGTGTAGTCTTTCCCACATCAGTTTGGTGTCTTATTGTCCCAGATGAGCCAGGCACTGTCCAAATCCAGAGACAACTGTGCTTCCGATATTTTAACATATATAGGATTGTGGTATCTGGTCCTCTGCCACTGTAACTGTATTGCTCATTCTCGGCACAATGCCTTGAAAGCTGCTCTTTATCTTGGATAGTTCTGCTCCCCCTGTTTGACATCCACAACAGCCTCCATTCAATCTCCCCACCTGTGCTCCTCCTGGACCTCCTCTGGAACACAGGCACTGCTCAGTTCATGAGCAGCCCTTCTTGCAGAAAGGAGCTCCTTTGATCATGTCTTAGGTTTCAGAAAGTAGTACAACTAACTGCCATGCATTACTGAATCATTCTTGAGAAGTTAAGTAGAAGTTGTGCCAGAACTTACTCCTGCATCTGTGAATTAGCAACCCCTCTAATCACAGAAAAACTTCTAAAATGTCCAGAAAATAATGCGAATTTATGGCTGCCGCTTTGAAATTTGGTGTTGATAAAAGCTTGATATGTTATCAACAGCATTTAAAAAACATTAATAATTTAAAATTGGTAGGGGAGGAACTAGATGAGTGTGGAACATGCAAATTGATGTGGAAGTCCTTGCTAGGGAGACTCTTTAAACCAGGCCTTTTGGCATAGCTGCATAGATTTTGTGAGGAGGCCAAGCTCTGCTCATTGCACTTCTACTGGTGTGCATCTGTAGACACGTAATACAGCAGCAGGTGCCCAGTCCAGGGGCAAATGGAATCTTGCTTCATTGTTCTTTTGACTGTAGTAGACTCACAGTTTAAAATCTATTTTAGGTATCTATCATAAGCATGTCTTAAGGTATCTAAGAAAGTGAATGGTTCAAAGGAGATCATGAGCTTGATGTGAAGTCCTTTGTCCTGGTTTCAACAGGATTTGGAAATTCAGTGTGGGATTCAACACAGCTCGAATCCACCTTAGTGAGGAAAGTAACATGAATTTTCAGATGGTCTTTTCAAAGCTCTTGTTTTCAGCCTACAGGACAAGGTCCACGATGTTGCACATTGTTTCTTGTGGATTTTTTTTTAATATACCACAAAAAAAATTCCGTGTATTTGGGTGCTACTATTGCTAGCTATATCTCACTATAACTATTCATGGAATCTTTCAAGATACTCAGACATGATTCATAAAACTTTCTGGTCATTGAGACAGAAAGACAGATATTTTATAAACATAACACTCTTTAAAATATCCATACTGTTCAGTAGTTTTAGTATCCCATGATATATTTATGTGAAAAAAAGAAAGATCAGTTGTGGATGCTTATTTTAAAAAATGATAGTGATAAATCATGTAAATTAAAGATATGCTTTTTCCAGTAAAATAATCAGTGAGTAGTAACAGTATAGCATGCTGTAAATTATGAGGCATCATTAAATCTTGTAACAATTGAGAGTTTTTGAATTGAAAATGTCACAGAACTGAGCATTAATTATAAAGGTATAAGGAAATAAGCTTCTGTGTTTGACTTCACATTGCACTTGGATTTATCATTTATTCCATTTTTTTAGTCTGAATTCAACTTGCTTTGAATAAGGTGTATTGTACAGACATTACATCTAAAATAGATGAGATCATCATGGCTCTCTGACAAATACATGGTTACCATAAATTAGAGATCTTTCTCTGAATGGAAGGAATTAAAAGCCTGGACAACAAGATCTTCTAGTAGATGTGACAGGACTTGCATGGGTCCTCTGCATTGCTTAATAAAAGACAACACATAAATAGTTAAATCGAAGTAGCTACATTTGAGTGTGTGTATTATCAGTAAAACTCAGATATGAGGGAACTGTCAAACCAGCTAATACACATTCTAGACTCTCAATATCACTGTGCAAAGGATAACACAGAATTTTCACATCTTTTTAAATTTGAAGTGTAGAGAGTCGAAAGTTGTGTAGCAACCCTTCCTCTTGTCATCATGCAACTGGATATTCTGCTGAGAGATGGAGTGTGCACAAGCAGATATTCTCTATAACCCTTCCCAGTTCCTCTTGTTTGCATTGGTCAGGCTCTGTAGATGTCATCGCTCTTAGTATAGCTGCGGACTGTGTTTGAGGGAAACTGAGTTCCCCTTTTGTGTGAACTGTGCCGTGGGTGAGTGTGTTACTGAAATCTTGAGTCTCATCCTGTTCTGGAATAAAGACATGGCTGGAGCATACAGCCAGGCTCAAGATCTCCTAAATGTTTTAGCAGGTTTCTTTATACAGAGTCTGCAAACCAGTCAGAAGAATTTTCTGTTTTCAAATACAAGTAACTTGTCTTGCCTTGTCTCTTCTCCTCATGAGATGTTCAGTAATGTGAACAAAATTCTGAATCAAAAGCCACAGTTCAAATACTCATTTTTTCAATATATGGAAATAATAAATACTTTCTCCTGTGATATTTCCATTTGCTCACAAAGTATATCAATATTGACCCTTGGACTGAACATTTCTGAATGTCTAATAGGCAATTGGAATATTTGACTTTATCTTCCTCTCTTAGTCTCTCACATTTGCCATAAACTGCCCATAAAATCTAACCATGTCTGGCATCCTTGCAAAATGAAACACCAATAAAAGTGTGGAGTACTCCTAGATATTTATTTACTAAGTGAGATGTCTTCTTTGGAATATAATTGCTGCTATGTGAAGTATTCATTTTACAGTTCACAGTCAGAACTTCTTAGTGTAACTGAAAATGTCCCTGATAGAAATGAGAATCCTCCTTGGTCTGTTCTCTCTCAGTGGTGAGCCAGAATACTGAAACTCCACGGAGGAAACTGCCAAACAATAGAATTTTCCCCTGCTACAAGTTGTAGTAGAGAGTAACATACAGATGTACAGTAATATGCATTGAATTACATTAAGTAAGCAGTAAGTTTGAATGCTGCAACTGAATTTTATTTTAAAAATCAGCCTGAAGTATCCTTCACTAGCTGCTGCATAGATGCTGTTCTGTAAGGGAAGAATTCACCATTATATATGACTAGGTATTGTCTTCTATTTTGAATTCAAAATGTTTCCAAAGACATCATGTGTGTACGGCTCTATATGTATTTCCAGACACAAGTCAGTTCAATAAACACACTGGGTAACTATAGAGTAGAAAAGTGAATGCTAAAACTTTCTTGTGATGCAGCAGATTTAACATTATAGGACCCATGGCTTGCCTATGGTCTTGAAGGAGCAATTTTTGTGTAAAAGGCCAGAAGACGGAAGAGAGAGAGCTGTAAACTGTAGACAGGCTGGGGGAAAGGGAAGCAGAGAGGGAAGAGAGAGCCTTGAGAAACATGGTTTGAAGCAGGTATCCTCTGAGAAAGTAACGAATAACACCACAGTTACATGTGCTCAGACTAGTTAAAGAAGTGAAATAATATGAATACCAGCTTGTTTCCAAATTTTGAATGTTCTTTCCTTCTCCATGCATCAGCTAAAGTTATGTTCACCTTAAACACAGGGGTCCAGGTGCCTTGTTTCTCTTGCCTACTTTTGCTGTGCTGCCAACACCACCTCTCTGTCAAGGTCAACTTTTGAGTCTGGGAAAGAATCACCCAAAGAAAGATCAAACCTGCAGTGACTGGAGAGCTAATGTTATGATATATTCTGCTTCTAGCCGAGTAAAGAAGAAGGGACTGGCTGAAGAAACATCAGTGCCAAACTTCTCTTTGTCTGTGACTTAGGATCTGGCGTTGTCACTGGCCCAGAATAACTTAGAAAAGCTCCTAGGTCACGTGGGAAGAAGACAGTAATGAAATATAATTTCCCAGATCTTTTGTCCTATTTAATAAGGTCTGCTTTACCCCACTGTGCAATGACAAGCCCATCAGACTTTTTAGGGACCACCTCTCTTCAAATCCTTCCCTGAAACTACACCTTTCTTCCTCAGATGCGAATGTGTTGCATAGGTTACAGTGTAGCATTTCCTATTATAAAAAGCTAATTGCTTTTTCCAGTCGGGGCCCTTAAAAGTACCCTCTATATGCCACTGGATTCAGCCTAAAAATAAGTCTGTATGGTCAGTATTTTTCTTAATGGACATTGATAGGTATTGTGGTTTAGCCCGGGCAAGCAGGTAAGCCAAGCCCCACACAACCACTTACTCATCCCCCTCAGTGACAGAGGGAAGAGAATTAGAATGGTACATGTGACAAAATTAATTGGTTGAGATAAAGACAGTTTAGTAATAAACACACACACAAAAGAAAAACAACAAAGAAAAAAACCCAACAAACCAAAAAAAGGGATGAAGGAAAAAAACCCCAATTGCTAATCACCATCTAACAAATGCCCAGTCAGTCCCTGAACAGCAGTAGCCTTGGCCAACCTCCACCCTGCAGCTTTTATTGTTGAGCGCAATGCTACATGGTATGAGGCATCCCCTTGGACAGTTGGGATCAGCTGTCCCAGCTATGCCCCCTCCCAACTTCTTGTGCACCCCGTGTCTACTCACTGGTGGGGTGGGGCGAGAAACAGGAAAGACCTTAACACTGTATAAGCACTGCTCAGCAATAACTCAAACACTCCTGTGTTGTCAACGCTGTTTTGGTCACAAATCCAAAACATAGCCCCGTACCAGCTACTATGAAGAAATTTGACTGTATCCCAGCNACTGGTGGGGTGGGGTGAGAAACAGGAAAGACCTTAACACTGTATAAGCACTGCTCAGCAAGAACTCAAACACTCCTGTGTTGTCAACGCTGTTTTGGTCACAAATCCAAAACATAGCCCCGTACCAGCTACTATGAAGAAATTTGACTGTATCCCAGCCAAACCCATTACAATCAGACAGCATAAACATTGCCTACAGGTATTTAAAAAGGCACAGGGAAGTTTAAAAAGCATTTGAACTCCACCACATTGCAGCCTGCCTTTGGGAACTGAAATCTCAGAGAAGTGCCTTCTCAAAACTGTCAAAAAAAGTTCAAATTTTCTCCATCAGTTAAGCCATTGGCAACATCTCTGGAGAGCCAACTGCTTTTAGGTTTTTTTATTTTGTTGAACTCTCAAGTGCTTCTACTAGACCTTTACATCATATAAAGGATGGTGGAAATTATGTGCAATTTGGCATTTATAGGAGGTAAAAATACTAATCCTGATGAATCAGAGAGACCTGTTCAAAACAAAGACACAAGCAGAGAAATAAAATCTTCAGGCTTGCTGGAATATTTACAGAGCAGAGAGGAAATTACTTTTCAGAACAGAGGTCAAAATCATATTCTCTGAACTGAAAAATATACTTCACAGTAGCACACTATTCATAAAACATGCTCTAACCAAAAGAAATTATCTGAAAAGATCATTACTTACCCATTAGCTTGCCATGCTTACTTCCACATGTAAATAAAACAAAAACTCCTCTGTCTTTAAAAATAGAAGGTACCAGGAAATTATTTTGTTAGAAACTTTTTTGCATATTCATCAGAATACCAAAAAATTTGGAATACCTGTTAGCTACCTGGTGAAAATTTGCTAACACATGTCATGGAAAATCTGAAAGGGATATTGACATTACAGAAATAACTGAAATTTTAATATATATCTAGAATGTCATAGTGTTATGAGACAATTCTTATAGAAAAAAAAGCCCTGTAAACTCTGTTGAGTTTGTGATATGATGGGAATATATGTAAAGCTACTTGTAAAAAAAAAGGTAAACATAGAAATTTTAGTACAGCTGCTTAGTTTATAAAATATAAATGTAGTATGTGTTCCTAACAAATAAGACTGACTTACAGAAAATAAAAAAATCTTTTAGAAGTGTGGTATGCATAATATGCACTACTCACGAGATACCTTGCAGATGTAAAAAAAAAAATGCCTTAAAGGATCTCTTTGCTATCAGAAAGAAGCTTACACTTTTTATTAATATTTGCATTTCATACAACAGTCATGCAAAAAATAATCAAATCCACCTCCAGGACAGCCATTTGACCCTCATCCCTCAAAGCTAACAAAACTCCCCAAACTAAAAAATGCCTATAAAAAGACATTCAAACTGTATTTCTTATGAGCCAAATACAAAGATTAAACTAGAGCTTTACAGAATTTATAGGTGCATATGTCCATTTTGCTGAATTCAGAAGAAAAGCCTAGAAGATGAAATTTATACATCAGCTTATTCAGTTGTGTCTACAGTATATAAATTAGAAGACATAACAAATGTTTGTCTGAGTTTACACTTTGTTCACTGGAATGACTAGAAATCACACTGAGATATTACAGGAAAACTTGGCACAGACCTCCCTGGGGAAGAGGAAAAGATATACTTGAGTGGAGATCCTCTCTGTGAGGTTATCCAAATGGCATCATGGTCAAGGGTATGGGACTCCTGGCCATACATAACCTCTCCCCATGTCTGCTCCTACTTTTTTTACCTACAGTGGGACAAATTCTAGTTTGTGAATCTGCTATTTTCTGAGACTTTAATTTTTTCACAGACAGTCTGCCGCTTCAGTCTTCAGCTTTAACTCCAGCCTCACCCCACCTCGGCCTCCTACCTAACCCTAGAGAGCTCTGCAGACTGCCTCTTTATGCTCAATTTCCCATTGAATCATCCTTTACAACCCTGCAACATCCTCTCAGATGAAGTTCAAGTAGACCAAATCCATTTTGGGTGGCTCCACCTCAGTAAGTAACCTTGGTCACCCCACACTCACCTCTGTCACTCTCCTCTTTCCACCTGGCTAATACAGAGCTGGTGCAATACAGGCAGCAGACATGCCTGCTTTCTTTCATGAGAATTTTGGTCCTGGATCAGAACTTTTGGATATCAGCTACTTGAAGGGGCTGATTTTATCTTGGCCAGACCCTTGTGAAGGCCTCTGCAACTGTTTGGAAGAGGGGGAGCAGGTGTGGTCAAACAGATGATACTTTTCTGTAAAGGAGAGGAGGGGTGTGATGATTCTGGGCAGGGAAGAGTACTCAGACCTGGGATCTCACGGGGCACTTGTGCCCAGTTTTAGATCTACTTTGAGAGTTACGACCCTGCAGTACTTAATCTCCTAATGTAAATCATGATGAAATCTGTTGTGTAGGATTGATTATTTTGACAGATACAAACTGTGTGATCATGCTGTGGTTTCCAGCACACTCACTTGGGGTCAGTATCATTAAGTCTGCATGTCAAAACAGAGGAATATTTTTGACCTTGTCAGCAACTTCCTAGGTAATAAATTATTACTCTCACGTTTTCACGAATGAATAATCTTTAGCTTCTTCACACAATCTTGTAGGAAATACTTTAATAAAAGATTCTGTGATTGATAGTTTCACCTAGTAAAATTAGTCATTTAACAAAATGAGCACTACTACTTTACTTTCAAAGTCTTCAGGAATTTGTCAAAAGATAATTGTTCTGTTACCTTTATTGTTACTTGTATTCGTGACTCCTTTTAATTTGGTGGTTGTCATGGTTTAAAGCTGGGCTGGCTATTAAATGGATGTCAGATGCTCTTCATTAATCCTCTCCCTCCGCAAAGAGGGGGAAAGAGAAAAGGGAGAGAGACTTATGGGTTTGAAAAGTTAAAACAGCTTTAATCAAACTACAATAATAATTTATATTAATAACAGCAAAAAAAAAAAAGAAACGTATACAAATATATACAAACCCAATATCGAGCTCCCCCCTCCCTAATGACAAATCTGTCACCAGGAAGCTGCGGGACATGCCCCAGGAAAGTCCTAGACTGGACTTGGCAGCAGACAGGAACTGGATTCAGGAATGCATGGATCTGGATTGAAGGCAGAAGAATAGGACAAAGTCGTCCTTGGACACTGGCCATAGAAGAAGAGAGAGTGATCCCTCAGCTTTATACTGAGTATGATGCGTATGGGATGGAATACTGCGTTTGGTCAGTTTTGGGTCACCTATCCTACCTGCTCCTCCCCACTGGAGGTTCGCAGGTGTCACCCCTTCTCTGCTCTTTCATTTCCGGCGCATGAGAAATTTAGCAGAAGCAAACATCGACCTTGGTCTCCATAGGAAAAACTGTAAGCAAGAGCCTTTCTGCATAGCATTCCTACTGATGTTCCAGCACTAGCTATAAACATCAAGCCTTATCACTGCTAGAAGTAGCTACTGTCTGGATAAACATGCAGCTAATTTCAGAGAGTGCAGCATCTCAGAAGAGACTTAACTAAAAAGTAAAGTTACTAAAAGAAAATGGCTCAAACCAGGACAGTGGTCAATATATTTCAGGGTTTTTAGCTCTGTCCAAAAGGTAAACAGAAGGTTTAATTATGATTGAATAAACTGAGGAAGAGAAACTGTTATCTTCACTAATCCTCTAATATTTTCATGCAGGTCCATTGACTGCGAAATCATCCTTTTAATTTACAGCACCTCCCATTGTTTTGAGGGATTGTGGCTCAGAAAATACAAATAAAAGTGTTAACCAAGTTTACAGAGTTTATTAAATATTTCTCAAAGAGGGTTTTTTTGTTTGTTTTGAAAGTAAAGTAGTTTTCACTTTAACATATCAGTGTTTTTGTCATAGTTGCACAAAACCCCCCAAAATCCAAACCTGAACAACCCACTCTGTACTGAAAATGAAAAACTGGATCAGGGACCAGATATATTGCCATGGCGACAAATGCTACCTTCACACAGACCATAAAGCATCAATGCATAAGCTATTAGACTGAAACATTTACAACAGTGAATGATTATTAAAGGAATTTTACAATGTAATGTGTGTTGAACAGTTATCAATTCCTACTAACACCCNACACAAAACCCCCCAAAATCCAAACCCAAACAACCCACTCTGTACTGAAAACGAAAAACTGGATCAGGGACCAGATATATTGCCATGGCGACAAATGCTACCTTCACACAGACCATAAAGCATCAATGCATAAGCTATTAGACTGAAACATTTACAACAGTGAATGATTATTAAAGGAATTTTACAATGTAATGTGTGTTGAACAGTTATCAATTCCTACTAACACCCAGAGTCCTACTGATACCTGGAGTCCTTGTCCAAGGTAATATATTGAGATTAAAGTTTTATTCCATGGCATTTCTGAGGTTAAAATGGCTTTTCAGGGAACAGGCAATTTCCATGGAGAAAAGCATCCTACACAGATGGTTTGGATGAAATATCTATTGCACACAATCAATGATTGACGTGGGGTTAATGCATCCATGTATCCTTTAATCCACAGTAATGTTCCAAGCAAAAGACTAATGACTGAAACTGGCGTTTAGATTTCTCTCAACAGAAATATGAGAATTATATGGTCAGGGATATCTGTGGTGTATTGCCTCACCACCGCAGGAAAGACTGAAGCATTGTACACCGATTTTCAGCTTTACAGTTTTTCTTTCATCTCTGAATTATACATCATTGATTCCTGACTGCAATATCCAGTTCTGACTCTGCCATTACTTCCCTGACTCTGTCAACATCTTCTACTAGTCTCCAACCATCCATTTGCTCAACGGCTTTGTATTAGAGGTGTCCACAAGACATCTTCAGTCCTGCATAATGCATAGAGGTCAATAGAAGACAAACACCCCAGATCATGAATTCATTTGCCTTTATGTCACTCTCTTAATTTTTGACTCTCTATTCTGTGAGCAAAGAAAGGCTTTTTTTTTTTTTTTTACTTGGTTAAAGGAGGAGACTAAACTGGGAGGATGAGAGAAGTATAACAGGAGGAAAATATATCTTGCTTTAGTTCCTTTACCTGCTTATTGGAAAGAACTGAGCTGAACTGGGATTGTTGTTAGTAAAAGGAAGTAGAACTTACAGTATTGTTCCATTTATCTCTGTCATAGCTATCTTTCCATTCTATTTTGGCACCCATGATAGCAATATTATGTAGCTAATGTTTCTAGTCTGAATTGTCTGTCTAGAAAGAACCTTTCCCAGAAGACAATTTGGAGCAGAAGCTTAAACAGTCTGAAATTGTTCTCCTGAAAAGACTATTTCCGTCTTGCTTACATAGAAACCTAGGGAGATTAGTTGGGAAATTTGGAAGGCTACGGTAATACTTAAGTTGTGTAGTCTCAATACCGCTCACTACTTCCACACAGCTCCAACAGTTACGCAAAATGTCACACCTTGCCCAGATTAGCAAACCCGGATATTTTATATGATACTGTTTTGGGACTCCAGAAATGATCAAACTTGACTCCATTCAGGCATCTGTATCCTGCCTGATGGTCTGAGGGGACAATGGTGAAGAATAAAATTACTAAGGTGCAGATGCAATATATCCACAACAGCATATTTGAGTTGGTCCCTACTCACAGGACTTATCTCTGTTGTGGATAGCTAATATATGACAGCAGGATGTGTGCTCTCCAAGGATGGCAGTTTCTGGTTGTGCACGGAAATAGTTAGCACCCTGTTATTTTTTACTTTTTCACTTCTGCATACAGAATTGAAAGTTATATTGATGACAACGTACTCGAATAGGATGCACAAAATTCAGTCCACAGGTGAGGATATGGGCTCAGACAATCTTCTTTTCCTCTATGCAATGATAATCAAATTTCTCTTCATCAAGACTCCTACATCTGCACCCATTTATTATGTCTGAAAACAACATAGATTGTTTAGAATCTTTTCTGAGTTCGGTGAGTTTAATTTCAATAACATATCTGTGAAGAGCTTTTGAGTTGTTCAACTTCATTTAACTACTGCAGCGAACACAAAATATTGAATATATAGGAAATGTAGTCTGTCTTTCCAGAATACATGACATATCTATAATTGCAAAAAAATCTATAATTGCAGAAACAGTACATTGTACTACAACTGTTACAGTGTGCAGCAGCTAAAACAATCAACTGCATGATTTTATGACTTGAAGCTTTACGAGATAAAAAATTATTTCCTCTGATATCTTGGTGAGATGGTAAATCAGCTTGAGACTGGAAAGAGGAAGTAGACTTCTTGTTTATGTTAATGATCAATCGGAAGTGGAATGGAAAAAATTTGCTTAAGCTGCAGAAACTTTCACCCTAGGATTCTTCTGATGACCTTCTCAGAACTATCATAACATTTAAGCGAGGCACAATTTGCTGATAATAAGAAAATAAGATTTAAAACACTATGTGCTGCTATTTTCTATTACATGAGAGAATTCCATGAAATTGAAACAACTTGAGTATGACAAATCACTTAAAGGTGACTTGCTGACTGTAACTGGAGAAGAAATCATCAAAGAACAAAAATTTGTAAGCCTCCTTCTCTAATTATTTAAAAAGTTGAGGTTACTGTACTGTACTAGTGGCATATTACTCAACACTCCTCAAGACAGGACATCAGAAATAAATATTGGGACTCTACACTTACACTGCATTTAGTGTTGTAGTTAATGCAAATGTTGGATGAGGTGGTTGAGCCAAAAATAACTTATCTATGCATATTAACTTAGATATAAATAGAAATTTGTGTTGTAATTAATACTGCAATGTATTTTATTACTATATTGTTTAGAGGTTGGTTTGTTTTTATGGAGGAAGTATTTGTTTCTCCTCCATAATGAATATTTCCTTGCTTGAACAATATGCAGATTGGTGCTTATGAGCAGGAAGTCCATACTACTTAGAGGACCTCAAAAAAGTCACTCAGACACTGTGTGGTAATTGATGCATTTAAAGATATTCTATTTTAGCTAGCAGTTTTTATTGCCAGCAGTAATATTTAGAAGGTGATTTGAAATTACATATTGTAATGTGCAATTACAGTTCTAAATATTAATTTTCTTCAATGTGATTGTTTCTGAAATAGACTGTTCCTGGAAATATTTCATAATTATTTATTTCACTTTATTTCTGATAAAATTTTCGCGTTGCCTCTGGCTGGGATGGAGTTAGCGTTCCCTGCAACAGTCCATATAGCACTGTGCTTTGTAATTGTAGAGTGGTGCTGACAACACACACCAATGTTCTAGCTATTGCTGAGCAGTGCTCAAACAGCATCAACACTGTCTCTCCAAGAACCCCCAAAGGCCAGCTGGCTGGAGGTAAGCAGGAGGCTGGGAGGGGGAATAACCAGGGCAGCTGACTTAAACTGACTAAAGTGATGTGGCTGGACATAGCCTGCTGATGGGAAGTACAGAATAAATCTTTCTGTTTTGCTTTACTTCTATATGTACCCTTGTCAGGATTTAAAGCTGGGCTGGATGTTAAACTGTTACAAATTTGCCATTTTATTATTATTAAGGAGAATTAGTTGTGTTTGATTTTAACATAGATATATGGAGGTAGGAGATATTTTAGTGGAAATTATATGTTTATATCTATTGCACATTCAACTAGTAACGGAATGCTGCTATGGAATCTTTTGCACAGCCTGTACCAAGGCCGAAGGGATTGTTCAAAACCAATCATCTAGAACTTGGTTACTAAGCACACAGCCTGTACCAAGGCTGAAGGGATTGTTCAAAACTAATCATCTAGAACTTAGTTACTAAGCACCCATAGGTACCAGTTGATNGCTCCTGGGCCATGGGTGTGGGCAGAAGCACTGGATGAGGCTGCTTAGAGCCCATTAGTACCCTTAGGCCCTGGCCATAAAGGGAGAGGGAGTGACCCTTGTGATCCCTCACATTTATTGTGAGCATGATGTGTATAGGATGGAGTACTGCCTTGGGTCAAACCAGGACAAGCCTTCTTCGTTACACTGTTTTATCTCAACCCGTGAAGTTTTAATCTTGTTTTATCTGTGGGCATCTCACAGCCAACCAAGGTCACTACACCACAGCTTTCTTTAAGCCATTTAAAAAAAATCTTTGGGTCAAAAATAGGGAACAAATTGAGATACAAAAAACTTTCCAATTGTTTATAATTTAGCTCCTTGAGGAACTCAATAAATCATTCAAATCAGTATTTCTCTGAAATATCTTCATCAATTTTTTCAGCTGTCAGTCATATATTTCCAGAACTAACAATTCATTAAATAATTTGATGTGAACGGAAGAGGATGGGGTTCTTTTCTCCTTTTTAACTGAATATTTTACTAGAAAAAAACACTTGATTCCCTCACTGCAAGTTAGTTTTAAGACTTTTCATCCCAATTATTTTGAGAAGTGGCAGACAGACAGATTTTCTATGTCTACTAGTGCAACTGTAACCTGATTCAAGATTTTTTTCTATGTGGAGTAGAGATTGGTAGGTTTTTAAAAAAATCTTGAAACAGGTTACAGTTGCACTAGTAGACTTGTTGAAAAGCTATTAAAAATTAATCGCAGCATAATTCAACAGGAGTGGTTTTCTCATTTTTTGCTACCCACTATTCCCATGAATCAAATTTGAAAAATTCTATTGATCCCTATTTCCTGCCAATAAGTACTAAGATTAAGATGTGTAGCTTCCCTGCTAATCCGGTATTGCAGAAAAACAACAAAAAATAGCAGGAAAGACAAAGAGATACTGCTGCTTTTCTTTACTGATTTTGGTAGTGTGAATTTCAAATTCCAGCAAAATAACCTGTAGGCTTTAGGAAAACTTTTATACTTTCTTTGCTTTCCTGAAAAACCAAAATCGTTAAAGCAATAAAAAAAGTAACAGAACAGCAAGATACATAGAGAAAAAGGCTGCATAACCAGTGAACAATGGACTTAATATGTCCAGTGAGTTGGGTTCTGGAGGGCTATTTAGAGTCTCTGATTTCTAACAGAGATGTAGTTTCACAATGAAGGTTTTTCTGCAGAGTGGTACTAATAGGATCTCCCTCTTCTATCCTGCTGTGCGTAATGTCTGATAGCCTTTTAGCCTTTATCGCTTTCAGTCTGCCTGATATTGCCCTAGCTGTTAAAATAGTGTTAGGGAAGAAAGATGTGTATACACATACACATGTACGCACAGAGTGCAGTATCATAGACTGAATTTCCGAGACATAAAAGGGCAAAAGCACTTCTTGTTTTTTATTTTATGTTTATGGTTCTTTGGCAAAACGTGTTAATAAAAAGGCATTAAATAGAATACACAGGGGCAGGAAAGCTAAATGTACCCTTCTACAGGAGTTTCTACCCAAATTATGCTTTTAAAAATCTAGACCAGTCTTGAGCAATGCATGCCCTCCATGCTTCTTCATTTAAGGGGCACATTCTTCAATCAAAACTAAGGCAGGTCTGAGCTTATCAGCCAGTCCCTTTCTATAGCTACTGTACGTGTCATATTCTGTAAAGACAGCCACCAAAGTGGTATATACAGAAAAACTGAAGATGTTGTTATACGAGTTTGTAGGGAAAGGTGGAAGCGAGACCTATATATTGGTATGAGGAGACAGATGGTGTAAGTGCATTTATTTGCAACTCACTGCTGATAAACAGAAGTGCTTGACAGTTTACCCAGAAATTTGATTTGGCACCTGTGATATAACATATTTCAATAAGCTCTGTAATTATACAGAGACACATTCATGCACATGCTCAGAAACACACATTTGAAACACTGTGGAGTAGATGTTAGAACTTTAGGATTTTGTTTTCTCATTTCCATCTATGTAGCTACTGTTGGCATAGTTTTTCTCTGCTTCTAATGTCCTATATGGACACAAAGGCCAGACTGAACCCTGTTTTAATTCTGTTGAAATCAGTGGAGTTATAGTAGATAGCAGTTTGGTTTGTTGATTTTAGTAATTCCATCCAACTCCTATCTAAGGAATAATTATACAGTGTGTAGTTGAATTATTATGCATACACAGCTAAATGTTAAAATATTTTGATTGCTTTCTTCCTTTAACATATGATGAAATACAAGAAAATATCTAAATATATTTTTACTTATTTTTATTCAGCATACAATTTAGGCTATTTCTTAACTTTAGTTATTAGTTAAAGTCCATGCAAACTCGTGGTTTTAGGTATATACAGAGCATTAACCATGTACTTATCTGTTTTATCGAACAGGTGAAACTTTCTGAACCCAGCAAATGAAGAAACTGTGTTTTAGTAACTAACTAAATACTCTAAAGAGGATATGAATTCAGTATAAGTTAAGGTAACAGAATTTGACCTTTGTAAATGAGATCAGTGTCAATCCAGCTTTTTTAAAAAAAATTTGTTCCCCGCCTCCTCTTCTTATTGGAAGTGTGAAGGAGTTATGCTGAACCAAACTAGGTTTTAGTACAAATAAAAGCTTTTATAAGCAATGAAAAACTTAACGGTGATCACTTAATAGGGTGGAAGTCATGTATAGAGTTATATTATTTACTGGCTTGCATAATGACAGTAGGTAGAATACTGAAATGAATACAATTGAATCCGAGTTGTGTTACTGATTTGCATAGGAGTTGATTTTATCATCTGCTTACTATATCTAATAATACAGTACAAGTTTATAGTGTCTTAATTAGTTTAGGTTATTTGTTCTTAAGAATACACTGTATAATTGTTCCTTGATATAAAAAAACATGGTTGACTGGAACATAATTTGCATTTCGTCTTCCATTTCAGTGACTCTGTTAATTCCATTCAATCATTCCTATCAATAAATGACTAAAAGACACTAAATGAGCTTTCGAAGTAATTTTCCTCGAATTCTCTGCTTTGTGACTTGTATCCTATTTTTGCTTTGATTGGCAGCATGGGAGGAATAACTGTTATTGGAAACTGTCCCTTTTGCATTCTGAGTTGCCTCACTAAAGAACAGATATGTTAATTAATTTTCTTCTTGTTTCCTTCTCTCTTGTCTTACTTTTAGCCCATTCCATTTTCACCACTTCAAATTTCTGACTTCAGATTTCGACACCAACTGCAGTTTTCCGGGAAGGTAAGATGCAAACTTCATTAGTGTCATACTAGACAATGGACCACCACTGACCAACATCATGCAGATTCCCACAGTGGTTTGAACCAACCTATTTCCTCAAGATGTGTGCTTAGTCTCTAATGGAAATCTTATACCAGGAAATCCTGTAGATGGGTGCATGAAAATACATGACACTCGTAGGGTTTCTTACATGAAGACATTCAGCCCACAACTAGCTCACTGAACATTCGGGATCTACGTATTAAGACAGAAGAGTAAGATTTAAGGAAAAGTTACTGGATACAATTGTAGCAGGAATCTAATAACTGGGAACTCGTACCTCATAGGATCAGACTCCGGAATAAAGATGAGGACACTCTATTTTCCCTATTTAAAAAAAGAAAAAAAAAAAAAAGACAGAGAGAAAACAGATTTGCAGGCAGAATCAGTGTGAAGACTTAATAACAATGCAAGGCACTTTAAATATGAAAATCAAACAAAACACTAGGAGGTACACACATCATTCATGTTTAACCTGCTCCAGATTTGGAGATTTGCCTCATTTGTTTGAAGTTAATGCAAATTTTTCCAGCAGATTGTAATCAGTTGTTGAAATAACAGCTGATAGATCTGTTTCAGTGTACCACTAGTACTATAAAAATTCAATCAATTCTTTTTTAAGTAAAACATACATGAGAAAAGGGAAGACTAAGGAAGTGTGTGACCTGGTATTTCCAGTGTGACTGAGAAGGAATTAACCTTGAAGAGTAACAAAGGATTAATTAGCCCATGTATTCTGATATTCATCACAAATAAAAGTTTTACTTCAAAAAATGGATCACAGTATTATACAGCAATCTTATTCCAGATATGAATACTCCTAAACCTCCTCGCTGATCACCTTATAAATTGCTCTGTGCTCTGTATTACTTGACTAGAACTTATATTAAAAACAAAGTAATCTGTTTAATTAAGTACCACAGCTTTAAGTGTTACAAGACAGTGAGTTTATCTATTGCTCCAATTACTTGCTAAGGTATTGAGTGGAAAAAGTATTTGCATTTAAAGATACAAAATTTACAAATAAATTGTATGGTAGCGTGGTAGACACTGCTGTATTAACGTGTTCTGTTACAGAGGTGGAGGGTAATTCGTGATCCACTGAAGAATATCCATAGGTCCTCCTCTGTCCTCTGAATGTCAGAAATACGAGTTTTTCAATGCAGAAACAGATCAGCATAGAATATACCACCTAAGACCAAGCATCCTTAAATTTTCACACAAGGATAAGTAGTGGCATATTATTAAATGAAAATATTAAATGCTTTGATGAATTTAGGAGAAAAATTATGAAATTTCATTTTTAAAAAGTAACTACAGTGTCACAGAAAGTATATAGAAATTGAACCTATATTGACTATTAAGTGCATCAGTTAGCTGGCATCCTTTCCATTGAGGAGCTCAGTGGAGAACTGCCCTCGGCATACATGAAGGGTGCTGACAGCCTTTGACAGAGCAGGAGAAACACTGAAATATGCAGCATCTTCTGTCCAGTTGCAGAACCCAGTCAGTTAACAGCACTTAGATAGCCACTTACAGGATTCATAGTCACTCCCAATATGAACTGACTGAACTTCAACTGGATGGGGCAGAAGATCAAAAGCACAGTGCTAGTAAATATGTCAGAATGTACATACTGGCTGAGGTTGAAGTTTGCTTTTTAGTATAAAGCTAAGCAGTTCCTAGAGGCTTTTAAGAAATATGACAACATCTAGGACAAACTCAAGGAGACTAACAGTTTGTCAGCAAGCACAACTACAGACGCAGTTTTCCCATGTCTCTCCAGCTCTTTCCTCTATGGTTCATTAGTTTACTTGCAGTTATATTAGAAGCTGAATGTTAGCTCCTGACTTGCAGTCCCGATTTACTATGCCAAGACTGGGGAACGCGCCGTACACAAAACTTTGACATGGAAGTCATCTGTCATGAAAGAGCACATATCCATAATCTGTTAGCCTCCAAAATATGACAGTCATTTCCATTCTGTATATTAGGAGTGTTCTCTGACACAATTTCCAAACGTGGATAAGAGTTTTTGAGAGTGACAAAAGAATGGCAGGGAGCATTCTCTCAGTTTAACAGCAGAGACAATTAAGGTTCCAGTGCCCAGGAGCATTTGGGCCCTACAGGGAAGAGAGATATCCAAGAAAACCAGTTGATATTCAAGGACCACTTACTCCAACCTCAAGAATAGTTCATCCGAACAAGTAGGAAGTCAGGCAAAAGTATCAGAAGGCCTGCATGGATGAACAAGGAGGTCCTGGCAAAACTGCGACGTAAAAAGGGAGTATACAGAAGGTGGAAACAGGGATACATAGCCTGAGAATATAGAGACACTGTCTGAGCATGCAAAGATACAGTTACGAAAGCAAAGGCCACCTGGATTGAAATCTGGTGAGGCATATCAAGGGGAACAGGAAGGGTTTCTACAAGTCCATAAGCCAGAGGGTCACGCTGCCATCCAGAGGGACCTAGACAGGCTGGAGAAATCATCTCACAGGAATCTCCTGCAGTTCAACTAAGAGAAGTTCAAAGTTCTGCACCCAGGGAGGAACAAACCCATGCACCAGTAGATGCTGGGGGCCACCCAGGTGTTTTGCAGAAAAGGAACTGTGGGGGTCCTGTCAGACACCAAGATGAACATGAGTCAACAATGTGCCCTTGTGGCAAAGATGTCAGATGGTATCCTGGACTGCATTAGGCAAAACATTACCAGCAGGTCGAGGGAGGCGATCCTTCTCCTCTATTTAGCACTGGTGAAGCCACACTTGGAGTTCTGTGTCCAGCTCTGGGCTCCCCAGTACAAAATGTAGGAAGCTACTAGGTAGAGTTCAGCATGGATGAACTGTGAGGACCATGAAGATGATTAGGGAACTGGCATTTCTCCTAGGAAGAAAGGCTGAGAGAGCTAGGACTGTATAGCTTGGAAAAGAGAAGGCTCAGGGGGTGAACTTATTAATGAATATAAATACCTGAAGGGAGAGTAGAAAGAAGATGGAGCTAGGCTCTTCTCACTGGTGCCCAATGACAAGACCAGAGGCAATGGGCATAAATTAAAACAGAGGAGGGTCCATCTGAATGTCAAGAAATAGTTTTAATGTGAAAATGATTGAGCCCTGGCACAGGTTGTCCAGACACTGTAGGAGTACCGCTGCCATGTAATCAGTCAGGGGTTTTAGGGGATTACTGGCAGTTCTGGGCTGCTCACTGGTTGCATCTAAGTTGTCCATCACTGGTGTTGGCAAGGTTAATATTCTTTAATATTCTATTAATATTAATTAATATTAAGCTTATATTCTCACCCACTGATAGAGAAGGGGGAACCAGAAGCAGTATCACCACCACCTGAATGCTTTCTTTGCTTGGCTTGTAGAGTGAATATAACTTAGTACAGATTTTTTCATGTAAAGTAGGCTTTGGAATACATTGCCCAATTACAAACTGGATAGAAAATAATGGTTCCCATTACAAGGACATGAAAAAATAAGAAAGGAGCTTGCTGTTAACAGACACTAAAAATATATCTGCATTCTGATTTCATATGAGAAATAAAAGCTGTTAACATGTCTTCCCATTTCCCAGCTCTAACACTGAGATATTGTCGTGGGGGAGAGTGGTTAAGGTTTAACGGTTGCTCAAAGAATCACCACCAAAGATATGAGGGAAAGGTGATTTTTAATATGAGTTGGTAAAAAGCACGACTTTACAGAATTTGATGGCAAGATTCACTCTATTACTTATTGTGTGAAGGGACTGTGAAAGGGAATTGGGTCAGAGTGGTGCTTAAGTGCAACTGTCACAGTGAATGGGGGGGGGCGCAGAGAGAAGTGATTTTACAGTGGCTGGATAGGGGAAACAGAGTCAGGGTCGAGTTGGAGTGATGTATACAGGGTTT
>VZSC01014890.1:21482-32603 GCA_013398225.1 Steatornis caripensis
CTGTGCTCATCCCAGGACAAAGAGGTACGGTATTACCTCATATCTTGGCTCATTGTACCAACAGGCAGGGTCGTAGAGTGCCCAATTATCCCAGCTCTTTGTTCTCATATGGTGATGAATGATCTGACATTGCAATGCGGCTTGTTAGAAGGGGGAAGTGAGGCCTACACCACAACATACTGTCCATGAGTTGATAATGAAGATTAAAATTCTTTTGTTCTGCTTGAACATGAAAAACCTGTAACTTAGATCAGAGACATGTTCTAAGCAATATTGAGCGCCTGAAATTCTCACTGATTCTCACAGCATTTCTTCTGATAAAAATCAGAGTCAAATCCCCATTTGATTGAAGTTAATGAAAGTTTTGCCATTGAGTGCTGTGTTAGCAGAATTTGTCCCATAATACAAATTGACACAGTAGTTCAGTTTAAGAAAAAATACTTCTAAATTGTGTGGGAAATAGAGGTTCATGCAATAGAGCTCCACATAACAAATCTACTGATTTACTTTATTCAGTCTAATGATTTCCATTATCTCCTTAGTTGATAGAATCCATTTCAAAAACCAATAATCTCTTAAAATCCACTGAGCCACAAATTAGTCATTAGAGAAAATTTTCAGAGATCATTACCTTTCCCATAGATTTTAGCTTTTCATTTACAGAATACCCACATCTAATGTTGTTCATAATAAGGTGAGGGCAGATTATTCAGTTACAAAAGAATGATTCTAACATAATTCAAGCTATTCATTTGTTTATTATTAGAACTGTTGCATTTTTATTAAAGGTCAACTATGTATCACTTTTAACCTTGAATTTATGACCTAATATACTATTAGGTTGTAATGAAATGACAAATGCCATCAACACTACATTGTGTGTACATTAAAGAGGTATGCAGCTAAAAATTTCTATAGGAGGAATTTATGGTTTTCTAAGTAGTAAAACACTCTGTCTGTCACACACACACACACACAGAGACATAATTTCCAAGACAGAACAGAAAGTAAGGAGTGCAGTTATATTCTTTTATTGGTTTGGTTTGGGTTTTTTTCCCCTAAGTTATACCCTAAGAGTCCAAGCTTTTTTAGTGGAAAGTTGCACTGAGCAATTGACTTCTGCTTTGGTTTGAAAAATGTTCTGTCCAGAGAAAGAAATTTGAAGATGACAGAAATCTGAAATATTTCAAGGAAACTCTAATCAAAGCAATTTTAAAATAGACTTTACAACAGAAGCTAAAAGGACTTTAGGGGAATCCAGTCTTGACATAATCATAGAATCATAGAATGGTAGGGGTTGGAAGGGACCTCTAGAGATCATCTAGTCCAACCCCCCTGCTAAAGCAGGTTAGCCTAGAGCAGGTTGCACAGGAATGCATCCAGGCGGGTTTTGAATATCTCCAGAGAAGGAGACTCCACAACCTCTCTGGGCAGCCTGTTCCAGTGCTCTGTCACCCTCACAGTAAAGAAGTTCCTCCTCATGTTCAGGTGGAACTTCCTGTGTTCCAGTTTGTGCCCATTGCCCCTTGTCCTGTCGCTGGGCACCACTGAGAAGAGTCTGACCCCGTCCTCTTGACATCCACCCTTTAGATATTTGTGAGCATTGATCAGATCTCCTCTCAGCCTTCTCTTTTCCAGGCTGAACAGACCCAGCTCTCTCAGCCTTTCCTCATAAGAGAGATGCTCCACTCCCCTAATCAACTTTGTGGCCCTCCGCTGGACTCTCTCCAGTAGTTCCCTGTCTCTCTTGAACTGGGGAGCCCAGAACTGGACACAGTACTCCAGATGCGGCCTCACCAGGGCAGAGTACAGGGGGAGGATCACCTCCCTCGACCTGCTGGCCACACTCTTCTTAATGCACCCTAGGATGCCATTGGCCTTCCTGGCCACAAGGGCACATTGCTGCAGTATTAGGAAAATATGGTCTGCACAACATGAATATACTGAAATTAGTTATCAAATTGTGAGAATCAGACTTATAATCCTTCAGGTCTCCCATATTTGCATCACTAAATGTTTGTCCCATCACAGTACAGAGTACAAAAGTTTTGTTAAATAAGTTGCCAAAGTACATTCTCCCTCTAAGCAATGAAGTAACACCAGTGACATGTGTGCAATCACTTGCAATGATTTATGTGCCGTGACTACATCGCTGTGTTGTTTACTGTATGCTTATACTGTCTAAATTGGCAATTAGTTTCTGACGATAAGCATAGAGTAACAGGGAGTTAAATACCGGTAAGGCCATATCAGCAAACTATACAAAGGCAAAGCAGAACAATTTGGTTTGAAACCTTAGTGTGGTCCTCCACTGAACCTGAAAGTTTTGGTCAGGATAGAATTAGTTCTTGATAGACAGTAAGATTAAAGCTCTGGCAATGCTTGACAGTCCCCTGAAGAGAAATCAGGTGGTTAAAGAGGAGAGTTGTAGAGCTTGTGGGGAAATTTGCTAAAACTCACCACTGAATGAGGACATCATGGGAGAAATTTTAAGTAAGTTACACATATGATGATTTCATATTTTCTCTTTTTGTCATTCTGTGTTTCTACTTCTAACACTATGTTTTAAGTAAAACAATGTGTTCCTGCCTTTTCAAAGGAAAGGCTCAACTATTCTGAATGAATTGCATCTGGCAAGAAAATAGTTGGTAGGCAAGATATGTAGCCTATCAATTATTATATCAATGGACGAATGGTTTATATCTCTCTATCACAGTTATGTAGTGGTAAGTCAAGTCATAGCTGAGATGGATCAATTTAGAATTCTAAGGAAAATATCAGAGGTTGCCATGGTTTAAAACCAGTCATCAACAAAGCACCACGCGGCTGCTCGCTCACTCTTACCCCCTCACTGGGATGAGGAGAAAATGTAGGAAAACCTGGTGGGTTGAGACAAGGAAAGGGAGGGTTTACTCACCAGTTAGCAAAAACAGACTCAACTTGGGGAAAAAATATTCAGTTTAATCAGTTATCAATCAAAGTAGAATAGGATAAGCAGACATGAAAAGCCAGATCTTAAAACACAAATAAATACCCTTCTCCCCCCCCCCCCCTCCCTCCCGGGCTCGAGTCCCTTGGCTCCCGATGTCTCTTCCCCCTCAGCAGCACAGGGGGACAGGGAATGGGGGTTGCAGTCAGTTCTCCAAAGATTGTCTCTGCCGATCCTTCCTCCTCAGGCAGGGTGGGCTTCTCACACACTTCCCCTGTTCCAGTGTGGGGTCCCTCGCATGGCAGACAGTCCCTTCATGAATTCCTCCGACGTGAGTTCTTCCTGCGGAGTGCAGACCCCGAGGATGGCACCGTCCCAGCTCAGACTGCCCACAGAGTCACAGTCTGCTTTGGGAGCAGGCACCTCTGCTGGTATGGGGTCCTCCACAGGCTGCAGGTTTGTCTCTGCTCCACTGTGGTCCTTCACAGATTGCAGGTCCATCTCTGCCTTGCCACGGTCCTTCATGGGCTGCTCTACTGTGATCCTCTGTGGGCTACAGGAGCACAACCTGTCCTCTGTCCATGGGCTTCAAGGGGAATTTTCCAGAATCTTCTCTGTGGTGCCCAGTGACAACTTCATCAGATTCCGCTCCGCCCAACTCTCCAGTCTGTCCAGGTCACGCTGAATGGCAGCACAGCCTTCTGGTGAGTCAGCCGCTCCCCCCAGCTTTGTATCATTAGCGAACTAGGTAAGGGTGCACTCTGACCCTTTGTCCAGGTCGTCGATGAATATGTTGAACACAACTGGACTCAGTACCAACCCCAGTGGAAGAACACTGCTAGCCACAGGCCTCCAACTAGACTCTGCACCACGGATTATAATCCACTGAGCTCTTCCGTTCAGCCAATTCTCAATCGACCTCACTGTCCGCTTATCTAACCCACGCTTCCTAAGCTTACCCATGAGGATGTTGTGGGAGACAGTGTCAAAAGCATTGCTGAAGCTGAGGTAGACAACATCCACTGTTCTCCCTTCATCTACCCAGCCAGTCATGCTATTATAGAAGGCTATCGGTCTGGTCAAGCAAGATTTCCCCTTGGTGAATCCATATTGACTACCATGATAGCTATCTTCTCCTCCATATAGTTAGAGATTACTTCCAGAATGAGCTGCTCCATCACCTTTCCAGAGATAGAGGTGACACTGACTGGCCTGTAGTTTCCTGGGTCCTCCTTGCCCTTTTCAAAGATTGAAATGACATTGTCTTTCCTCCAGTCCTCAGGCACCTCTCCTGTTCTCCATAACCTTTCAGAGATGATGGAGAGTGGTTTGGCAATAACATCTGGACAACCCCATGGCAGTACCTCTTTTAAATATCTATACAGCATCTCAAAACTTAGTAATATTAGTAATAATAATAATAACTATTATTAATGTAATAAAGAATAGAATAACCATCCATATTATAAAATTGCTCTATTTTTCATCTGCAACAATTATCATTAGAGGCCTTCTGAGAAAAGAGAGAAATAATCCTAAGTATCGATTTATTTCATTTAAACATAAACTGAGTTATATTTGTATTATTCCGTATCTCTTGGAAGTCAATAAATAGAATCAAGTTTCACAGGTTTCTCATCTCACCTGTTGAGAATCTTTTTCACTGAGATCATAAATGTGTCTGCCTGTTATTTTCAGAAATTTGCATGAATCACATTTACATGATAAGCTGTGTTCTACTGATAAGTCAACAGCCCTCCAGAATTTCCAAATCTTATCAAAACTGCTTCAGAAACTGAATCTCATAACCATTAAAAAAAAAAAGGAAAAAAGAAAGAAAAGACAACTGACTGACATTATGTGGTGCTATATATCATCCATACTACTTCTGATGCATGCATTTTATTTTAGAACAGCTCTTCTTCCTGTTTGCTACTTTAACAGCACTAACCTGGTATGTCTCTTCATTTCACAAGGCAAAAGTGTCTTTATATGCTAGTCACTTATTAATGACCAGCAAAATTGTAAAAGTTTGAAACTTTAGAACTAGGATTTTTTTTTTTTTGAGAAAAAACACCAGCTCATCACAAAAACCTGCAGCATTCATTTGACAGTAGGATACAATGGTTCAAGAGGATCAAAAACTTGCTGTAGAATTACTGTTTTTCCTAGAGGTTTCTCAGCATTTACCATTAGGTATAAATGTAATAAAGTTCAAAGCCACTACCTTGGGAGATTCATCCTTGCCCTATTTCTTTTAAGTGGACAGAGATGTGCAAATCTATAGCCATGCCTGTACCGCAAGACACAAGAATAAATGCTGCACTCTATGAGGTGATAAAGTGTTAAAAATTGACATCCTTCCCATCCTCTGCTAAATTTCTCCTGGCTCAGCACTGACTAGGGGTGCCTATAAGAAATACTTGGTCATATCATATCATATCATATCATATCATATCATATCTCTGTGTTATGTTCTCAGAAGCGTATATATAGATGGAGAATAGTCAAGGGAAGTGTTAGATAAATATGGTTTATTCATGTGATATCTGTGGGTGGACTTGCTGTCACCAAACATTAGTTGACTAGGCATTCACCAACAAGGAACAACAAGATTTTCCCAGATAGGTGGGTGGTATATCTCTAGATATGAAGGGATAAAGATAGCTGTCAAAGATATGTAAACAAATCTAATTCCAGAAATGTGTATTTGTATCCATTGACTGCTGCTGGGTGTTAGATTACATACCCATCTTTGAAACCACTCAAGAAAGACAACATGAATCCCACCTAAGTGTGAAGGGTCATTGCCACTGTTGGGTTGCTGACGTTTGAGAGAGTGCTTCAGGGAAAATCAAAAGGGGAAATCATAAGGGGAAAGCTGTGAAAACACATCAGTCAATTCAATTTAAATTAGAAAGATATATCTATGTTATCCTGGAGATTAATCTTCCTTAAATAACCAGTTTCTCACTGCTGTCCCCTTTATTTTGAAAACAGGTTTTGAAATCTTCATATATATTTTAGTCTTTTTGTGTCCTTTAAGAAACTTATTACAGGTACTAAATACTTGGTTTGAATTTATGAGACACGTCTGTTCTGAGAACTCATTTTATGGGGAGAGTCTTTAAAATCTGTAAAGTACAAAAGATTCTTAATCTGTCTTCTCTATGGAGAAACCAGTGAAAAACGTGATACTATATGAAATGGTCATCCTTCCAATTTAGAGAAGTGAAGCCACTAGAAAACTCAAAAGCAGCACACTTGTCATTGTTACTTCATCACTTGCAAAGTTATCCTAGTAGTGTGTTGTTTAAGAATCATTCTAGCCCGCCTAAAATGTTAAATATGGCAATAATTGAATAAGATGTCTTGAATAAGAATAAAAGGGATACTTCCCCAAACGATTAATTGTCTTGAAGAAAGAACTGTCTTGGTCAAAGTAAACATGCAAGAAGAAACAGGAATATTATGTGATTTTCTTATATATGATAAATACACTTGAGAACTTGGTTATTCACTTCAAGGGATGCAGCGTTGATTGGTCAGTGACAGGGCCCCAGGAACTATATGACTGAAATGATCATGTTAAAAATAAGGCTAGGAAATGGGAAGTGCAATGTTTAAATCTTTCATTTAGATTATATCATTAAACTGATGATTAGCAGTTATGACAAAGAGCACTATGCAGGCAAGAATAAGAGGCAGAAGGAATGGAAGCTCCTTAAACTAGTTTTGCTTCCAGGTAAAGCCTGTTATTGAATAACTATTTCAAGTAGGTTAATTGTATTACCCTCTGGAGGTGTCTGTCTTTCTCTGCTGAATATAGAAAAAGTACAGATGACTAGACTGAGTTAGCTAAATTTAGGGGAAATTAATTCCACTATGGCAGCACTGAATTTAGATTAAAATGTATTTGCTCTCAGCTATGTGTGCATTAGTAGGTAATAACTCCACCGACTTAGATGGAATCTATGAAGAAAAGCAATATAAGTAAGTCTATTATTTTTTTCTAAGAAATGCTCACAGCAGGGTTGTACACCTTATTAAGGAGTAATATGTACAGATGGAAAACTCTTACTCTCATTTTAGTACTTGTTAAACTATATGTAAGCCATACGATGAACTTTCTATACCCCCACATATTCACGTACAGGTAGATAAAAAGATGTAAATTTATAAAAAATGGGATGGTTTGGAGTTTGATTATCATCTAGAAAAGCCAAGAATAACTTCATACGATGCATATTCTTGCTCTTTCTCACAAATCAAATGTAATTTAATATTCACTGCATTCATTGAGCTTAGGTGATGCTTTAATTTATACCACTTTAAACCAAAATGTTTCAGTACATCCTCCACAATTCTTTTGATTAGGTTGCAATGCTGTGCCTTCAGAGTGTCAAACAGAATCATAGAATCATAGAATCATAGAATGGTAGGGGTTGCAAGGGACCTCTAGAGATCATCTAGTCCAACCCCCCTGCTAAAGCAGGTTAGCCTAGAGCAGGTTGCACAGGAATGCATCCAGGCGGGTTTTGAATATCTCCAGAGAAGGAGACTCCACAACCTCTCTGGGCAGCCTGTTCCAGTGCTCTGTCACCCTCACAGTAAAGAAGTTCCTCCTCATGTTCAGGTGGAACTTCCTGTGCTCCAGTTTGTGCCCATTGCCCCTTGTCCTGTCACTGGGCACCACTGAGAAGAGTCTGAATAACCTCTTTATTTTCGTTTGCTAGTGCACAAATGCGCTTGAAAGTATTAACTCCGGGTCTCCACATTTATTCCCACAAAACACTTCAATAAATGAATTGAGGATATGTTTAAAAATTGTTTTTGATTTTTTTTGAGTCACAGAAATTATTTAAGTAGCTAGTTGTTTACAATGTTATCAAATATTACTGATTGTAGAAGTAATTTTTAAAAATCTATGGTATATCTTCACCTAACTGCAAATTAATCATAGAGTATTTAAATTGCTAGGTAAAAAGAAAGAAAATAATACCAACTTAACTCAGGAATATCCATCATTTTAGTTTTGGCACAGATGGGAAACCAACACAGCTGGAAGATTACCACGTTTACTATGCCATAGAATCACAGAATCACAGAATGCTAGGGGTTGGAAAGGGTGTCTGGACATCATCTAGTCCAACCCCCCTGTTAAAGGTGGTGTGCCTAAAGCAGGTTGCACAGGTTTCAAGTATCTCCAGAGAAGGAGACTCCACAACATGTCTGGGCAGCGTGTTCCAGTGTGTTGTCACCCTCATATGAAGAAGATTTTCCTCATGTTCAGGTGGAACTTCATGTGTTCTAATTTATGCCCATTGGCCCTTGTCCTGTCGCTGGGCACCACTGAAAAGAACCTGGCCCCATCTTCCTGACACCCTAATCATCTTTGTAGCCCTCTGCTGGACTCTCTGCTGTAGTTCCCCATCTCTCTTGAACTGGGGAACCCAGAAATGGGCGCAGTACTCTAGATGTGGCTTCACCAGGGCGCAGTAGAGGGGGAGGATCTCCTCCCTCGACTTTCCGGCCATGACCTTCTTAATGTACCCCAGGATGCCATTGGCCTTTCTTGCCACAAGGGCACGCTGCTGATCATGAGTAATCTGTTGTTGACCAGCATTCCCAGATCATTCTCTGCAGAGCTGCTTTCCAGCATGTCAGCCCCCAGCCTGGGGTTATTCTTCCCCAGGTGCAGGACCCTACACTTGCCTTTGTTGAACTTCATCAGATTCCTCTCTGCTCAACTCTGCAGCCTATCCAGGTCATGCTGAATGGCAGCACAGCCTTCTGGTAAGTCAGCTGCTCCCCCCAGCTTTGTATCATCAGCAAACTTGGTAAGGGTGCACTCTGACCCTTCATCCAGGTTTTTCATCATATGTTGAGCAGGGCTGGATGCAGTACCAACCCCTGGGGAACACCGCCAGTCACAGGCCTCCAACTAGACTCTGTGCCACTGATCATAATCTGCTGAGCTCTTCCATTCAGCCAATTCTCAATCCACCTCACTGTCCACTCATCTAACCCACATTTCCTAAGCCTACCTATGAGGGTTTTGTGGGAGGCAGTGTCAAAAGCATTGCTGAAGCTAGGTAGACAACATCTACTGCTCTCCCCTCATCTACCCAGTCATGCTATTATAGAGGACTATCAGTCTGGTCAAGCAGGATTTCCCCTTGGTGAATCCATATTGACTACCCATGATAGCCGTCTTCTCCTCCACAATCTTAGAGATGTCTTCTAGAATGAGCTGTTCCATCACCTGTCCAGAGATGAACGTAAGGCTGACTGGCCTGTATTTTTCTGGATCCTCCTTCTTGCCCTTTTTGAAGAGTGGAGAGACATTGTCTTTCTTCCAATCCTCAGGCACATCTCCTCCATGACCTTTCAAATATGATGGAGAGTGGTTTGGCAATAACATCTTCCAACTCCCTCAGGACTTGTAGGTGCACCACATTGCGGCCCATGGATTTGTGGGTGTCCAATGTGCCTAAGTGATCTCTAACCCAATCCTCCTCGGCCAAGGGAAAGTCTTCGTTTCTCCAGACTTATTCTCTTACCTCCAGGGTCTGGGAATCCTGAGGACCAGTCTCAGCAGTGAAGACTGAAGTAAAGGCGGCATTCAGTAACTCGGCATTCTCTGTGTCCTCTGTTACCAGGGTACCCAACTTGCTCAGCAGTGGCCCCACATTTTCTCTAGTCTTCCTTCTGCTACTGATGTACTTGAAAAAGTCCTTCCTGTTGTCCTTGACATTCCTTGCCAGATTTGTTTCCAAGTGGGCCTTAGCCTTCCTCATTGCATCCGTACACACTCTGCCAACATTTCTGTATTTCTCCCAAGTGGCCAGTCCCTTTTTCCGCATTCTGTAAACACATGTAATGATTATTAGATAAAGCAAAGTTTTCCAAAATCTTTCTTTGTAGAATGACATTTCTTATTACATTTTACAAAGTTTAAATTTTAATTTTAATCTTTCAAAATAAATCATGATATAGCAGAAGCAACAGAGGTGCATCTATTGTCTCTAAATGGCCTGTCCTTAGGGGTGATTTGGAGCTGGGGGAGCTTGAAGCAGTTTCTTACAGGGGCCACTCATCCGTGTAGCCCCTTCCCCTGCTACCAAAGCCCCACCACACAGACTAAACACAATGGTGTATTCCACTGTAAGAGACTGCATTGGTGAAAACTACACAGCTGCCACAGCATGTTTGTTTCAACATTGCTGATGCTGCCACCATAGCAGGAAAACCACCAATGGACACCAGCACCACAGCATGTTTGTCACAACTTTGCTGGCACCACCTACACAGTTGTTTGTCTCCTCAGCATTGACATATCAGGAAAACCAACAACAGGCCCCAAAGAGCAGTGGGGGGAGCTAACTCCGAGAAACTTAACCAAACCCCTGTGCACGCGTCCAGACCCAGGCTTGGGGAGATTGAAGAGCCTGGAGACCCCTGAGGACCGCCTAAAGCTCCTGGAGAACCCTGAGGGATGGTATTGGGCATGCGTGCCGCTGCTGGGTAGAAGGGGTGGTTAAGCAGAACAGCTTGTGACAACCCTATAAAAGAACAGAACCAACCAACATCGGACGGAACGTTCTCCCACCAGACTTGAAAACAAATTGGTCTGTCAGGACGCTGCAGCTCTGGGGTGGTAGCTATTGCACTCCTTCATCCTTTTTCCTTTTTCTTTCCTTCCATTCTCTCTTTATCTCTTGCTCATTCCTTTGCATTTGTAAACCTGTCAGTGGGCAAATAAAGCTCCTTGGCACTTGACTCCCTTTTGAGTCTTAATTCTGTTCCCAAGAATACAAGCAAAATATCACTCTGGTCTTTGACTGGCGTGCGACAGCCACAAAACACTTTAAACAAAGCAAATCTTTCTGGAAAAGGAACTCACAAAGGCTACATCTATACTGACCAGCTAGTCAGTTCCCAGCTCAGGGAACAGAATGATTTGTTCCACACTGTTAAGGAGTGTGTGGATCTCTAAATTACGTCACCTCAATGCATTTGGTCTTGTGTCTTCTGTGGGGTTAGTATGGTGATTTTGTGCCTCTGAGGAAAAAAAAAAAAAATCTTGTTTGTTTATTTATTGATTGTTTCAATACTAAGAGTTTGAAGTAGTGCAGTTCATTAGAAAANTTCCTTTTTCTTTCCTTCCATTCTCTCTTTATCTCTTGCTC
>VZSC01014892.1:0-16099 GCA_013398225.1 Steatornis caripensis
CCCTTTCTCTGCTGCTTTTCAAGCCAACACCTTTTTGCAAAAGCCCGAAGGCAGCAGAGCTGGGGGGCAAAGAGCCCCGGCACACTCCAGAGTACCCGACCACTTGTGCCCGTGCCCTCACCATGCCGGTAGCTCTCACCCCGCAGGGCCTGCCGCCTCCCCCAAACCCTATATTTTTCCCCCTCCTCCTCCCAGCTGGGTACCGCCGGGCAGAATAAGCTCCCATCACCGGACACCTCCTTCCCGGTTTTATTTTACCGACAAAACCCAGGGCACCTGCGGGAAAAGTTCCTCACGTACACGCTGGCACCACAACATCCACTGGCATCGCCGCCTCGGCTCCGCTTTCCCGGATAATCCGGCGCCTGCCGCGGTTTAGTCCCACTTATAAAAGAAGCAAAGCGCAAACCAGGGGCTCCCACGGGGGGACGTATCCGCAGCAGGAATTTAGCTTTCCCCCCCAACCAGGGCGTTGCATTCCACTGCCGCCTTGATTTTCTTAAGCCTGGCCCAGGCACACACACAAATATAATACAGTAGAATCATAGTAGGCTTCTGGCTAGTGCGAAGAGAGACGGATGAGGATCAAGTGCCCTTCAGAAGCTGCTCCTCATCTCCCCCAGGATAAACACTTTCATGTCACGGTGGCTGCTGGGGGCGATCACTCTGCCCACGAAGCTCAAGCAGTGCAGCTCTCAGCTCTAGACAAGTTTCCATGCCACAATCTCAGGGCAGGCAGGCGCAGAAGCCCTCACTTCAAGCAACTGCCTCTTCATTTATTAAAGAAAAGAAAAAAAATGGGGAAGAAAAAAAATGAAGCATTAATCAGTGCGTTCCCACCGTTGCAGGGAAGGGATCCCGTGAGCACTATGCACGGAAAGCGGCCACAGCTGAGCTGGATCCTGCTCGGGTAGCAAAGCTGGAGACGAGCTTCGCAGTGCCCAACGGGTGAGCAAAGGGACCTGGGTGCTCACCTGGCTCCCAGGGTTGATCCTCCCTCCCCAGGGGGGAACATCCAGCCCCCAAAACCCATCTGACAGCACCGCAGTGGAGAGCTCAGCACCCCTTTCCATGCTGGCACTGGGGCAGCCCAGACAAAACCTGGTGCTTTGCAGTTCCTAGAAGGAGAGGCAGGCAGCAAGGGCACGGATCCGGCTTCCCATGCGCCAGGGCTCGGGTTGCACTTCCCAGAAGCGGGTGGCCAGGGGAAGCCAAAATTAGCAGGCAACTAATTCTGCCCCTTGGAACATCCCCTGCCCCAGCACCGCAGCAACTGCCAACAGGGAACCGCACGTCCTGGCTATCGCAAGAAGATGCTGGCAATCCCTTGCCTAGAGAAAAAAATGAGATGAAACGAGCCCAGAAGCTGCAGGATGACCTGCAGGGAAGGTCTTGGGGGTGCACCGACCTCGGTGCCCAGCCCTGTATGCCCCGACACCCTTCTATCGATACCCGGGTCCAACTCTGCACACCCGAACAGGCGCTGGGGCTGGGGGAAGGACGGGAGATACAGTTTCCAGTCTCTGGTTCGGCGGTGCGTAAGCTAATGCTGGGGTTATTTAAAGCCCGAGTTTTAGCAGCGTTCAGCTACTGGTTGCGTGATCAGGATAAAAAATCGCAATCCTAATTCCTGGCCCCCCGGTGCCTATGGCAACTGGTATCCGTCTCCTTGGAAACTAATCTCGTGGTATTTGAACAATGTACCAAGGGCCTTTAATCTCCCAAACACTGTAAATCTTTATTCTAGCCTGCTCTCCTCCTACCCTAAGAGCCAACATAAAAAGCCTGTTGTTTTCCATGAAGTCACCGAGAGCCTAACTCAAATTTTATATTACACAGGCACATGCTTTTTTGCTTTTTCTTTTTTCTTTCCCTTTTTTTCCCCCCTCTAAATTAAAGAAAAATCCCACGTGCACGATGCCTGCAGGTGTGCCGGCACCAGCCCCGCATCGCAGTACGAGGTTTGCTTTCTCCAAACGGCGCCCGATGCCCCATCCTGGCTGTTGCCCTGGTTTGCGTGCCCACCTTGCATCCATCTAACCAGGCAGTGCTCCAGATAATAATAACAATAACAATTCTGAATGATCTAGCAAAAAAAACCCCTCAAACTGCAAATATACAAAGACACAGCGCCCAGGCTGGGAGCAATGAGTTTGCAAGGGCTCAGCAGAGGACGGTCCACCCCAGTCCTCGCTGTGGGAGCAGATACTGGCGGGCACCTCATCTTCCTCCTCAACACTCTGTCCCAATGCTTTTTTCTTTCGCAACGCCACTGTTGACGGCGCTGACCCCCGCCCCAGCTCCCAGGCAGGGCTGGGGTGGCCCCGTCCCCCCCCACACCGACCCCAGCCCACAGCCACCACCGCTCATCGCCCACTTTCTGCTCTGCCCAGGTAATTACCTCTGCGTAAGGAGGTCTCTGATAGTGAGCCGCTACCTAATCTCATTATGTTTTAATTTTATCTCTGATATTTCTCTCCGGTTACTGGTGTCTCAGTATCGAGTATTCCCCATGTTACAGGACGGGCTATTTGCTAATCCCAGGCCTGGCTCTCTGCCACACAAATAAGCTCAATAAAAAAATAGAATGGCTTTCTAAGGGGATGAAAGGAGGCTCGGAGACAGAAGCATCCCGTGCCCTGAGCTCCCCTCTCCTGCCCGCTCCCTTCTCCCTATTTTATTTCATGGGATGAGTCAGAAAGGCGAGATCAGGTCCCAGGCCGCCCCGGTGCCTGCCCTCTGCTCCGGCCCCGCGGCAGGGAGCACGCGTGCCGAGAGCCGGTACTGGCTGCGCCTTGTCACCTGCGGCCTCAATGCCCGTCCAGGATCGGGCATCCCGCGCAGGCAGGGCACTCACCACTGCCAGTGGAGGAGTCTTCGGTGAAGCCAAGCACGCACCTACCCCGGTGTGACCCTTCCAGGGAGCCGGACAGTGAGGCAGTGTCACCGGGGAGGAGGCAGGCTGCCGGCAGCTGCCTGCCCCGGTCAGCCGAGATCCCCGTTTCCTTCCCAGGCAGCCTCTGGCTGTGGCACCAGCCCCGAAACCTGCTGTTTCTCATGCAAACCCCGCCATTACTGCAGCGCTATCAGGGCTCGGCATCACCGCCGGCTGCCAGACACAAACAGCCGCGGGTGCCACACGGCCCCCACCCACCCCAGGCAGAGACATCACCCTCCACGGTGAGACAACACGCCAGGAGCCACTCGGTCTGGTCAAGGACAGCTCTGGCTTCCCCAGGCCCTGGCATCACGACCGGGGCTGCAATGCCGGGTCCTGCTGTGCCGCTCCTGCATCCTGGGGGGGCCCTGGGGGGTCCCTAGCCCACGGTCCGGCTCCCTCGTGGCCGACACAGCCATGCACCTCCAGCCAAGGCATCCCCGCCACCCTGACTGTCCCTACAGCTCTGGGGTGGGGTGGGGGTGGGGATTCACCAGTGTCTAATATAGCTTGGGTGCATATCGCAAAATTTCCTCCCGCTGTATTCACAGGGGCTCGGCTTTTTTTTAACGCTGTGCCCCAAGCACCTCAAGCGCTGCTGTGCTGGGTGGCAGCCAGGGGACAGGCAGACCAACGGACAGGGACAACCCACTCCCAGAGACAAAGACTACACGCCTGTGCGTCCCAAACTGCTGGTTCTCCGGCGATGCCTCCGCTCCTCGGGGCTGCGGGGAGCTGCCCACATGCATCGCTGCCTTCGCCTGGGAAGAGCAATGCAGCATCCCAGGGGGGTCCCTGGTGGTGCCGGGGTCCCACCCCACCCTCTGGCAGGATTTGGGGTGCGGTGGGGTGGAAATGGCGGCAGGCGTGGGGCGGAGGTGGCGGGAGCGGCTCTGATAGCCAGCGATTTGAGCTGTGACTCAAAGGCCGCCCAGGCCGGCGTCGGGGCTGGCCCCGGGGAGCCCTGCGAGGACTGCCCCAGGCTGGCCAGGATCCATCCCTAAAATACAGCTGAGCCCTCTCCTACATGCTTCGGCTCAGCGTCGCTCCAGGACAAGGTGACCTGGCCGCTGCCACCTCCTCCCTGCCGGGACGTGCCAGTGCTCAGGCTCCGACATGATGGCCCGGGCTAGCACTTCCCTTCCCCTGACGCCTTGACCCCCACAAAGTACACAAGTCCCTTCTTTCCCAGCGGAAAACTGGCCTGGGATCAGCCCCCATGCCTACAACCCCGGGGTGCCGCCAGCCCCCTCGCCAGCCTCGCCGGTGGGCCAGTTGAACTGGCCCATCCTGCAGCCGACCAGCCCTGCCCTCTTGTCTCGCTCACCTCATTTCAGGGTGGTTTAGCAACGGAAATCAGTCGACCGAGGTGTCCCCCAACACCAGCAAGAAGGGGCACCCCAGCCCCAAGACNGCAGCAAGAAGGGGCGCCCCAGCCCCAAGACCCCACGGTGACAGCACCGCCACAACCCCAAGGCGGCACATGGGCACTGGGCCGGCAGAGCCTGAGGTCTCGCAGAAACACATGTTCCCCCCTGCTAAATTCCAGCTTAATTCTCATTTCCATTGTGTTATGAAACACGTTATCTGTTGAAACTAAGTCAACAGTTGTTTGCATTTACGNCCAGCCCCAAGACCCCACGGTGACGGCACCGCCACAACCCCGAGGCGGCACATGGGCACTGGGCCGGCAGAGCCTGAGGTCTCGCAGAAACACATGTTCCCCCCTGCTAAATTCCAGCTTAATTCTCATTTCCATTGTGTTATGAAACACGTTATCTGTTGAAACTAAGTCAACAGTTGTTTGCATTTACGTGTAAACACAGTGAATATTAGGAACGGGGCCAGCATTATATTTGCATACGAAACGCTGCCTGCACTGCCCTCTCTCCCTGGCTCTTCTCCATCCCTGCAGTTAAAGACACGGGGACATGGGGAGATGGTGAAACCCAAGACCAGAGCAGCTCGAGAAGCAAAAAAAAAAACCCCTTGTTTTTCCCCTCGCTATTTTTATTTTTGTGCAGCTGGAGAAAAAAAACATCCCTTTAAAATATTTTTTAAACCCACAAAACGCATCGACACACACCCCCCTTCATCTTGGGCCCAAACCGAAACCGCTTCAAATTCCCGATGATATGCATATCTTATCAGGCCTGCTTTGCATAGCGCATAAATATTTATTTGCTTTTAATCCTGCAAAGCAAACCTGCCTCGTGGCACATTTCCCTTAATCGGCAGCTCCGGTGCCCGACGAAGCGCCAAGAGAAGCGGCGTCCCAAATTCGGAACCTGCGTCAAGTGCGAGGGCAGGGAAACAAGCACCCAACACCCAGCACCCGCTGCCTCTCGGCGTGCCCGGGGTGGGTTTGAGGGCTAACAAGGTGCCCGCAAGGCACCCTGGTTCCTTGCCACTGGGGAAAGCAAGAGCCTGGCTCAGGCGCTCCATAAATAACAGAAAATAAATACATGTGCGCTGTGGTTTGGGTGTGGGAGGTGGCTCGATGCTGATTTAGCTCCGGGACGTTGATGCTTCCAGGAGAGGTGATACCAGGGGTGGGGACCGGCCCCTCAAAAACCAGAGATTTTTGGGGCAGTGCAAAGGGAGAGCGCCTTGTCACGGGGAAGGCAGAGGGCATGCAGCTTATTTTTCACACATGTGCTTGTCAGGTCGAAAAACGGAAACCATCTGATGTCTTCATCCGTGAGACGGGAAACGAGCGGCTGCACCGCCAGCAACCAGCTCAGGCTCTCCATCACCTCCTGAGCACAGAGCCGTATCCCAAACCCTGCCGAGACCCGCACAGCCTCAAACACCATGAAACTTGTAGAAATCGATCGAAAAAAGGAGAATTTTCAAATACCAAATCACCCCAACACCAAAAGCCCCCTAATTACCTCTTGCTTCAGCCAGAAGCAGCACTCTCGCGTGCATCCATCCCTGCTCCGCAGCGATCCAAGCACTCAGATCGGGCCCCGCAGAGTCTGAGATCGTGAGATTCTTAATCAGTTCCCCTTAAACAGGTGGCAAGCAAACAGGCAAGGTGTGCCCGTTGGCCGGCAGCGTGGGAGCTGAGCCTGGAGGAGCCGGCGAGCTCTCGGCACGGCTCTTCACGCCACTCTTCACGCCGCACACGGCCACAGAGCGGGTAAACACGGAGCTACTGTATAATGGGCAAGTAAATATTTAAATAGGCGGGTTCATTTCGGCCGCTCTGCCACCGTGCCTCGTCCTCTGTGGAGTTGCTGACCCGGGCGGAGCCCAAAAACCTGATTAAAAGCAAAACGTTGGTTTTCCCCTAGATGGGAGGAAGTGCCTTAACCTCTCCCTGAGGCTGATGATCTGGGACTGGGAGGAGAAACCACCTCAGCTGCCCTACAAGAGGCTTTCCCCGGGCACCGAGTACCATTCCACATCTCTCTGGCATCTTCAAGGGGCGCTCGCAGCCCAAAACTGTCACCCCCGGGATATCAGCACCTCCAAGGAGGGACACCGCTCCGTCCCCAGAAACACATCCTCCAGGCCCCTGCCCATCACCTCGCTGCCAGGGGCACGAAGCCCCCCAAAGAGGCAGCGTGGCTCTCCCCAGCATCCTTCCAGCTACTTAAAATACCAAGGGCAATAAAGAGAGACTCAAGCAGGAAGCAAAATCAATACAGAGAAGAAAGGTTCTGGGCTTAAACACCTTCCGTAGCATCGCTGGTGAAAAGCAGGTTAGTGAAGGAGGGGGGGAAAGGACAGGAAAAGCCTCGGTGCACCCACAGCACACGGGTTTACAAGGGGCGGCATTTGCTGTAAGGTTTTCCATAGGCACCACCGATGGTTTCTAGACAGCAAGTACGCGGGGGGCTGCGGACCCAGCCCCGCAACCCCCGAGCCTGATCCGACCACAAGCAAAGAGTTATGGGGAGGAGGAAGAAGAGCGAGACCGCAGCACCGCGTCATGGCTCCTACCCGGGTGATGCTGCAGGCACCCCAGCAAAGCCCACGTGCCGGTCTGGGTGAGGATGAGACCCCCATAACGTGGGAAGGCCAAGATCCCAGAGCATCCTCAGCAGCAGCTACCCACAGCAGAGACAACCTCTGCATTATGTTTAATTATCAGGTTTAAAATAATAAAGGATGCCTACGTGCTCCAGCGCACCGATGGTAACCTAGCACAAGCCCAGCTGTTAAAAATAACCCTTTCCAGGAGCGCGCCTGCCAGCCACGCACAGGCACCCTTGGCCCCACGGGACGGGTGCTCTCTGCTCCATCCATCGGCATCACCGCGCCAGAAGGTCAGCGAGCGTGGAAATATGCATCTTACACGCAGAAAAAAAGAAAATAAACCAACCAGAAGCCAAATTTTAAAAAAATTAATCCAACGATACCTATGCTGCTAGGCGATGAAGCCACAACCCAAGCAGCTTGCTTTCAGAGAGCGTTTAAAGATGAGAGGATTTGTGTGCTACAAGGTGCGGAGGGGAGGCAAACATAGCTGCCAGCGAGAGCGAAAGTAGAGGAAACTTTTGCATCGCTGCGGCAGCGCCGGAGCCAGCTTTTATCACGGAGAGCCTCGCGCGCAGGCAGCGATAGGGCTGGATTTCGGCAGGTGTAATTCCCACGGAGATAAAGACCTTGTTTTTCAACAAGCGGCTGCATCGTACATAAATTACAACGGCAAACATGGGGAAACAAAGAGGTTTTCAAGAGAGTGCGTAATCCTAGGAGGGGAGGCTCGGGGAAAGCTGAGGGGCGGCTGTGGGAAGACGACGAGAGAGATGCAGGGCTAATCTCATGCTCTCCCATCTCCCTGGAAAGAAATAAACCTTTGGGCAGGTGGGGAAAAAAGAAAATAACCGACCTGAACGATAAGTATTTGTGGGGCCCAGGATGGAGGTGAGATTTTTCATGACGGATGCTGGGTACCTGCTCTTCCCTGCAGCAGGATCCAGCAAGGAGCTGTGGGAAGGGCATAGGCGCGTGCTGGATCCATCCCAGAGCCAGGTCTTTGCGCCGGGAGCTTGCACGGGAAGTGCTGGGGATGCACCGCACCGGATCGGTCCTCTCATGGGACTCTCGGGTCACGCTTGCCACTCCTGTGTCTTCCCCTCCGGCCTCTCTTTTTCAATAAAATAAATAAATACAACTGGACACTAATTCTAACTGTTTTAATAAATGTTTAATGTCCTGTTAAAGGTCGCCCACCGCAGATCTGCATTAAGAGCACACGGGCCACTCGGTTTGAACCGCACTGCTTCATCGGAGTTCCAACACCCGGCACGCTCCTCTCCCCAGCCAGACAGCTCCCAGGGAGCTATCGGGCAGCATCGCAAGGGGCCGGCACGTGCCAGAAAACTGCAGCGAACCCCAACGAACACCCTGCTTGCAACGCAAGCCCTCGGCCGAGCTTCGTTTGGGGACATGGGGGGGCATTTGCATTTTGGGGGGCAAAAAAACCCAAGCTTTAGCTCGGGGTAAAATGCTGTAATTTCACTTCAGGGGTTTCTAGGCATTTTTCCTCAGAAAGACAAGATGAAATTACAGCCCGGTGATGCCCCTAAAGGGTGCGGAGCAATTTATTTTCAGTGATCCTCCTCTAATGAAGCTAATTTATAACCTTGTCAGAAAGCGCACGCAGACTTGGGGCACCGGCATGGCTCCCTTCCCCCCGCCTGCCTTTCCCAGGATGAAAACCTCCAACCCAAACCCCAACCAGGATGTTTATTTAAGGCCCAAAACCCCAAAGGCACTTTAAACAAGCAGAGTTCCTCACATATTTTGCCGACCGAGTGCGATCCTTCCTGACGCCGATTGCAAAAGGGCTTCCAGAGCGCGCAGGGGTGCGGGGCATTCCTGCTACCGCCGGGACACAGCTGTGCCACTGCTTGGATGGAAGCGAGGATGATGCTGTGGGACCCAGGGACCTGGTGGCATCCTGGCGCATCCTCGCAGACCAGAGCATCCCCACGCATTGGGGTCTCCACAGCTCGGCAACACGGTGACCAAGTTTGGGGGGGGACTTCCTGACATCCCTACAGCCCCATCGCGCTCCAATGGGAATCAGTCCTCAGTGGCTAGAAGGGTTCAACAGCTCATCTCCCGGCTTGTTAAAAGGGAGGAAACCATAGGAAAAAGCCCTTTCCCCATCCGTACCAACCCCTCCTGTTCCTCCTAGGACACGCAAGACCCAGGCGGACACCAGCGAGAAGGAGCAGGCGAGAAGCGGCGCAGCAGGCAGCTCCCACCGCGCCAGCGCCGCGCAGCAGCGCTTTAGCAGATGGTGGATCGTAACATCGTTATATTTACCTAACGAGATTGCTTTATGGTAGCCCTCCAACAATAAAGCAAGAGCATCTAAAGGCAGCGGCCACCTCCTGGGCTTTGACAACCCAGGTGCCAAAAGAAAAATAAAAAATATATTTTACATCTATATATAAATCACTATTTCAGAGGTCACGTCGATACACTGATTTTTTTTCCCCATACTAAAACACATGTGACCCACGTGCACTAAAAATGACATACAATTCAATATCTCAAATCCTTCTAAGCACTGGGGAGCAGAGCTGCGGTAGCAATTCGGCCCATGCCTCGGGCACGCAGGGCTCCAACCCAAATCACCCGGCCCAGGACGCGCGACGCGTACGCCAGAGACGGCGTTCCTCTGGGCAAGGACTGTTGTTCGCTGTTTGCACAGCAAACAGGGTCCTAGCCTGCTAAATACTAATGCAATTCAAATAATAAAGATAATTCCCACATATTTAATCATTACCAGAGCTCCGAGTAGAAATGAAAATCAGGCCCCTACTAATTAGGGAGGCATAATCCGGCCTTTGCTACAGGTTTTTCCATCCCTGTCTCCTACCCTGCAAAGAAACGAGGAGAAAAACAACGCGATGGGGAGCCGTGTGACTTTCACGGGAGCCTCAAAAAGGTCCCAAAGCCCAACCGCAGCAGGTACAGCCCCGTCCTGCCGGTGCTGGGGCAAATAACGCCAGAACACCCATCCCAGGGGGCTCGGTGCCAGTCCAGCCCCAAATGCAAACCATCCTTTAGGGTCCACTTTGGGAAGGTCTGAGCAGCAGCATCCATCCAGAGAAAACCCTACTGCTGCCATGGGTCTCTGCCCTGCAGCGAGGTACGGACCAGCAGCTCATCTCAAGCCTCATCCTAAACCTTTCAGCATCCCAGAGGCGCTTCCCGAGGGCTGGCGGGCAGGGGAGGGCAGCGCCTGCCCTACCGGCACTGCTCCTAGGTGTTGTCATCGATGTGATGTGCCACATGTGCTCTCCGGCGCCAAGCCCTTATAAAGCAGCCGGGCTTAATTTCAAGCACAAGAATTACTGCTAATTAGAAGCAGGGCTGTGTTTGCTTCTTTCACCTGTGCGTGCCACTGCGGGGGCTCTGCCCACCTCTGGGAGCCATCTCCATCCCCAGCGTGATGGCCGGAGCAACCTGTCGGTGCCACCGGGCTGGAGCTCCAGCAGCAGGTGAGCAACGCGGTGGCCAGTGTCCCAAGGCCACCTCACGCAGGCACTGAGGGGCGGGTGGTTACCCAGGCAGGAGACACGTCCACGCAGACGCAGCCGGCAGTAAAGGCAAGACGCGACCTCTGCCGAGACCCGGGCACGGAGACGCACTCATCCCCGCACGCCACCCTTTAGAGACGGGTGAAGCATCTTCTCACACAGCAACCAGACAAAAGCAAGGTCTTTACCCGCTGCAACGGTTTCATTTCCCCACTGTTACCTCGCTCCAGAGGGCTCCCTCTCCACCCACCACAAGTTTTCCCTAAGCCAGACGGACTGCCTCTATGTTCTTCTAAGCAGCACTTACCAGAGGGAAAGCTTTGAGGTTTTTTGCTTGTTTTCCCTTTTTTTTTTTTGGTGAGGGAGAAGGAAGCCAAGGGCCTTAATGGCCTCGCCACCGGCACGACCCGTGCCTGGGATCCCACGCGTCCATCCATGCCTCAGCCAGGGATGGGGCTTACCTCCAACCTCTCTACCAAACACAGCAACGTTTCTCCTTCAGGAACATTAAACCACCCACCAAAGCAGGACACACACCCGTGGCAGTGACCAGCACCCTCATGCATCGCCAAAGAGCGCAAGAAATACTAAAACCAACCAAACAAAAAGGAGTTACGAAACATCCTGCCCACAGTTTCGCCACCGCCATCTCCACAGGGACCCGTGCTCCAAAGCACCCTCCGAGCAACCAGGATTTCCAGGAGCAGATCAGCAGCAGATCCGTGGTGCCCACCGTGAGCATTTGCACCCATCCACTTGCACCCACTGCTCGGATGGCTCCGGGGGGCAGCCAGACCCTGGCACACCCTGCAGGGGACGTCACCCCACAGGCAGGGGACATCTGGGTTTGTCCCCTTCAGGCTGCTGGGGCACGGGTCCCAGGCACGCAGGTGGGTGCCGGATGACACATTTCTAGGACCCCTCCTAGGCCTGCACCGATCCTCCCCATCGGCATTTGCTCCTTTCCATGTTGTGGATTTAATGACAAGGAAGACAGACGCCTCATCCCTGACGGGAGAGGTGGAGATCAGCTCCGAGGAGGGAGGCCCTGGTAAAGGACGACNGCACTGAGGGGCGGGTGGTTACCCAGGCAGGAGACACGTCCACGCAGACGCAGCCGGCAGTAAAGGCAAGACGCGACCTCTGCCGAGACCCGGGCACGGAGACGCACTCATCCCCGCACGCCACCCTTTAGAGACGGGTGAAGCATCTTCTCACACAGCAACCAGACAAAAGCAAGGTCTTTACCCGCTGCAACAGTTTCATTTCCCCACTGTTACCTCGCTCCAGAGGGCTCCCTCTCCACCCACCACAAGTTTTCCCTAAGCCAGACGGACTGCCTCTATGTTCTTCTAAGCAGCACTTACCAGAGGGAAAGCTTTGAGGTTTTTTGCTTGTTTTCCCTTTTTTTTTTTTGGTGAGGGAGAAGGAAGCCAAGGGCCTTAATGGCCTCGCCACCGGCACGACCCGTGCCTGGGATCCCACGCGTCCATCCATGCCTCAGCCAGGGATGGGGCTTACCTCCAACCTCTCTACCAAACACAGCAACGTTTCTCCTTCAGGAACATTAAACCACCCACCAAAGCAGGACACACACCCGTGGCAGTGACCAGCACCCTCATGCATCGCCAAAGAGCGCAAGAAATACTAAAACCAACCAAACAAAAAGGAGTTACGAAACATCCTGCCCACAGTTTCGCCACCGCCATCTCCACAGGGACCCGTGCTCCAAAGCACCCTCCGAGCAACCAGGATTTCCAGGAGCAGATCAGCAGCAGATCCGTGGTGCCCACCGTGAGCATTTGCACCCATCCACTTGCACCCACTGCTCGGATGGCTCCGGGGGGCAGCCAGACCCTGGCACACCCTGCAGGGGACGTCACCCCACAGGCAGGGGACATCTGGGTTTGTCCCCTTCAGGCTGCTGGGGCACAGGTCCCAGGCACGCAGGTGGGTGCCGGATGACACATTTCTAGGACCCCTCCTAGGCCTGCACCGATCCTCCCCATCGGCATTTGCTCCTTTCCATGTTGTGGATTTAATGACAAGGAAGACAGACGCCTCATCCCTGACGGGAGAGGTGGAGATCAGCTCCGAGGAGGGAGGCCCTGGTAAAGGACGACGCCATGCGCGTGGATGCGCAGCAGCAGAGTGATGCTCCTCGCTGCTCCCCTGCTCATCCCGCTGAGGTTAATTCTGTCCTTAAACCAGCCAGAACAGCATGGAGCAGAGACAAGGCAACGTGAAGCCAGACAACTCAAAGAGAAGCTGTTTGCGTGCAGGAATTTAAATCCCACCTCAGTACAGCCTGCTCTAGAGGAGGGGATTCGTGTACCCAGAGCTTTCCTTCATAGCACCCTACCCATGGGAAAGCCCTGCTGATGGCGTAGCTAAGGCCCTTGGAAACCATCGCCAAGGTGTTTGTAAGGCAGCGTTTGGCAGCACCTCCCGAAGCGGGACGAGACACGGGGTGTTCACCACAACAGCAATGCCCCAGGTGTTGTGGGGGATTTCTCCGGCAGCAGCCCCCCATCCCAGCACCACCACGGCAGACCACGCAGCGGGGCCGAGCTCTGACTCGGACTCACTTGTCATTTTTCTCTTGGGCTCGAAGCAAATTCAGCCAACGGCGCTGCACCAAGAAATGAGGCATTGAACCAGCAAGCAAAGAAAAACCCCAAATCCCCAATCCACAAAGTCCACCTGGACTTCAGCCACTGTGCAGCCCTGAACACCTCACGGCTTCAGACCAGATCGAGGGCTCCTGACCTCTTTTTAAAGGTGATGCTTCAAGAGGCTTAAATAAAACAAGCCCTGCGAAGGGACAGGCTGCAACGGGACAGAGCAAGGTCTCCGGGAAAGCTTGCTCCAGTCTGCAGAGACTCGCCACCTCCCCGGCAAACCTCCAGAGCCAGAGCTGCTCTCTGCCGCCAGCCCCACTGCTTGGGCCAGCACCCAGATGGACACCAGAGGTCTTTCCCTACAGCTTCCAGCTGAGCTCTTCCCAATGAATGAATCAACAAATACAGTTTTAGCTCCTGGATGGATATCTCCACCCTTGGAAGGGGCTCCCAGTAGGTCCTTTCCTCTTCTCCTCCCTGTCCTCGAGGGGAAGGCTTCTGATGGTGGCAAACCCACCCCACATGCCTTCAGCATCTGCTCCTCCCCAAAGCCCCGGAGGAGGTTTGTCGCTGTCAGGTACGACACAGGCAGACATGGCCGGAGAGCCAGGAGCAGAGCATGGACACCAACACAGCCCCTCACCCACGCATCCCCCTCCCTAAACCATCACCCACCACTTACACCCAAACCCGGCTGTCCTGGGAGCCACAGTCCCCATCCACACCTCATCTTCCATGACGAGCCGCCACCACGTCCACCCGCCACAGGCATCTGCAAATGGATGCTGGCAGCACCAGGAATAACCGCGCCCATCGGCCGACGGGCAGGGCAGGGCACCGCTGCCCAAGCTGGAGATGGCTGGCACCGAGCCCTGTGCCCACGCCAGGGGTCAGGCCCGCAGCGGGCAACCGGCCGGGGACAAGCCAGGCCGGCGGCCGGAGTTCGTCCGCATTCCTCCAGCCTGGCCGTTGGGGTGCAGCCTCTGAAATTCCCAAAGGAAGTACAGGGCATTGATAATTGCTGAAAAACATCTGAGCTATTTCCTGCGAGAGCAGCAGATGGGAATCCCCCATTAGCTCCAACAGCGAGAGGTGGCTTGTTTTGGTCTGGGATTTTTGGGTTTGGGGGGTTTTCTCCTTCTTTTACGCAGAGCATCACTCAAGTCATACATGATGCACGTCACACAGGGCAGCCAGACCTGTCCCCTCCGTGCTGCCCCCGAAGCCCACCCTCCTTGTCACCTTCTGCCCCGCACAAGGTCCCACCAGATGCCTGCCGGCACCACCCCGGGACAGCGCCAGGCTGCCAGCAAGGGCACCACGTCTCTCGCCCGGGCTGGTAGGGCAGGTTGCTAAATGCTTCCCTGAGCAGGTTCCTTCGCTCCTCTCCCAGCTTCTCATTAGCGAACCCAAACGAGCAGCGACCCGCGGCAGCGCCCGCAGCTCCTCCACCGAGACGTGAAATCCCTCCCGGGAGGGACAGCAGACGGAAGCGGTGGTGGCCACTGACGCGTGTCCCCTTCGTCATCTCCCGGCTCCTGCAAGCACCTTGCGAGGGCAGCTGCCCGACCCCTTCCCCTGCCCGCACCCAGCGGTGATGCATCCTGGGCAGGGTTCACCCCAAACACACAGCCTTGAGAGGCAATGCGAGCTCGGACAGCAGCGGTGCACGCGAAAATCAGAGGCACAGCCCCGAACTGGGGCACCCCATCCCCTGGCAGTCACTGCCACCCCAGCGGTCACTGGAACCCTCTGCGGCCACCTGCGGGTCCCCGACTCCTCAACGTGCGCCCCTGCAGAGCCACCCTGTGCTGCTGCAGCTCGAAGGCAACCCTGACACCCGACCGGCTGCTTGATATCGCCCTGACAGCAGCACAAGCACACGTCACCGTGCCAGGGCTCGCTGCTCCGGCGGCAGGGGCCGGCGGGACATGGCAGAGACACTGAGCTGCAGCCTTTAGCATCCCAGCCCCTCGGCCGCCAGCAGCGTCTGAGCTTTCTAATTTCAGAGCGAGGGCTGCAGTGGTTTCCACAGGAGCAGGAAATTCTGTGGGCTCAGACAGGCGACAGCCGATGTAGCAGGTTCGGCCGTGCTGGCGGGGACTGGAGACCTGGGATCCTGTGGTACTAAAGGTGCTCGCATCTGCAGGATTATTCCCCAGCTGCAGCACTTCCATCAGCTCCTCCAGCAGGAGCAGTGCAGGGAGCAGAGACCCTGAAGCCAGGGGTTCCCATCACATGAGGTTCCGCACCAATGTCCCCAGGCAGTCCCTCTGTCTGGAGCTTGCACAGTGACGGGCGATAGATGCGACAAGAAGCCGAGCGACAGACCCCAAAGCACCCACAACACCTCGTCTGGTGGCTCTGCAGGGATGCTCGGCAGCACCAACGCCTCCCAAAGCGCTTTCACCCAGACGTGCCTGGCAGCCGCCGTGAACGCCCCAGGATCACCTGCACAGCACCGCCAGGTCAGAGGCTCGCTCCAGCGCAAGATGCATTAATAGGTTCGCTCCGATTTACAGCTTATCCTGGATAAGCCCACCGCCAGCCCCGCACACTTGAAGGACAAGGGCACCGGCTCCCCGGGGAGCAACTTTCCCCCCATCAGTGGTCGTCCCCACGCACCGAGAAACCTCCGCTTGGCCCTGCCAGCGCCGGGGAGCCACAGAGGATATTTGTCCCTCCACTCCACGGGCCGTGGTGCCAAGGCCGAGTTACCAGCGCAGCCGAAGCCCCGAGCGCTTCGTCAGCTCAACCCTGCGTTTCTATTTCCAGCTGCGCTGCCGCCTTTCCCCGCGCCGGCAGAGATGGAGGCGAGCCCCTGAGCCCCGGCAAAGCCCCGCTCGCGGCGTCCCTTCCTGCCCAGCACCACCAGACGCAGCCCGGGCAGGTGGCGGCCCTGGAGCTGCCTTAGGGACACGGGACACCGCTGCGGTGGCGTACACCGAAGGCCATCCCGACATCCCCTGCCCGGCTGCCCCAGCACCACCCAGCGCTATCATCCCCCCCCCCCCCCCCCCCCTCCCCCC